>CM035422.1:50481606-51021606 GCA_020310875.1 Ceratopteris richardii
GCTTCTTCATCCACTGCACCTAGAGAATCTGCAATGTCCTTCATCTTTGTCACATAATCAGAGATTGATTGTGAGGCCTTCTTTTTGAAAGTAGTAAATTCTGCCCATAGTGAAGCCTTCCTTGATTTGGTTGTGTTTTGGAATGCTCTTCCAAAGCATTCCAAATGTCACTTGCACTTTCAAGTCCTCTAATGTGAGGAAGCAAATAGTCATTGACTGCCATATGGAGCATAATCTACATGGCAGTCAATGACTATTTGCTTCCTCACATTAGAGGACTTGAAAGTGCAAGTGACATTTGGAATGCTTTGGAAGAGCATTTCCAAAACACAACCAAATCAAGGAAGGCTTCACTATGGGCAGAATTTACTACTTCCAAAAAGAAGGCCTCACAATCAATCTCTGATTATGTGACAAAGATGAAGGACATTGCAGATTCTCTAGGTGCAGTGGATGAAGATATTGAAGAAGATAAATTGGTAAGACAAGGGACCAAAGTGTACTTGGACTCCTTAGCTTGTCAAAACAACATATGATTTATAAATGTAGTGCATGTCAATGGAGTTGGTTCATACAGATGTATGGGGACCTAGCAAGGAAGCTTCAATCTCTGGATCAAGGTATTATGTCTCCTTTATTGATGATTGCAACAGATGTACTATCTTATTCTTTATGAAACACAAAGATGAAGTTTTTTCATGTTTCAAAAAGATATTTGGCTCTTGTGGAGAATCAAACAAGTAAATCACTAAAAAGGCTAAGGTCAGATGGAGGGGGAGAGTACTTCTCCCATGAGTTTGATTCTTTTCTTCAAGAAAGAGGAATCAAAACAGAGATAACTACAAGATACACTCCTGAGCAAAATGGAGTGGCAGAAAGAAGGAATAGGACAATTGTTGAAGCTGCAAGTTCTATGTTGAATGAAAAGCATTTACGTAATTACTTATGGGCTAACGCTGTATGTACAACCACTTACTTGATTAACAGGTTGCCTTCAAAATCCCTTGATGGGATGACTCCATATGAGGCTTGGAATGGAAGAAGACCAAGCTTAGATCATTGTAAAATTTTTGGTTGCATTGGTTATGCTCATGTTCCTTCATAGGTTAGAGGCAAGATGGATCCAAAGGCAGAAAGGTGTGTATTTATTGGATATGACAACAATCAAAAGGGTTACAGGTTATACAACCCTATCAACAAAGGATTCTTGGTAAGCAAAGATGTAGTTTTTGATGAGAACAATTCATGGTATGAAGATTCATGCAGGAAGGTCAAATTGCCATATGACCTTGAAGAAGATTTCCCAAAGCTTGGCAAAGAACATCAACCAAAGATTGAAGAACACGATACTTCAGAAGATGATGAAGAAACTCAGATGGAAAAAATCAAAGCATGGAAGTATAAAGGTAAAGCGAAATTGCAGGAACTTGGACGAGGCAGAATCATCACAACATGGCTTAAGAAGATCTATAAGGGAAAGAAAAAAACCAGAAAGGTATGGGCTTGACACCTCATTAGTAACTAAACATTCTATTTACATAGCACAGGACATAAATCAAGAGGAGCCATCATCCGTTGAAGAGGCCAAAGCAAAATCAGAGTGGAAGCATGCAATGAAGGAAGAGATTGAAGCACTTGAGGAAAACAACACTTGGGATTTGGTGCCCAAGACTTCATCCATGAAGGTAATAGGCTCAAGATGGTTCTATAAACTGAAGAAGAATTCTGATGGTTCCATTAACAGGTATAAGGCAAGGCTTGTAGCAAAAGGCTTTGCACAAACTCAAGGAGTTGATTATGAAGAAACTTTTTCTCCTGTAGCTAAGATGGCTACAATTAGAGTGTTACTTAGTATTGATTCTTCCAAGAATTGGAAGATACTTCAACTAGATGTAAAGAATGCATTCTTGAATGATTGGATAATAGAAGAGGTATATATGGCACAACCACCTGGTTTTGAGAATCAAGTTTATCTTGATTATGTGTGTAAACTTAACAAAGCATTCTATGGTCTCAAGAAAGCCCCAAGAGCTTGGAATTTTAGGCTTGTTTCATTCTTGCAGGACAAAGACTTTCAACCAAGGAAGGCAAATCCTTCACTCTTTATTAAAAAGAGTAATTTTGAGATCATCTACCTATGTATATATGTAGATGATATTATATTGACAGGAAATGATGCAGATGGTATGAAGAAGAACAAAGATCAGATGAGAGAAGAGTTCAATATAAGTGATTTGGGTTCACTTACCTACTTCCTAGGTATGGAAGTTGTCTACAAAGATCATGGTTTGTTTCTCACTCAAAGAAAGTACATTAAGGAGATATTGGCAAAATTCAAGATGCAAGATTGTAAGATTGCAGGTACTCCAATGGTGGTCAATCACAAATTGAGCTCACATGAAGGTGAACTCATAGAGGACATCACATCATATCAAAGTCTAGTGGGTAGTCTCAACTATGCCACATTGACAAGAGTAGATATATGTTATAGTGTGAGTGTGCTAAGTCAACTCATGCACACACCAGGAAACCACACATGGATGCTCCTAAGAGGATACTCAAATATCTCAAAGGAACCATAAATGAAGGACTTTATTATCCTTATGTATATGATTTAGGGTTGAAGCTATTTTCTGATGCAGATTGGGCTGGCTCCAAGGAAGATAGAAGGAACACTTCAGGTTATCCTACCTTTGCAGGCTCAAAGCTTATTTCATGGTCATCCAAGAAGCAACCCACATTTGCTCTCTCTTCTACTGAAGCTGAATACAGAGGTCTTGCCATAACTACACAAGAAGCCTGTGGATGAAGGCATTATTCAAATATCTTGGATTGGAGTTTGGAACTCCAACTATTTTTGTTGACAATGTGAGTTCTATTCACTTAGCTTCTAATCCTATTTTTCATGCAAGGACTAAACATATTGAAGTTAATTATCACTATGTACGAGAGAAGGTTCTAAGTAAAGAGATTCAAATATCATATGTGTCCACTCATGAACAATGTGCAGATATTCTAACCCAAACATTAGATGGTACAAAGCTTTGCAAATTCAAGGCTATGATAGGTTTGCAGGTAATCTTGGAAGATTGAAGACTTCAAGCATACTTGGCTTGAGGGGGAGCTGTTGGAGCAAGTCTATGACAAGCCTAAGTATTGGCTTGAGTCCCACCAATTCAAAGAAGAAGCCTTAAAATGAAGACAATGTAAAGTTCACTTGTGAACTACCTCTAGTAACTTTTGAAGACTTTACTTAATGTAAAAGTGAAAGAATCTTCAGTGGTTGAGTCCACTTGATCAATAAGGGAAAGAGGAGCCACAAATTCGTGATATGTGGTAGATAGAGAATCAAATCAATCACTAATTGATTGGAGAGTGATTGAGGGAAGTTAGCCTCCCAAGCTCAACTATAAATAGATGGCAACTTTAGTCGTGGTTAGATAGACCTCAGAGAAGACCTTGAAGAGCTGAGATTTATGCCATATCAAGGTGTGATTCTAAGGCACACATATGTATCAGTAAATCCATTGTAATTTACAATCAATATACTTTCATTTTCATGATCATTTGAGTTCATATTTCCATGTTGTTGTGAAGTGTACTACTCACTACCATATCTCTTAGTTTTCTCAGTCTGATTGCAGAGATGGTTTCTCTGCGCTTGGTGCATCATTTTCAGTGCTTTAACTTATTAAAGTTAGCTCTGGAAGTCTACTAAATTCTCACCAATTTTCATTTCATTTGGGTGTTGCAATCTTCAGGTATGTTCAGTTGAAGTCAACCCTGTCTGTTCATTTTCACTTCTCTGTCAGGTACCCGACTTTTTTACTCATTTTGTCAGAGCTGTTTCTCAATGTATACTTACCCAAATTCAATTATTTAAAGCTTTTTGAATTCAAACCATTGTCTAGTATAAGCATACAAATTTTCATAATCATTGGATTCTTAAATCTTGAGTTATGTTCATTTTTTTGCTCACTAATCTCATTACTGTAGGAGCCTGTGAAAATCGGGATGATGTCATCACTTGTTAAACATCATTCTCAGTGTGTGGTTCATTATTTTTGTTGAGATTACTCTTGAAAGTTAGCTATTTAAGTTAACGAGACTTCCCCAAAAGGAATTAAGGTAATTGCTGCTATGCTCAGAGAATTATGCAAAACACAAGACAGGTGTATGAACCAAAATAGCAAGTTCTTCACCTCTGAGCTAACTCCAACTTATTTGTTTTGATCTATCTTTTTGAGAGTGATCTTCCAAGGTACATAGGGTGTCTAATACATCCTTGGCAAGCTGAAAGGGCCCACAACACATCTCTGGACTTCATTTGTCTGGTGTAGTGCAACGTTTTTGCAGCACCACTTCATCTTCATCAACTACAAATCCATCTCTTCACAAAATCTTGAGGTGGATTACCTGTGTGATACCTCACTCGAGTCTTATGTGCACTAGGTAGCTTTGGAGGCTTGATTTTCACGATACCACACTGGAGATACTGGTTGCTATCTGCAGACGATACCACTCTCTGAGCAAGTGAGAAATGAACTACAAATTATTGGTTTTTATAGTTTCTGGTGACTGAGGCTTATCTTACACTAACTTGGTATTTTTTTTGGATTTTTCTTGGTACTTTCAACCTACTCCTACTTCAATTCTCTTCTTGACCTAACCCTAACTCTTTCTTCTCTCCTTCTCTCCTAACCCTAAACCTGAAAACTCATTACACATACCTCCGGGATGTGAAGTAACAAGTGCTGAGGTGTCTAACTACTTGCCACTGAAGGAATTCACTTCTACAAGTACGATTTCTTCACTCTAGAGCCATAACCATCATGAAGGCACCTTGATTGGGCGTGCTCCCCAGCAACGACGCCAAAAACGTGTGTACCTAAGTCACAAGGTCTTAGGGACTTGTGCCAAAGAGACTAAATCTCGTTTGCCACACAAGTGCGTATAGTGGTGGATTGACACATGCTTAATTATCAATCCAAAGAACCGACCTAACCGTGTATGAGGACTTGTGCGCTCATGATCGATAATGAAGTGGTTCAGCCAATATGCATGAGAAAAGACTCAACTACCTCTCCAACTCATGTAACCTCTGAAAGTGTCTGCCGTGATACCACTTACAGTAGTTTTCACAAATTCGAATGTATCTCCCGGCTTTGAAATCTGAATATGGCAAATAGTAGTTTGAAGCTCTCAACGAGACGCATCTATTGGTGATAATTTCACTCGAATCTGACAACCGCTCTTCAAGTTATGACCAAAACAATGAATGATGGGAAACACACACACTCACTACACAACTTGTATTTTCTCACACACACACACACTACAGCTCAAAAGTGATGGGGAGGGATAGACAACAGTCCTACACACACATTCCAAGCTTCACACACACACAAAAGATCATAGAGAAGATGAAAATCTGCAAAAAGGAAGCAAATTCGAAATTCAGGAGCTCTCCTTCTTCACACTGGCAAAAAGTCCTTACAAAGAGTCACAAAGTGACTTATACACATGTGCCCTAAAAATGGTACTTTCACACAAGTGACCGGCACTTTATTGGCTAATCTCTAATTTCCTACTATTTTAAAAGAAATATGTTACAATGATTTGGGATTATGCATCTAGAGGACTCCTCTAGTACATTTACGTAGCTTTTAGGGAATTTCCTAGGATTTTGAAGAAGAAAAATATGCCCATTAATTTGAAAATTTTGGAGCTCCCCTTTTGTGCCTCTTTACTCTGCAACAAGTGGCAATGGCTTTGTAGTCTTCAAGGCCATAATGCTACAATAATGTGTCAATATATTTTGTTTGACACAAAGCTATTCTGCCATCAACTTGCATAAAGTGAATGTCCAAATAATGATGCAAATGCTGCAAATCTAACATCTCAAATGAGGCATGAAATTCAGCCTTAAAATCACCAATATGCTTCTCATTAGGATCAGTGAGCAGCATGTCATCAACATAGACAACAATGATAAGAAGCACATCATTTGCACACTTAACATATAAGGTGCTTTCAATTGGATTGTTCTTAAAACCATGTGCAACTAAATAGGCATGTATCTTTTCATACCAAGCATGTGGTGCTTGCTTCAAACCATATAATGCCTTTCTCAACTTGCACACTTTGTTTTCATACCCTTTTTGCACAAAGCCATGTGGCTAAAAAACATACACTTCTTCATGCAAGTCACCATTTAGAAATGCAGTTTTAATGTCCAATTGATGTACATTCAGTTGGGGATGTAAGGGTCATGCGACCTTACCCCTATATTCTTATATATACATCATTTATAGAACATTGCCTCAATTGAGATCATTATGTGGGTTTCGAGGCTCCTACGCATGTGTGCCTGTCTCTTCTCTCCTCTCTCTCTTCCTCCATCTCCTCCTTCCTCCTCTTGTTCAACACAAAACAAAGCCCTTCATTGGTACTAGAGCTCACTCAAGGCTTGTGTGCAAGAAGCTTCAATAGAATCTTAGGTCACAAGAGGTGAATGTGCAAGTCGGCACCTCTCAATAGCTATTCGGTATTTTGGCCATAACTCAAGCTAGGAAGCTCGGATTGATGCATTTTAATGTTCTATGCATAGCTGAGAGAGAGAGAGAGAAAGAGAGCAATACAACTTCATAGAAGGCTACGGATTAGGTCAGTTTTTCAGCTTTAACTTGAGTTTTAAAAGTTTGATTCAAGAAGTTCAATGTGGTATATGTAGGTTGGAAAAAAAACTACAACTTTGTAGAAGAAAATAGGACAAAATTGTAAGTGCTAGGTCAGCAAAATTGCAAAATATAGAGCAATAGTGTTGTAGGTGAAGGTGAAATCGATAACAAATGCTTGTTTTGTATATATCATGAGCTACACACCTCTGATGGAGGTACTTTATATATCGTTACGTAGCCAATAAATATTTCTTGAAGTTTACTAAAGAAAAACTCCAAATTTAGAGGTTATCATCCCTAAAAGAAAAAAATATAGAATAACATATTTTCATCATAAGAACCCTAATTGCTTTTAGAGGTTCATTTAGCATTGGAACTTCTTCAAGAGAGAACTTTTGGTGTGCGAGCTCTTATTTTTAGAGCTTGATGGCATTATCCATGTATGATCATTGTGGTAGCTCCTCCATATGAGATTAAAGCATGATCTTGTCATGTGTTTGCCATGTGAGATAACATTATGGTATACTTTTTTTGAGATTTATGTCGTCATGAGTTTGATCATGGTATTACTTGTAGATGTATTTACACATTATTCTTTCATTATTGGTTATCTTGTTATGATTACTCAATTTACAAGGGATACTCTATTGAATTTTTCCAAGATTTTTTCACCTCTACTTGGTAAGTTTGGAGACTTAGTGAGCAGGCTTATGCTCATGGTTTTATGTGCATGCTACATGCATGGTTATGTGATAGGTGGTTCGTATGGTTTCTTCTCTTGTGAGACATTTGTGATGTGAATTATGCATATGGATATGGAGTTGTGATCCTATTGGTGATAGAGTATTGTTTCTAGTCTCTTGTTATATTTATAGTCTCTTGAATTGCTAGCATGGTGTCTTCTCGATTTGATGGCACTGACTTTTCGAGATGGAAAAATCATATGTGGCATACATTGGTTCATGCAAGGTTACACATGTATATGCATAAAGATGCACAGTGGCCTCGTGACATGCCCAACCATGTATGGGTAGATATGGATGCTTTGGCCAGCTCCACTAGCCAAACACAGCTTGTGGATTCTATATATGAGTCTGTTATTTATAAGGACAGGAGTAGTGCATTATGGCAGAGACTACATGATATGTATGTGAGTCCATTCACTCATGTGAGACATAGATCAGATTGATAACTTTGATGTTGGCAGTATGGTTGTGAGGGCCATATTCGACGATGTTGCTTCAAGCGGATGCAATGATGATGTCAGAGATATGCATGTGATGCAAGTCAATTAGTAGTTTCAGGAGAGTATATGGCAATCGATCATGCTAGTGATGGTGATATCACTTTCTCCTATGGTTCGTCTCATGATTCCTCTTGTTCATTGGATAGCACACACATGGCTTGTTTGCTTGATACATTAGCCAGTTTTCATGTTACTCCACATTGTGAGTGGTTTTATCGATTCTCAAGTGAGAGTTGTGGATGTGTGCACATGCCTGATGGTACAACATATGACAATGAGGGTGCAAGAGATCTATATCTTATGCTACCTAGTGGATCGTCACTTATACTCAAACATGTACACTATGTGCCTTCATTCCCCATGAGCTTGATTTTATTTAGCCAGTTACAAGAGAGTAGATGTTATGCATTCCTTGGTGAGCATCATTTTTAGTTGCAGTTGGGATAGCTTATGCTTGTCAGAGGTGCTAGGATTGGACATGCATCAACTGTAGGTACTTCATGTGAGATATAGTCTCATCTCAGTGGGAGTTCAACCTTATGTGCAGTGTGAGACTTGTCATGTCTCATTTTGTGTATCTACACAATAGGGATGTTGACATTCATGATGCACATGTACGACAAGATTTAGATGCTCAAATGGATGCACATGTAGAGCATGTTTTGGATGCTCATGATGCTTATATAGAGCATGAATTTATTGATCATGTGGATGCTCTTATAGAGCACACTTCGAATGATCTGTTAGATGCTTTAGAGCATGATGTGGATGCTCATGTAGAGCATTGTGATGATACTCAGTTAGAGTTTGATCATCAATTTGATCTTGGTGTTGATGTTGTGTAGTTATCTCATATGGAGCATAATGATACACTTGGTGTGGTAGAGAATCATAGCTCATATGATACGCGGTGTATCCCAGAGCATATTAGCTCTCAGGGTGCACAGTTAGACACATCCTTGGTTGAGAGGATGACTGATTTAGATGTTGATGAGTCAGCAAATATGCAGTCATTTTTGGATTCGCTCATGCCAGATGTTGACATGGATTGACATAGATATGTTAGGCCATGTTGTTCTTGATGATGATGCTTTGGATGCCTTGGATACATGCATGATTGACATGCTTAGGTTAGCTAGGATAGCACAAGTTTTGCCAGCATTCGAGAGTCCGATGTATAAGTTGTTATGCTCAAGGCCAATTATTACAATTGCTATTGGGGCATTTGCACTTGGAGTTGTCATTCCTTTGATGATTGACACATGCATAGAGCAAGTGGGAGCTTTGCAAGAACATCGATTCTTGCATCAGTTAGACGTGAGCTTGACTCATATTGATATGATTCTAGAGTAGTTTCAGGTGCATGGTTACACCTTATTTGAGGAAGTTAGTGTAGATTGATCTGTATGGGTTGAGATCCGAACTCTTCATGTACATTATTATATATTCCTACATCATTCTTTGTATATTTTTCCACTTATGGTCACATTGAATCGTAAGTGGGAGATTTTTAGGGATGTAAGGGTCATGTGACCTTACCCCTATATTCATATATATACATCAATTATAGAGCATTGCCTCAAGAGATATCATTATGTGGGTTTCGAGGCTCCCATGCATTTGTGCTCATCTCTTCTCTCCTCTCTCTGCCTCCATCTCCTCCTTCCTCCTCTTGTTCAACACACAAAAAACCCTTCACATTCCAACCATGATGAGCTGCAAGTGCAGAGATGCTATGGACAGTATTCATTCGGCATGTAGGAGCAAGGTCTCATCAAAATCAATGCCTCTTTCTTGAGCATAACCCTTTGCAACAAGCCTACACTTATACCTCTCACCTAATTCATCAGGCTTATGCTTCATCTTATATACCCACTTAGTGACAATGGCCTTCTTGCCAGGAGGCAAGTCACATAAAGACCAGGTACCATTTTTCATAATAGCATCATATTTTGTGCTATGCAACATTTGTTTTATGTATGGTACAAGTTCCAAATTATGTAAATATCTTTGGGAAGTCTTCAAATGCTTCAAGAAGGCTCATATTATTCATAAATAATAGCCAAAATACCATGTGAGTTCTAGAAGATGGTGAGTCAAATTAGTGAGTCACAAGGGAGCTGCAGTGGTATTCTAGTGGAAGGTGGATGTGGCTAGTTCTCAAAGTTCATCAACACTTTGCTTATTTGAGCACTTGAGTCATGGACTACCTCCACCCCAATGTCTAACACAAATTTAGATGTATTAGGAAAGTTTTAGATTAGTTCCCTATGCTATAAAAAGAGGGGAGAAGTCGTGATCTTTTGGAAAAGTCCAAGAGACTCATATGTGTATCTCTACGCTATTGTAGTTTTGTATGCAGAGCTTCTAGAGCTTGTAGCTCCCTCATTATATATCCAAATTGCATTTTGGATAGCTCATTTGAAAGCTCCTAGTGTCAAATTTCATACTGTTAAGTTTCATAATCATTGTTTTTTGAGTTGAGAGCAGTTCTCTCTGCAAGTAGTCTGTGCTTTCGGGTTCACCTTTGCTGAAGGTCTCCATTAAACCTCAAACTTGCAAAGGTCATATATCCTTGTGTTTTATCCAAATTGAGTTTTCTTTGGCTCATTGGAAAGATATTGATCTCTAGTATATGTGGTTAAAAAACTTTTAAGAAATTTAATGTGAATAGAGAACAGTAAGCTTTGCAAGCATGACTAGTTTTCTATGATGAAGTTTGTGAGAAGGTCAACTTGTTCCTAGGGGGTTCGACCTACTTCTAGCTATACTTTGGAGGTCAATAAAATCCAACATTGGTATCAGAGCAAGGAATTGAAGATTGGAGAAGGTTATAATACCTTGATGAAGAATTTGAAGCTATTGGAGCAGAGATTCATCATCAACACTACACGAAGGTAGAAGGTGATAGCAAGGAAGCATCTCAAGCAACATCCAAGCAAAGAAAGGTGCATAAACTTTATTACAAAGGTAAATCTCATACTTCTTCTTATCAAACATATCCACAAAGGAGGTTTAAGAGGAGGAAGTTTAGCATTTACACAATTGGTTATCAACAGGCACAAATAGAGAAGCTTGTTAAGAACAACTATCAAGCATGGCGATTTAGAATCACAACATACTTGCAAGGTAGAGGCTTGTATGGTTTAATTGATCGAATAGATATCAAACCTATATTACCATAGGATCCAAATCAACAACAATTGAGGGAGTTTAGACTTTGGAATGAAAGAGACAAAATGTTTATATTCATTTTATCACAAAATATTCCAGATTCAATGGTAGGACACATACAAGATCTAGACACAAGTAGAGATGCTTAGCTTGCATTGGAAAGGTTGTATGCTATAGGTACAAGAGCAAGGAAGATTCAACTCAAGGAAAGATACAAGGACATTGGTCAATGATTACTTGTTGAATAGCATAAAGAAAGATACAAGGGCATCGATCAATGATTACTTGTTGAAGGTTAAAGAGATTGCGGATCAACTAGGATCATTCAAGCTCATGTGGAGGATGACGACTTGGTTGCACATACTCTCAATGGACTCAAGGATGATGAGAGATGGAAACCATTCATTACTTCAGTTTATGTTAGAGGAGAATTACCAGACTTTGACCAGCTTGTTGCTCTCATGGTCACAGAGGAGATGAATCCAAATGGCTCTACTTGAAATCAAAAAGGATCTCAATGATAACCTCTTTATGTAGGATCATCAAGAGGTGGAAACAGAGTTAGAAGAGGTTCAAATAGAGGTTGAGGAAGAAGGACTGATGATCAAGGGACTTCAAGTGGCTCCTTCAACACAGGAGGAAGAGGAAGATCAAGCACTAGAGGTACGAGAGGCTACTACAACTATAATCAAAGACAAAGGAGTGAAGATAACAATAATTGCTACATATGTGGAAGATATGGGCACTATGCCAAATATTTCTATCAAAATGAGAATAATCAAGGTGGTAATCGAAGAGGAGGCTATTCAACAAGAGGTAAACAACAAGGAAATTATGTAGTTGAAGGTAAAAGTGATGATTATGATTCTCTTCTTATGATGAATGTAGAAACTAAGATAATTGCAATAGTGATGTATGGTATGTAGATAGTGGTTGCTCTAACCATATGTCACATGATGCTTCATGGTTTTCAAATATGCATAATCCTTCATGTAAAGGTCATGTTGAAAGAAGACATGATACAACACATAAGATTATGTAGGTTGGAGATGTTGTTATGCAGGATAAGAGCAATCCAAATTGCTTGAAGGATGAACTTTATGTGCCAATGATCACTAAGAATTTAATGTCAGTTTGGCAAATGGTAGAAAAAGGTTTGCAAATAAGATTTCATCATACAGGTTACTTCATTGAGGATCCAAAGCAAAGATAGAGGTGCATCTAATTTTCTATCATGCAAAGTTTGCACCAGCCATTTTGGCATAGTTTTTGCCCCCTCAATATTAGCTCTCTCATTAACAAGTGCATCATGTAAATTTGGATCAGAATTGGAATGATGTGCATCATCACATGAAACCTGTAAAGGTTGAGAAGTTACCTCATTATGACCAACACTAGGCTGTCCACTTGTAAAAAGAGGTAGGAAAGTGCCATATATGTCTTTGGAGTTAACTGATGTCTCCTTAGTACATGAAAGTAATGGATAAATAGCAGCTTCCACAAAAACAACATCATGGCTAACCAAAATGTGTTTAGTCTATGGCTATATAGAAGATAGCCTTTGCTTTCATAACTGTATCCAACAAAAATACATTTCACTACTTTATCATCCAATTTCCTATGTTGTTGTTCATGCATTAGTGCACATGCCAGACAACCAAAAACATATAGGTGAGAAACATATGGCTTGTGACCATGCCAAGCCTCATATGGAGTGATAGATTGCAACGCTTTAGTGGGACACATGTTAACTACATACGTTGCACAAATAACAGTCTCAAATAAGAAACTATGTGGTAAAGCCAAACTCTTGACCATACACCTCGCCATCTCCATGAGTGACATGTTCTTTCTTTCAACAACTCCAATTTTTTGAGTTGTATACAACACTGTACACTCGTGTTTTATCCTACATTCAACCAAAAATGCATTAAAGTCCGAAGACATATATTCCCCCCCTCGAACAGAACAAAGGATACCAATTTACATGTTGTCAAATTTTCAACAAAAACTAGAAACTATTTGAACCCCATAAACACTTAGGAATTTCCTTTTAATGGATATACCCATGCATGCCTAGAATATTTTTCAACGAAAGTCATCAAGTAAAGATCGCTTCCAAAAGAGGGTGTCTGCATAGGACCATAGACATCACTATGAACAAGATACATTTTTTAGTAGCTTGAACAACCCATCTTTTGGGAATGAGAAATGTTGCATTCTACCTAAAATATAGCCTTCACAAACATGCTTACTAAGTGCCTCAAGTTTGGTCAGAGAAGACACCATTTCAGATTTCTACAAGCATACCAAACTAGCAAAGTTCAAATAACCAAAGCATGCATGCTAAAGCTTTTCATCTAACATAGCCTGAGAGTTATGTACTGCACATGCTGAATCATTCATAGGTTTTTAATAGTCTATGAGCTTATACATCACACGACATAAAATTCAAGAAGCACTAATGACATCACCATTTGACATATCATGAACTGTACATCTATCATCAACAAATTTCACAACCAAGCTAATCTTGGCTAATGTTGAAAATGATAATATATTTTTCTTGATGCATGCTAAAGCTTTGCATCTGACAATGTAAAAGATTTTGGGAATGTAAGGATCATGTGACCTTACCCCCATATTCATATCTATACATCATATATAGAGCATTGCCTAAAGAGAGATGATTTGGGTTCTGAGGCTCCCATGCATCTTTGTGCGTTTTCTCCTCTCTCTTCCTCCATCTCCTCCTTGCTCCTCTTGTTCTGCACACCAAAGTGCTTCATTGATATCAGAGCATGCTGAAGGCTTGTGTGCAAGAAGCTTCAATGGAAGCTTAAGTCACAAGAGGTGAAAGTGTAGGTCAACATCTTTCAATATGAGCTCAGTATTCTGGCCATAACTCAAGTTAGGAAGGTTAGATTGATGTGTTTTAAAGTTTTGTGCATAGCTAATTCAGAGGGCTACAATTTTGCGGAAGGGCACAAAATCTAAGTCGAAGTTTGAAGCACCAAAAAATCGAAAAACACAGACTAATGTAGAAGACGAATCTACAATCTCTTGGACAACATGTTAGTGTTTGGGCTATAACTTGAGTTTTACAAGTCAGGTTTAAGCAATTCAACTTAGCGTGTGTAGCTTTTTAGAAGAAGAGAACTCTAAATTCCGAGAGATAGATTGCCAAAATTGCAGCAACAGTATTGCAAGTGAAGGTGAAATTGATAGCAAATGCTTGTTTTGTGTATATCTTGAGGTACAAACCTCTGATTGAGGCGTTCTATATATCGTTACGTAGTCAAGAAAGAGTTCTTGAAGTTTCTTGTAGAAGTTCAAATTCAGAGTTATCATCTCTGAAATAGCAAAACACAGAGTAGCATACTTTCACCATAAGAACCCTAATTGCTTTTGGAGGTTAATTTTATTGTGGAACTTCTTCGAGGGAGAATTTTTGGTATGCGGACTCTTATTCTTAGAGCTTAAAGGCATTTTCCATGTATGATCATTATGGTAGCTCCTCCATATGAGAGTAGAGCATGATCTTCTCACGTGTTTGGCATGTAAAATGAAATTGTGGTATACCTTTTCTTTGAGGTTTATGTCATCATGAGTTTGATCATTGTTGGGTTGTAGGGTACGCACACATCCTCAATTGTGCACGGGAACCCTCCCTAGACCATGAGAATAACCTCCTTTGTATATACTTTAGTGTCAAATGTGAACACTCTCTTGAGTCCCTTTTTAATATTTCTCTAACACTATGGTAGACAAGACTTGGAATATCTTACCTTTTGCACACATATAGGAATTCCCCACGTAAAAATCCATGCATGCCCTTCATTGGGATTTGTTTGTTACAAACTTGATCTTGGAATCTCCTAGAATATATGTTAGTTAGAGAGATATTCCCTTTTTATGTTTCAAGGAAGCACATGGGGAATAAAGCTTAGCCTATATATAGAAGCTCATTTTTGTAAAGAGGGGAGCTTTTGGTCGACGTGCTCTCATGTAATATCTCTTATGAATGGAAGAAGACTCTCATTTACTCCAAGACTATTTACATTTATGTATTGTTTCTTTGTGAGTGTGAGTGGTGTGTGTGCCTATGCATGTCTCCCCTTTGTGTGAGTAGAGTAGTTGCATTGCTTGTATTTTCCTCATGGACTAGAATCAGTGACTCCCTATTCTCCATGTTTTCAAGCATGTGGCATAGCATGTGTCTGATGCCAATGGCCTTGAACATGTTGGAGGTAGGGGTGGATGAGAGGAGAGTCACTCTTGAGCTTCCCTTCTTGCTTCCATGCAAGGTGGTGAGGGTTTTTGGTTTTCTCTTGCTACAACCTCAACACAATTTGGCACCGTTGCCGAGGATGGTTGGCCTTTCATCAGCAAGAATGTGTGGTAAAGTATTGTGTTGCAATTTTTTTTTCTCAATTGCATAGGATTTGAGTTCTTGCATGGCACATTCACCCTTCCATTCGGCCATTAGTTCCCCATTTTCTTGCTTTTGTAGGGTAGTTTTAGTTCAATTGGAATGTTGCACAAGATCATTACCTAACTCCCTTATCTCTCTCTCTCTCACATTTACACACACCTCTATCCACACACAATGTGGCACCCCCTCATCTCTGTCATTTTTTGAAGTGGGTGTTTGTTTTGGGTAGGGGGAGGGGTAGGTTTTCTCTTCATGGTCTCTCCTTCTGCTCAGTTGTTCAAGAAAACCCCAAAAAGATTTTTTTTTTTTTGTGTTGCTTTTAAACTCTCTCTCAAATTGTCACATTCTTGCCTCTTAAGAATCTCATTGATGATAGGGTGGAGGAAGTCCATCCCCCCATGAAAGTGGTAATTATATGGTGTAAGGCCCAACATTTGTTTGGTGAAGTGGTGCATTGTCACCATTTATTACCCTAATATGGTTGAGGAGGGGGAGTGGTATCCCTCTCCCGCATCTCTTTTCAGCATTGAATTGGGTGGTGAATGGGGCAGGAACCTTCCTTTCCCTCCCCTTCTCGCTCTCTAATTTGCTTTGCGAAGGCATCACCTTTTGGGCTCCTTGCGGGTGGCAGACCTTGTTTGAGAGAGGCCTCCCAATGGTCTTTATTACTCCAAAGGTTGAGCCATGTCCGTCGTATTGTTCTCTACCTGTGACCTGTGGCTTTGGGTTGGAGCTATTGCCAACCAGACGCTTGACGAATCGAGCATTTCTACACCTTCATGTCTATCTCCTCCAAGCCATTGATCGAGGTCTATGTTGCACTCTCGGGTCCAACCTACTAAGAGAGCTATGCACGACCACTATCCTTGGTATGTGATGAAGCTTTGTAGAGCTCACCCTCTGGCTATACAGGCCGTAAGTTTGTAACTATTGTGGGAAGTTTTCCTTCTTCTCCTTTTTTGGGACTACTTTACATCTTTGTGCTCACTATTGCACCCTTCTATTGCGCGCTCTCATGGTCGGACTTGGGGTTCGTTCGAAGCCATCTTCGGGGACTGCAAGATTCTTGACTACTACTCTTGAATTTATTGATACTTGCATTTACTTGGCGGATGTTCCCGTCGACTCATCTGTTCACCAACAGTCTACCACATCTCGAAGCTTTCCATTCAAATCATCATCTCTGAAGCTTCCTCCGTGTCATCTTGACGGAGCCTCATGCTCTTCCTTGTTGGGGTCAAGCTTGGTGTCCCCTGTCTTCTGTCTTTCCTTGGTTCGTGGCCTATGCACCTTTCTCGATCCCTCGACCCTCAAAATCATCTTTACTCAATAGTTTCTTGGGGCCTCCATAGGACATTGCTAGGCAGGGATGCACCCCTACAAGATCCCAGATTTGAAACAAAAGTATGTCTTGGTTACTACATCCCCATGAGAAGTTTTCGACACTTGGCTCCCGCTTAACATAATATGCCCTCTGCAAACTTGTAAGCTGATTTTGGGCTGAGTTGTGAATGACCCGTGCTGAGATATTGGAAGATCACCTTGTATGGTGCGATCCAAAGCCTTGCTCCAAGCCATTTTGCATATGCACCCCTTGGGCTTCATTTTATTGTAGGAATGTTCTAGAAGTTAGTCGAGTACCTCTTCTTGTGTTTGTGTGAAAACTAATGGTGTAGAGGCCTCTTGAATGCTCTTCCCAATGATCGCATTAAACCCTAATATAAGGGATTATTAACTGTTATGTGCTCGTGACCATCTCTTGTTCTCTATCTTATGCCAAGGATATATCTACATGAAATCATCTCTCACCTTATTATAATACACGGATCCAACAAGCTATCTCGAATAGGTTGTGATTTCCATGTGCCTTTTGGCAAAACTGAGTCCCACATATAAATCCATGAAGAACTTAAGGTATTCTTCCAAGAGGAGATTAAACACAACCACTCTACGAAAGTAAATCAACACTGCATGCTTGGAGGATTCACATTTGTTTGACAAGTCGATCGGATATATGCATAGTTGAGGCTCACAAGGGTTTGTTGTGGAGATTCTGATGACTTCCTTTATCAGTAGAAGTTGTGTCCAAAATCTCACTAAAACAAGTGAAAGGCTATTTGATAAGACATGGTGATGGCTTTAACTTCGACAAGCAACCTTTTTTGGAACTCTATTGAGCCATGTTTGATAGATAGACTCCCATATGTTGTTGTTTCTCAGTGATTTTCAGTAGTAGTTAATAGTTTCTTTGTGTGAAACTAACAAGTACCCAAGTTGTGCAGGTAGATATATACAATTGTACATCAAGTAACAATACTTTTTGTGAGGATTATCAAATATACTATTTTGGAAGCATGGGTGGTGTGTCTGACTACCCCACTTGGGGAGATTGTGTCCACATTTCTCCTCCCATCACTAAGAAGCTTTTGATGAGCAGTACTTTGGGTATTGTAAATCTCGGTGTCTTGATTTGCACAACTTTCCATGTCTATTCCAGGTTTGGTGGACCTTTGACCTTAGTTCAAGACATCACTTTTGATACCATGTAGTTATGGTAACGTTGTGGCATTCTTGCAAAGATCATGCATCTATTTTGTTGGGCTCTAAGGCTTTTCTTTCATGATTAAAACCTTCATTGCATTGAAGCACACTGTGTAAGTATAAGTGTTTTATTGTCATCTTGTGCTGTCTGCAAGCTAGTTTATGCTTCTCCTTGTGGGGTGGGAGATGTCCAGATCTGGGACCTCGTGTGGATACTATCATCGATTTATCCACATGTATGCCATAGTTGTCAAGCCTCTTTATGGATTGTTGACTCAATTCACTTGGACTGATGAATGCGAAAAGGCATTTAACGAGTTAAAAAGGCGACTGAGCACGGGCCCAATTCTGAAAACACTGAATTGGAACAAGCCTTTCCATATTCATGTGGACACTTCAAATTATGCAATAGGATGCATCTTAGCTTAGCAAGCAGATGAAGGAAAATTGGATCACCCAATTGCCTATGCGAGTAGACAACTGAATCAAGCCGAGAGAAACTATATAACTACGAAGTGAGAGGGATTAGGAATGGTGTACGCTATGAAGAAATTCAGACACTATCTCTTAGCCAACAAGTTCAAGTTCTTCATAGATCATCAAGCCCTATTGTACTTAGCCAATAAGCCTTGTAACACGGGAAGACTTGTGAGATGGTTTCTGTTATTGATGGAATTCGATTTTGAAGTAATTGTGAAAAAAGGAAATACCCATGTAAGAGCAGATCATCTCTCTAGATTAACACATGGAGAACCACCAAGTTGAGTACCAGACGATTTTCCAAACACTTACCTGTTTAATTTGGAAGTGTGTCCCAAGTGGGCAAAAACGTTAATCCCAATACTCACTCATGGACCACAACACTCAATGAATAAAGAAAGTAAAAAGGAAATTTTGCAATCACGAAACTTACACATTATTGCAGGAAGTGTGTATTATAAGGAACCCAATGGCATACTGTCAAGATGTGTAGAGGAAGACAAACAAAAGAAGTTAATTGAACAAGCCCATGTAAACAAATGGAGAATGCACAAAGAATTCACGGAACTCTAAGAGAATTGAAACGACTAGGAGTATACTCGCCTGATGTGCCTAAAGATGTCCATGAGTACGTCAGTAATTGTGCAGAATGTTGGGAAACCATACCAGATGATCACATGTCTTTACCTTTCTCTACAATAGCACCCAAATGGAGTGAGACATTAGTGAAATTCCTAAAGACACGAGAACATGAGGAAGGAATCAGCTTAGCAAGGAAACGATCCCTAGAGGAAATGAGCAAGGATTATGTGATCATGGGAAGACAATTATTCAAGAGAGGAAAAGATAATCAATTACGGCTATGTGTGCATGAAGGAGAATACTTACCCATATTAGAGATGGCACACGCAGGCACTGCAAGAGGTCATTTTTCAGCCGAGAGAACTATAAAAATGATCCTCTTTGCAGGCTTGTGGTGGCCAACTCTACATATGGATGCAGACACCTATGTACGAAGTTGCGAGACTTGCCAAAGGGCCAAATATCCAATTTGATGGGATGATATGCCATTGAGACCTATGGTCTGTGCTAGAGCATTTTCCAAATGGGGTATTGATTTTATAGGACCTATTAACCCACCAACCAAAGGATCAACATGCCGAATACATAATAGTAGCAACAAATTACTTGACTAAATGGGTAGAGGCTAAGGCTACTAGAAAGAATGATGCTCAAACCAGTGCTAAGTTTATTTTTGAGCACATCTTCACTCGCTTTGGACTACCAATTGAGATTGTGAGTGACCGAGGAACGCACTTCCTTAATGAAGTAATAGAGTCCTTGATGAATGAATTCTTAGTGATCCATAAAAAATCAGCCCCTTATCACCTTCAAGCCAATGGTCAAGCTCAAAGTTCCAATAAGGTGTTATGCACAGTATTGACAAAGATAGTCAATAGTGGAAGGTCAGACTGGGACAAACAATTGCATCATGCAATTTGGGCCGTCTGTGTCACTTACAAGAATGCCATTGGAACTACCCCATTCAATCTAGTGTATGGACATAATGCAATTCTGCCAATTGATTTTTTAGTGCCAACTTTGAGAGTAGCCCTTATCTAAGCAACTAGACCAAATAGAGAAGTTGCATGAGACTAGGATAGAGGCTGTGGCAGGAATTTATGCAGCCAAGAGAAGACAAAAGGCGTAATATGATGCGCACATCAAAGACAAAGGACTAAAAGAAGGAGATTTAGTCTTGGTCTACACCTTGAAGCAACATGCCAAGAAGCTACAAAAATGCGGATATGGACCTCTAATCATCAATAGGATTTCTACTAGTGGAGCAGTTAATCTAGCTACTCTGGATGGAGATGTTCTTCTTAACTACATAAGTGGATGTTGAGTAAAACATTATATGGAGCCATTGATGGACCAAATGTTAGCATGACTTGTAGGTGCACAAAATAGGAAGAGAGAGGAAGAGCGGATTAGAGAGGAAGCATGACAAGAAGCCTTATAACGCATCAAGAAATGGAAAGAGTGGATGAAGCAAAGAGATGAACGGTATCTACAAGGAGAAGTGCCAATTCCCATGGCTAACTATCAGGCTCACACGTGTCACACAATCAATGTCTGCATGTCCCAGCCATACTTAAACCTAGGAATTGGAATGATGGAGTATCAGCTAATGGATGCCTTGATAGATTCAGGAGCAGCACTCAGTTGCATACGAAGTACGTTCATCACATATCTTCAAATGATGATAGCACCTACGAAAGCATACATGATAGGTGTGGGAGGTCAAGTTATAACATGCATTGGAGAAGCCACAGTATCCCTCCACCTAGGAAATTCAACTATGGAACGAGCTCTAGTGTGCAGAGATGAGGATCTAATAGAAAAACCAAAGCAACTCTTGAGAGTATGGCTTCCAAGGTCATTGATAGAGGCCCAAAGAACTCGACAACAAATATGGATCCCAAAGAACGTCAAACAAGTGGCCACTCCAGAGATAGACAAGCAAGGGAAGACATTATATCGACACACTAGCACCATGCAACCATGCAAGACTAGTCACACATATCGGAGAAATAGGAATCCAATGACTCGCACAACAAAAAAGGCAAAAGAAGCTCCTGCAGCACAACGAAATGAGGAGAAGATGAGGCTTAAAACCTCTACTACAAAATGGATATGGAAACCAAAGCAACAACAAGGAATGGAACAACAGAACGAAGAAAATTTCTTTTGCACACATGAAGTCTCAAATGCACCTAAAGCATGCATGATAGGGCCACATTACGAGGCCTTGCATTTAGCACAAGAGGTACATCATAAAACTAGTGGTGCACATTCCCCACGTGGGGATAGGTCATAGCTTTTACTTCCATAGGAATGGACCTACTATGTAAATAAATAAATGATTCGGGTACACTAATTTTTTGCTTTCTTTTCATGAGTAAAAATAAAAAAATTATCATGTGATGGCTTCTGAAGACTCTAAGGCTACCATTCAAGAGGAAGTGTTGGAATTCCCTTTGCAAAGCATGACTAAAGCAAAAGGCCATTGGTTTAGAGAAGACCAACCAGCAGGGGATTACTTATTCCTCGTGACCATCAAAATTATGGACATGGATCATCAGTTCCCCGTGATGTCCAAAAACTTCAAGGTAGTACATGAGCTCCCATCAACCATGGACATTATGAAGAAAGTGGGGATACATAAGTATTTTGAGTGGCCGATCTATAAACCTAATTTTCAACGATGTACACAAGTTATGAACACTTTGCAGCCGGCCTTGCATGATCCATTGATACCGGAAGCAAGAGTCATGGATGGAGGAGGGCAATGGGTCATTATCCAATTTACACATGAACTAATTAAGGAAGCATTTGGATGGGAGAAGGATGGAAACACGGTATTGAAAGAAGAAAGCTGCAGAGCAAAGACCCAAACATTCAATGACATTAATCGCATTGATATTGAGGAAGAAGTGAGACTCATCCATCAACACTTCTGCTTTCCCAACATGCAGAGGTACACTACTCCACAAAAGATCATTGCGCAAATGCTGTTTCGCGCTATTAAGAAAATTGGAAATCAAGTCAACATGACTCCATACATTCAAGAATGGCTATTCGAGGCAAAGAAGCAGTGGAATCACAAGAAGTTTTTGAATGGCAGTATTGCCTTGAATATATTGATATATCATGCATTGGGAATTAGAGAGCATTTGAGAGAGATGCCATCATCAGAAGCCATGGCCAAATATGCAAAGGTTGCAACAGTCCCAAGGAAGAAAAAGGGAGTCAAGTTCATTGAGGAGCCAGAAACAAGCTCCCAACCTAGAATGAGAGGTACGAAGAGGTTAAGGGAAATGCTGCAGGTGGAAGCAGAAGTTCCAACCACGAAAAGAGCACATGTGCTTCTAAGAACGAGACTTGAAGACCGTCAACCTATCACAAAAGAAGAATTGGCCAAAGCAATGGGAGCCACACACTAGTACACCGAAGGCCAAGTCAATCTATCAGCATAGGGACACCATTACCAACAAGACCATCAAGATATAGAACAACAAAAAAGGCTGACCAAGGTGCATAGATACAGGGAATTGGGTTTATTAAATTCAAGCTCATCATCAGATGCACAAGAAGAACCAGACACCTCCTTGTTGAATGTGGACATTTGAAGTGAGCCCAAGGATGATGGACAATGGGAGGAGTTAAATGAAGTGAACAAGACTACACAAGTGGGAGAAATGAAAGTGGATCAAACGCCCATCAACTCCAGCCAAGACAAGGAAGGAAAGGAGGTCTCCCAAGAACGAGTACATGTCATCAAGTTAAATGAAGCTTCTAACATTCAAATCCAAAAGACCCTGCTTGTAGGAGAGGCATTATTCAAAAATCCCAAGGAAGAAGCAAAAGATAATACGATGGAAGAGTCAGAGCCCTTTACACCAATAAGGTTAGTGGCAGAACCCTCCCCTATGGATGTTACATTTCAAGGGAGTGCCATGAAGGTCGTTAATAAGGATGACGAAAACAAAGAACAGAAAGTGCAGCTCCAAATTAGACAACCATATAATGAGACTGTACATGTGGAGCACAGAAAGGATGTACAAACAAGGGAAGCTCCAAGCATACCAAAAACTTGGTTAAATGTGGACATTGCTCAACTCAAGCCAGTGGTGCAACACATGATACAAACTGCAATGGACACTCAGCAATCAATGCTTGAGGCTGATGCCAATTATGACAGGGAAATGCGAGAAAAATGCCAGTTCCAAGAGATCGGTGAGAATCTCTCTGCCCAATTAATTCAAGCACAAAAGAGCATAGTAGAGAAAGAGAAGGCCGTCTAAGAAGTCAAGCAGCAATACAACACACTAGAGACAGAAAATCAGAAACTAAAAGACCAACTATAGGATTTACAAGGGAAATGTGATGCTAGCGAGGCCGAGAAAACACACATGAATGCCAGAAGCAAAATATTAGAATCACAAATCAAAATATACATGGAAGAGGCAGAGAACTTACGAAACAGAAACAAGGAGCTGATGACAACCCTTCTCTGTAATCAACTGATAGAAGCTCCAGAAGTGCTAGAAAAGAACACCAAAGCATTGGAAGAAAAGATAGCTAGGTATGAAGATCAGCTCAAGCAGGAGCAGGCCATTATCGTAGAGTGGGAGAAAAGGTAGATGAATGATACTGCGGAACTGAGGAAGAAGTGGAAGACAGCCAAAAATAGGTATATAGCACAATGTAAATAAGACATTGATCAACTCGCTGTCGTAGGAGAAGAACTCCTCAAAAACAAAGAAACAATTTTGAAAGCTATAGAGGAGATTAAAGACAAAGATGAATTGATCCAGCAACTACAGGACCAACTAGCAGAGGGACACCAGTAGTTCCACACTCCACAATGGCTACTGAGGAGATTGAGGTACGTCCTCTCTCTCCCCCCTTATATCATTCACCGAGAAGGGAGGAAACGGAGATCCACTCTGAACGACATCATCGGGATATTGCAAAACTAAGACGGAATGAAAGGGCACTACTGGTGTCCCAACTTACAGAAGATTTTGAAGATCAAGTGGTAAAAGTCATGAAGGAAGCGAGGATCAAGAGCAAGAATTTGGATTAAATAATGAGACCATTCAATGTACCATATGGTTTACTTAAAGAGCAAACACGACAAACATGCAAACATTCACCTACTCTCAAGAGGAATTCGACAAAGCTGATCCCATATGGAGAAGGAAGGTTTTGGAGAAGAATCCGACCCTAAGGGTACATTGGGAATCATCACCATACATACTTCAGGTAAATCCATCTTTTTGCCTAGTACCCAGAAGACGGTCCTGGATGCAATTTTGGGAAGGTCAGCGCCAGGGAAGCATCAATAATCAGTGGCTCAACTATCCATTACTACCGAGTCCACCTCATGATTATCTACCTATAGAAGAATACATGATCAAGACCATTGAATTTTGGATAGATCGCTATGCCACTGTACCGGATCTAGCCATTAAGATGACTAATAAGATTTTGAGCATGTTACTTATAGTTATTAAAGTGTTTTAGCACGCTCAATATACTCTTTTGAACTTCATCGAAATTAATCAGGGATTAGATGCCCTCATTTTTTATCTATCAACTATACCGAGCCGATTAACACTTATGGCTATATACTCAAGGCTTATGTTTTTGCCAAGTATCTACATGCAGACATTTGAAGAAGCATTCCTCAGAGGATTTTTTGAAATTGACTCTGAAACTTTTGTCAAAATGTCTTAAAATCTTAATGCAAGGATGGTGGCCTATGAATTCAGTTTCTTTGTAGATCATAGACAGGCACCAGAAGATGGGGTCAATTCGAGTCAATGGAAAGAATTCATGTTATGTCATGCCAATCTACTTAATCAACGAGAGCAGCAAGTCATTCAGACATACTCACATCACCACAAAAAGCCTGTTGGGGAAAACAGAGTTCAGGAGGAGGGACGTGTGGAAGGGGAATCAAGCAAAAAGAGAAGAAGAAGAAAATCAAAGACTAAAACTACTCAGTAAGAAATGAAGCCTATAAAGAGAAAGACCAACTCTCTGCCCAAAGCCCCGCAGGGGCACGCATGAGGCAACAACACCAAAGATCCAGGCCTTGAGGAGTGGAATTAAAGAAGATAACAACCAGGACATTTCATGGGAGGTTGCACACAACTTCCTCATCCACTAGGAGCTCGTAATGAAGCGAAACAAGTACAGGAAAGAAACAACACACGAAGGACTCTTCATCGGATAAGATAACCAATTGTCTGAAGGTCCTAGTTGCCTCCTCGTCCACTGGATGCATGCGATCGGAAGAAATGGAATAGGTCCTAGAGGATGACAAAGAAGATTCAAGAATAGGACCTTTAAAATGTAATGCTCTCTTAAAAGAGAGTAGAGGTCAGCAAATTAAGAAGTGCGGTGGCAGAAAGTAAACAGGTTCAAAGCAATACAACAGGTCAAATGTGTAAAGATAAAGAAAAACCAGAAGAACAAAAGCTAGAAAGAGGCAGAGGCTGAAAAGTTGAAGAGAGTAACTAAGAACATCACATTCTTAGCCATTGATGGCATGCATGGGAGCCCGACTTAATACAGCAAGGAATACCAAGGGGCGAACAAAAGCAAAGGACATACCTCAAATAAAGTAACAAATTCTTTGACAGTCCTTATTGCTTCTTCGACCGCTGGGTAAGTGTATTCAGAAGCCTTAAAAAAGCTACAAACAAAAAGCAAAAGACTGTCAAGGGACGACAAAGACAAAGAGGGGGAGAGTGTTGCAGAGTAAAGAGGCACAAAAGGGGAGCCCCAAAATTTTAAAATTAATGGGCATATTTTTCTTCTTCAAAATCCTAGGAAATTCCCTAAAAGCTATGTAAATGCACTAGAGGAGTCCTCTAGATGCATAATCCCAAATCATTGTAACATACTTCTTGTAAAA
The DNA here is from genome assembly GCA_020310875.1 of Ceratopteris richardii. Lineage (NCBI taxonomy): Eukaryota > Viridiplantae > Streptophyta > Polypodiopsida > Polypodiales > Pteridaceae > Ceratopteris > Ceratopteris richardii. The sequence continues at coordinate 50,507,655 of CM035422.1, forward strand.
TAGTAGGAAATTAGAGATTAGCCAATACAGTGTCGGTCACTTGTGTGAAAGGACCATTTTTAGGGCACATGTATATAAGTCACTTTGTGACTCTTTGTAAGGACTTTTTGCCATTGTGAAGAAGGAGAGCTCTTGAATTTCGAATTTGCTTCTTTCCTATAGTTTTTCATCTTCTCTATGATCTTTTGTGTGTGTGTGAAGCTTGGAATGTGTATGTAGGACTATTGTCTACCCCTCCCCATCACTTTTGAGCTACTGTAGTGTGTGTGTGAGCAAATACGAGTTGTGTAGTGAGTGTGTGTGTTTCCTGCCATTCACTGTTTTGGTCATAACTTCAAGAGCGGTTGTCAAATTTGAGTGAAAATACGGCCAATAGATGTGTCTCATCAAGAGCTTCGAAATGAACTCAGTATTGGCCATATTCGGAGTTCAGAGCTGGGAGATACATTCGAATTTGTGAAAACTATTGTAAGTGGTATCACGGCAGACACTTTTAGAGGTTACATGAGTTGGAGAGGTAGTTGAGTCTTTTCTCATGCATATTGGCTGAACCACTTCATTATCCATCATGAGTGCACAAGTCCTCATACACTTGGTTAGGTTGGTTCTTCGGATTGATAATTAAGCGTGTGTCAATCCACCACTATACGCACTTGTGTGACAAATGAGATTTAGTCTCTTTGGCACAAGTCCCTAAGACCTCGTGACTTAGGTACACACCACTCCTATGGATACAGGTTTATGATTCAGTCTTCATGATGCTGGAGATGCATTTGATGTTGTTCTCTATTAGTAGCCTACTGGATGCTTGATTCACTTATGCATTACTTGGCCAAATATTTAGCTTGTTGTCTCATAGATGACTAGGTTTATGCATTTCCAAGGTTGTTGAGATATCAAGCTTAACATGTGATGATCTAGGATGACACGTATCACTTTTTTATTTCTCTGACATGTATAGTGGTCATGCTGATATATGTCAGGGATACTTCATTAGATTTATCTATTGAGAGTGATGGCAAATTTGTTTCTTGCTAGCTCACTCATTTGTGAACATTAGGTTTTTCCTTATGTAATAGACTTTATATATTGCAGTAGTTGTATTCTTGTTTTTAGGTATTTCTTGTACATTCCTTTTTATGTAATAGAAGAAGAAGAAGAAGATCATTCTTCCTTGCCTCAATCTGTGTGTGTGCTTCTCCTTGAGAGTGAGAGTGTGTGTGTAAGCTCTCTTCCTTATCTCCTTCCTCGGGAAATGGTATAAGAGCCAACGTGGCTGTAGAGAGCTCGTGGAGAAGGCGATGGTGAAGACTACGCGGAAAGGCATGGAGAAAACTCGATTCACAAATGACCTCTGTTTGCTATGAAAATCGACGTGAAGGTAGAAGACCTCAAAATATTTTTGTGAGTGACCCTTCACTCGTTTTTGTTAGATCAAATTTTCGGAGCCATCTCGACCTCCGTTTTGAGCCCGCAAGGTTGGGCCCACAAAAAAACCAGGTCAGTTTTAAAAACTATAACTTGCCCTATGTTCGAAAACACTCATATATTCTAACTCCAGAATTTCAAGTGATTCCGTGTATTGTTGATACATGAAAACTCTGTTTTTCTGAGATTGAATTGTCACGTCATAGTGTGATAGTGTTCAAGAAAAAGTGTTGGTTGTAGTGTTTTGCAGTGTTGAGAGTTGTTGTAGAGATGGCAAACGCAGATGGAATGAATCAGCTTAGGAGTGATAAGCTAGATAATAACGACTTCCATGCTTGGAGATTCAAAATGACAATTTTTCTAATGGGAAAAAGGCTACTAGAAGTACATCGAAGGAGAGAACGAAAATGCTCCACAGTTACTAGAGAGGAATCAGATTGCGGACCAGTTAAGAGCATATGAGGAATGGAATCAAGGAGCACCAAAGGTAATGTATTGGCTATCTAGTAGCATACAAGATAGCATGGTTGGGCACATATAGGATGCCAAGGCTTCGAAAGAGGCTTGTAATAGTTTGGTCACTTTGTATGAGATTAATACAAAAGCACGAAAATTGCAACTCAAGAATGAGCTGCATACATTGGAAAAGAAGAGCATGTCAAAAATTGCAAGTTCCTGGATATGTTGAAACAAGTGATGATACATCGCATCCTATCGAGCATACATGAAACACAACATTGTCTATGGAGGACGAGAAGGTAAAACATCTTGTTGATGTGTTGCATGTTCCAAACATAACAAAGAATCTGGTTTTTGTTGGACAAATGGTTGACCAAGGACTACAAGTTAGGTTCAATGCTGATGGGTTATATGTAGAAGAGTACAAACAAGGTGGACGATTAATTGCCAAAGGAAATAAAGTGGGTAGGATGTTCACCTTAAATGTGAAAATTCTTGAAATGAATGCATCCATGTTTGCAAAAGGTGCAGGAGTTATTGCTGATATAGAGATCTGGCACAAAAGAATCGGACATGCAAATCTGCAAAGGCTGAAATTGATGCAGTCAAAGGAGATCGTTCATGGACGACCAATGTTCAAGGTTGTAGAGATGCAGAAGGTATGTGCAACATGTCAATTTCCTAAACAATCAAGATCATAGTTTTTGCATGACAAGCATGTTAGTGAAAATGTGCTAGAGATAGTACATACAGATGTTTGGGGTCCTGCAAAGACCACATCTATGGGCGGTTGTAGGTTTTATGTTACTTTCATTGATGACCATACACAGAAAGTGTGGGTATATTTCATGAAAGAGAAGAGTAAGGTGTTCACTCACTTCCAAAATTTTAAAGCTATGGTGGAAAAGCAGACAGAGAACTATATTCAAACATTAAGGTCTGATGGAGGACGTGAATACATGTCAAATGAGTTCAACAACTTTCTTAAAAGTCATGGAATTCGACATCAGGCTTCATGCAGGTACACACCACAACAGAATGGTATTGCTCAACACAAAAACAAACATATTGTAGAAATAGCAAGAGCCTTGATGGCTGAGAAGAATATGCCTCATTGTTATTGGGCAGTAGCAGCTGTGCATACAACTGTATACATAATGAACATAACTCCAACTGCTACTACACATCAGTTACACCTGAGGAAAAGCTCACAGGTAAAAAGCCAAACTTATCACATCGGAAAGTTTTTTGTTGTATTGCATATGTACATGTTCCAGATGAGCTGAGGATGAAGCTTGATCCAAAAGCAAAAAATGTGTCTTCATTGGATACTCCCTTGAGCAAAAGGGATATAAATGTTATAACCCACTCACACGACAAGTGAAGGTGAGTAGAGATGTGGTATTTGATGAGATGTCAAGCTTCTACGTAGATGTCAAAGAAGGAATGAATCTTGAACCAAATGACAAAGAAAATGCTAAAAATCAAGTGTAGAATCCAACAAATTCATCAAATACATCCAACAAAGGTAAAGAAAAGCTTTCTGCTGGTAGTAAAACATGTGCACGTTTTGAGGATGTTGATGGAGATTCAAGCGGTTTAGAAAAGAGTCTTGATGAGGAACTTGGATTGCCCTCTGTGAAGACTCCAGGAGTCAGAAGGGCACATGCAGATGATACAAGGAGAAGTGAACCAGGACCAAGAAGATCCAGGAGGATGCAGAATTCAGTGCAACGATTAGCGTATGACAGTTATATGGCTTGTCATTGTGCCTACATGACCAAGGTAATACAAGATGCTGAACCTTCTTGCTTTGAAGATGCAATCGGAAATGTAGATTGGGAAAACGCTATGGATGAGGAGATGGCTGTACTTTATGGGAACGATACATGGAAGCTGGTTCCATTGCCACAAGGAAAGAAACCCATAGGCTGCAAATGGGTTTACAAGGTAAAGCATAATGCTCATGGTAGCATAAGCAGGTATAAAGCACGATTGGTAGCTAAAGGATATGCACAAACATATGGCATTGATTCTGAGGAAACATTTAGCCCTATAACTAAAATGTCTACTATCAGAACACTTGTTGCATTAGCTACAACAAAATGATGGACTTTGCATCAGATGGATCTGAAGAATGCTTTCCTACATGGTGAGTTATAGGAAGAATGATATATGGACTAACCACAAGGATATGAAGATTCAAAGCATCCAGAATATGTTTGCAGGTTGCAAAAGGCTTTGTATGGGCTGACACAAGTTCCTCGTGCATGGCATGCAAGGATTGCTGATTACTTAACAAGCATTGGGTTTTCTATGTGTGATGTAGATCATTCACTATATGCAAGGAAGGTTGATGATGTCATCACGATTATGGCTACTTATGTTGATGGCCTGATTGTAGGTGGTGATAATGAAGAAAGCATCAAAGAGGTAAAGCAACTTCTTATGTAGGAATTTGACATGAAATATCTTGGTGTGCTGCACAATTTCTTGGGCATTGAGTTTATTCATACAGAAATAGGTATTTGGATGTCACAAAGGCAATATGCCTTGAATATGCTACAGATGTATGGTATGGCTGATTGTAAGCCAATAGCTTGATATATCTCACAATGAGGCCTTATCTTAGCCACACTATTGGACTTGAAAATCAGTTTATGCAAGTTCCTAGGAAGCCACATTTGGATGCTTTGAGGCGCACTCTACGTTATGTGAGTGCTACTTTGGATTATGCATTATTTTATGAAGCTGGTGTAGATTTGCGGGTTTATGGATACACTGATGCAGATTGGGTTGGTAGTAATCCAAATAGAAGATCTACTAGTGGCTTTTTATTCTCACTTGGAGGTGCAGCTATTACATGGGGCAACAAGAAGCAACCCACTGTTGCTTTGTCGAGTATAGAGGCTGAGTATAGAGGTGCTGGAATGGTAGCATGTGAGGCATCATGGCTAGATATTCTACTTGCAGATTTAGGTGTGGAAGTGCAAAAGCCTATCACCATCTATAGTGATAATCTTAGCAGCATACAGTTAGCATGGAACCTTGTTTTTCATGCTAGAACAAAGCATATCGAGGTACATTATCACTTCATCAGAGAGAAGGTAACAGATGATATTGATCTTGTTTATGTGAGAACAGATGAGCAGGTTGATGAAATTTTCACAAAAGCACTTGGAGTAGAGAAGCTGAAGAAGTCTCAGAAGATGCATGGATTAGAGGACATGGCATTGAGCTTGAGGGGGAGTGTTGAGATATCAAGCTCAACATGTGATGATCCAGGATGACACGTATCACTTTTTTATTTTTCTGACATGTATAATGGTCACGCCGGTATATGTGAGGGACACTTCATTGAGCTTTATTAGATTTATCTACCGAGAGTGATGGCACATTTGTTTCTTGCCAGCTCACTCATTTGCTAACATTAGGTTTTTCCTTATGTGTTGGACTTTATATATTGCAGCAGTTTTATTCTTGTTTTTAGGTCATTTCTTGTACATTCCTTTTTATGTAATAGAAGAAGAAGAAGAAGAAGAAAAAGAAGAAGAAGAAGAAGAAGAAGAAGAAGAAGAAGAAGAAGAAGAAGAAGAAGAAGAAGAAGAAGAAGAAGAAGAAGAAAAAGAAGATCATTCTTTCTTGCCTCAATCTGTGTGTGTGCTTCTCCTTGAGAGTGAGAGTGTGTGCATGAGCTCTCTTCCTTATCTCCCTCCTTGTGATAGAGGTGTCAAGCATTGGTAGGTGGTTAACCACATCTTTTGCTACTTGAGTGGTACGCGGCTACTTGGATTGTTTTTATCCCAAGAGGGGATCACTACCACCAAATTTACATTCTTTTTTTGACTCTAACTAGGCTAGTTGCTATGACACTCATGTGTCCACTAGTGGTTTTTGCTTCATGCTTGGTAGCTCATGCATATCTTGGTTGAGCAAGAAGTAGCCTATTGTGGCCACTTCTAGTTGTGAGGTAGAGTATGTGGCAACTTTCAAAATGACTGTTTAGTGTGTGTGGCTCAGATGCCTTATGGTTCATTTGGGTATTGGTGAGTCTTCTGCCACCACCATCTTCACTAACAATGAGAGCACATTGGCAGTTGTGAGGAACCCTGTGTTCCATGCTCACACTAACCACATTGAGCTTCACTATCATTGTGTCAGGGATAGGTTCTCTATCGGAGAGATCATATTGGCATATGTGCTCACGGAGGAGAACATTGTAGACCTTTTCACAAAGGCTCTGCCTAGAGAGAAATTTGATGCCTTTTGCAAAGCTTTGGGCTTACTTCTTTTGTGGATTGATTCCACATAGCTTGGCACTTCCTTATACATGAGTTCCAACTCCTTGTTCAACGTAGCACTCCTAGGGGGGGATTTGTTCATATATTTAGGTAGTGATGTGTGTGAACATAGTTAAGACTATCAAGGCACTTTTTTGCCTCTTTAAAAGGGTTTTTCCCCTGCTTGTATATATGCCTATAACCCTAATGGGTTACTTATGTTTGTACATTATCTTGGTAATACATTCGATATTGTGTGTTATGCTCGAAGCTTCTACTTCTTCGTTGTGTTGTTTGCGTGCTTTTGCAGATCCCAAACTCCAACAAAGACTAGAAGAAGATGTGATGACTAGCCCTAAATGTGGTTGTTTACTACGTGCGAGGAGCAAAGCATTAGCTTTCTTGACACTACAGTTAGCTTTGGGATCTGAGAGGCATTAGCATATGCTCAGACTTGAGTTTAGGGAAAGATCTCTAGAAATCCCATGGGTAAGCACACAATATTTTGACAGTTCAAAGAGATCTTAATGATAAAGACTAATTCTTCATTCTTGTCGCAAGGTCAACCAGACTTGATCAAGCTTGGCCATGATTATCCAACATCTTGAAATTGGAACTACTCTCAAGATTGCCCAAGTATTGGCAATTAAAGTAGTAAGCTCTTCCAGGTCTGAACAAAATAAAAGTTCCAAGCATGTAGTCTGCAATCGTGTCAATGGTAATTAAGACTATGGAAGGTACAATGTGAAGTTTACCTATCCTTGAAGGGATTTTGGTAAAATCAAGAAAAGCTTGAGTAGATGCTTAGAATTAAGCAGTAAAGAGATTCTTGTTAAGTCCCAGTCAGTATAGCTACTTAAAGCATCAATAAGAAAGGAATCTAAAGAAACTCATGTACAATGTGTCCCTTATCACAATCTGGAAAATATCCTTGAATCATAGGATAGTGTGATTGATCTACTGGTGGGGGATGTGGATAATCACGTATGAAGGGATCTCCTTGGCATCTATAATAAGGTCCTCTAGGGGCATGTGGTCTCACTTGTGTCATCTGAGGTCTAGGTTTGGGATTAGTGTACATGACATATGCATAATCAAGTTCCCAACTATATTCTTGTGATGATCTCTCATATTGATAAGTCTCTATATGTTTTGGGGATTCCATATAATAGGTAGAGATGTTCTCTCCATATGATGATTTGAAACTATTTGCATTTGGGTTGGTTTTTGTGATCATTAGTGAAATTGGTACAAACACCCTATTTGGGTTCTCTTCTTTGATTGCATAGTTGAATAATATTACATTGACAAGGGGTGGGAGTTGTTGTCCTAGTAGTGGCTTTCGCCTGGGTTTATATTGAGTGAACAAGATCTCTACTTGTTTTGCTCTCAACACTTGCTTGAATTTGACTACATGATTGTAACAATCTCTTGTGCCATCAAAGTAGTTCTTCATGGCTTTCATTACCTACGAGGCTCTCAATGTTCTCAAGTGTTCTCTCTATCTAGATAGAGGGAATTTTTCATCATCGTTATGTGATCTATGTCCTCTAGTACTCTCCCTTTCTAGTCTACTAGTACCTTAATCTCACCTGCTTCTCTGTAGGTTGGCTATGAAGCCTACTTCTAGAGCCTTTCTTGTTTTCTCTCTCTCAACTCCTAAGGATTTTGCTTGTCATCTTTTTAAAGGAAAAACCTTTTGGCCTCACCAAAAATGAGTCTATTTACCATAGTCAGAAACTAATTATATTCAATCTGAATCAAAACTTATGTAGGTTAGTTTCCCTAGACGATTTGGGTCCTTGAAATCATAAACTAGGTCCTCATGCTTGGTATGTGTCTTACCTGAACTGAACTTCCAAAAAGCCTCTTCAATAGTCGTGTTAACATATAGCTCTATGGTGGCATTGTCTTGAGGTATCTTAGTTGTAGCAATATAACTTAGGATTGAAACACCCAAATGAAATGAAAATTTGTGAGCATATAGTAGACTTTTTAGAGCTAAATTTACCAAGTTAAATCACTAAAACGGATGTACCAAGCTCACAGAAACCATCTCTGCAATCTGACTAAGAAAACTGAGAGATATGGCAGTGAGTAGTACACTTCACAAGAACATGGAAATATGAACTCAAATGATCATGAAAATGAAAGTATATTGCTTGTACAATACAATGGACTTATGGATACATATGTGTGCTTTGGAATCACACCTTGATATGGCATAAAGCTCAGCTCTTGGAGGTCTTCACATAGGTCTCTCTAACCACAACTAAAACTGCCATCTATTTATAGTTGAGCTCGGGAGGCTAACTTCCCTCAATCACTCTCCAATCAATTAGTGATTGATATTATTCTCTATCTACCACAAATCATGAATTCGTGGCTCCTCTTTCCCTTTTTGATCAAGTGGACTCAACCACTTAAGATTCTTTCACTTTTACATTCAGTAAAGTCTTCAAAAGTTACAAGAGGTAGTTCACAAGTGAACTTTACATAGTCTTCATTTTAAAGCTTCTTCTATGAATTTGTGGGACTCAAGCCAATACTTAGGCTTGTCATAGGCTTGCGACACATATGATATTTGAATGTCTTTGCTTAGAACCTTCTCTTGTACATAGTGATAATGAACTTCAATATGTTTAGTCCTTGCATGAAAAATAGGATTAGCAGCCAAATGAATAGAACTCATATTGTCACCAAAAATAGTTGGAGTTCCAAACTCCAATCCAAGATTTTCGAATAATGTCTTCATCCGCATAGCTTCTTGTGTAGCTATGGCAAGACTTCTGTATTCAGCTTCAGTAGAAGAGAGAGCAACTGTGGGTTGCTTCTTGGATGACCATGAAATAAGCTTTGGACCTGCAAAGGTAAGATAACCTGAAGTGCTCCTTCTATCTTCCTTGGAGCCAGCCCAATCTACATCAGAAAATAGCTTCAAACCTAAATCAGATACATAAGGATAATAAAGTCCATTTATGGTTCCTTTGAGATACTTGAGAATCCTTTTGGTAGCATCCATATGTGGTTTCCTTGGTGTGTGCATAGATTGACTTAGCACGCTCACACTATAACATACATCTACTCTTGTCAATGTGGCATAATTGAGACTACCCACTAGACTTTGATATGATGTGATGTCCTCTATGAGTTCACCTTCATGTGAGCTCAATTTGTGATTGACCTCCATTGAAGTACCTGCAATCTTACAATCTTGCATCTTGAATTTTGCCAACATGTCCTTAATGTACTTTCTTTGAGTGAGAAACAAACCATGATCTTTGTAGACAACTTCCAAGCCTAGAAAGTAGGTAAGTGAATCCAAATCACTTATCTTGAACTCTTCTCTCATCTGATCTTTGATCTTCTTCATACCATCTGCATCATTTCCTATCAATATAATATCATCTACATATACACATAAGTAGATGACCTCATAGTTACTCTTTTTGATAAAGAGTGAAGGATCTGCCTTGCTTGGTTGAAAACCTTTGTCCTGCAAGAATGAAACAAGCCTGAAATTCCGAGCTCTTGGAGCTTGCTTGAGAGCATACAATGCTTTGTTAAGTTTACACACATAATGAGGATAAACTTGATTCTCAAAACCAGGTGGTTGTGTCATATATACCTCTTCTGTTATCCAACCATTCAAGAATGCATTCTTTACATCTAGTTGAAGTATCTTCCAATTCTTGGAAGAGGCAATACTAAGCAAAACCCTAATAGAAGGCATCTTTGCCACAGAAGAGAAGGTCTCCTCATAATCAATTCGCTAAGTTTGTGCAAAGCCTTTTGCTACAAGCCTTGCCTTATACCTGTTAATGGAACCATCAGAATTCTTCTTGAGTTTATAGACCCATCTTGAGCCTATCACCTTCATGGATGAAGTCTTGGGCACCAAATCCCAAGTGTTGTTTTCCTCAAGTGCTTCAATCTCTTCCTTCATTGCATGCTTCCATTCTGATTTTGCTTTGGCCTCTTCAAAGGATGATGGATCCTCTTGGTTTATATCATGTGCTATGTAGATAGAATGTTTAGTTACTAATGAGGTGTCAAACCCATACCTTTCTGGTTTTTTCTTTTCCCTCATAGATCTTCTTAGGCCATGATGTGATGATTCTACCTCATGTCCAAGTTCCTGCAATTTTGCTTTACCTTTAGACTTCCATGCTTTGATCTTCTCCATCTGAGATTCTTCATCATCCTCTAAGGTGTCTTTTTCTTCAATCTTTGGTTGTTCTCTACCAAGCTTTGGAAAATCTTCTTCAAGATCATATGGTAAATTGACCTTCCTGCATGAATCTTCATACTATGAATTGTTTTCATAAAAAACTACATCTCTGCTTACCAAGAATCCTTTGTTGGTAGGGTTGTATAACATGTAACCCTTTTGATTGTTTTCATATCCGATAAATACACACCTTTCTGCCTTTGGATCCATCTTGCTTCTAACCTGTGATGGAACATGAGCAAAAGAAATACATCGAAAAATTTTACAATGATCTAAGCTTGGTCTTCTTCAATTCCAAGCCTCATATGGAGTCATCCCATCAAGGGATTTTGAAGGCAACCTATTAATCAAGTAAGTGGTTGTAGATACAGCCTCAACCCATAGATAATTAGGTAAATGCTTTTCATTTAACATGGACCTTGCAGCTTCAACAATTGTCCTATTCCTCCTTTCTGCCACTCCCTTTTGCTCAGGAGTGTACCTTGTAGTTACCTCTCTTTTGATTCCTCTTTCTTGAAGAAAAGAATCAAACTCATGGGAGAAGTATTCTCACCCTCCATCTGACCTTAGCCTTTTTAGTGATTTACCTGTTTGATTCTCCACAAGAGCCAAATATCTTTTGAAACATGAAAAAACTTCATCTTTGTGTTTCATAAAGAATTGGATAGTCCATCTGCTGCAATCATCAATAAAGGAGACATAATACCTTGATCTAGATATTGAAGCTTCCTTGCTAGGTCCCCATACATCTGTATGAACCAACTCCAAGAGATCTCCATGCATATAACCTTTCTTCATGAATGGTAACATGTGAGACTAAATTGACATGCACTACACTTATAAATCATATGTTGTTTTGACAAATTAGGGAGTCCAAGTACATTTTGGTCCTTGAAAATTTGCTTTAATGACGTTTCACCAATATGTGCTAACCTTTTGTTCCATACTTCCAATTCTGTGAGTCTCTGACTACCATAATTAAAGAGAGCAATGTTTCTAGTGTCTTGTAGTTCAAATGTGAACAATCTACCTGTCTTTTCACCTTTTGCAATTCTTCTGAATCCTTGACTTGGATCTTCAACAAATGCTCCTACTTTTGTGAACCTGACTTGCAACCCTTTCTCTACTATCTACCCAACACTTATCAAATTATTTGTAATGGTAGGGACATAGAGTACCTTACTGAGTAGGTTGATGTTTCCATCAGGTGCTTTGACATTGCCTATTTTCTCCACAAGATGTCTTGTATCATCTCCTGTTTGTACCTCATGCTTATTCCTTGGATCTTCTAAATCTGATAGGAGTGCCACATTTCTTGCCACATGATTTGAACAACCTGAATCTATGTAGAAAACATGCTCATCAGATTTACCTTGTGGCATAGCCATGTTCATGATCAATAATGAATCCTCTTTGTTTGAGTCTTCTGTGTAGTTATTGAAATCTCTCCTTCCTTTGTAGCCTCCTTGATAGTGAATGATTGTAGTTGTTGTTGTTGCCATGATAATTGTTGAACCTTCCTCTTGAGTAGCCATAAATTCCTCTATTGTATCCTCTACCTCTTTGATTCCTAGAATTCCTAAAGCAATTTTCAGTTGTATGATTAGTTAATCCACAAATAGAACATGAGTTGGAGTCTTGGGATCTCCCCCTGCCTTGTCTACCTCCTCTTCCTCTACCTCTACCATGTCTTCCTCTACCTGCATAGTTAGCTTGATATGTACCTGCTTCATCATCCACTTTCTTTGCCTTTCCTTTGTTATATTTGGACTTGCTTTTATCACTGTATAAAGCTGACGATTGATTACCTTTAGAGATTTCTCCATTTTTTATAAGCTTTGCCTCTTGAGTAAGTAGTTGTCCAATGAGTGTATTGAAATCAGGTACATGCATGTCCATGTACAAATCCATAGCTGTGGTGAATCCCACTTGTCATCTGCCTTCAAGCCATTGATGACCTGCCTTACAATTTTCTCTTCATCTATTACCTCTCCAATGCTTCCCAACTGATCTGCTATGTCCTTGAGCTTTGTGACAAAATCAGTCACATTTTGTTTGGGAGCCTTCTTGAGAGTTGTGAAATCCAGCCATAGTTGATGCTTCCTAGCTTTGGTACTTGAAGAGAAGAAGGCTTCAAGTGCATCCCACACTTCCTGAGATGTCTTACAACTTCTAATGTGAGGCAACAAAAAATCTGAGATAGAGTTGAGGAGATAAGACCTTGCAAGTGCATCCTTGGATCACCATGTGCTCAATCTTTCTTGCTCTTCTTGTATTGGTTGACTTTTGTTCTTGAAACTTGACATAATTTCATCTCCAGCCACATAACCATATAAACTTCTACCTTGGAGATAAGCTTCCATTCTTAATGACCAAGCTGAGTAATTATCTCTATCGAATTTGTCAATTGATGAAGGAAATCCATCTGCCATGTTGTCCAACCTTGCTCTGATACCACTGTGAAGAGATGGATAGGTATGTGCTTGAAGATGAAGAGGTGTTGCAAAATCCTTGATCTACACCAGCCAAATGAACTCCAGGAGTATATGTTGGGCCCTTTTAGCTTGCCAATGGATGTATTAGACACCCTATGTACCTTGGAAGATCACTCTCAAAAAGATAGATCAAAATAGATAAGTTGGAGTTAGCTCAGAGGTGAAGAACTTGCTATTTTGGTTCATACACCTATCCAGTGTTTTGCATAATTCTCTGAGCACAACAGTAATTAGCTAAATTCCTCTTGGGGAAGTCTAGTTAACTTAAAGAGCTAACTTTTAAGAGTAATCTCATAAAAAATAATGAACCACACACTGAGAATGATGTTTAACAACTGATGACATCATCCCGATTTTCACGAGCTTCTATAGTAATGAGACCAGTGAGCAAAAAAATGAACATAACTCAAGATGTAAGAATCCAATGATTATGGAAATTTGTATTCTTATACTAGGCCGTACGCTAAATCCAATGAGCTTTAAATATTTGAATTTGAATAAGTACACACTGAGAAAGAGCTCTGACAAGATGAGTAAAAAAGTCGGGTACCTGACAGAGAAGTGAAAATGCACAGATAGTGTTGACTTCAATTCACCATAACTGACGACTGAAACACCCAAATGAAATGAAAATTTGTGAGCATATAGTAGACTTATAGAGCTAACTTTATCAAGTTAAATCACTGAAAATGATGTACCAAGCTCAGAGAAACCATCTCTGCAATCTGACTAAGAAAACTAAGAGATATGGCAGTGAGTAGTACACTTCACAAGAACATGGAAATATGAACTCAAATGATCATGAAAATGAAAGTATATTGCTTGTACAATACAATGGACTTACTGATACATATGTGTGCTTTGGAATCACACCTTGATACGGCATAAAGCTCAGCTCTTGGAGGTCTTCACATAGATCTCTCTAACCACGACTAAAATTGCCATCTATTTATAGTTGAGCTTGGGAGGCTAACTTCCGTTAATCACTCTCCAATCAATTAGTGATTGATTTGATTCTATATCTACCACAAATCACGAATTCTTGGCTCCTCTTTCCCTTTTTGATCAAGTGGACTCAACCACTTAAGATTCTTTCACTTTTACATTAAGTAAAGTCTTCAAAAGTTACAAGAGGTAGTTCACAAGTGAACTTTACATAGTCTTCTTTTTAAAGCTTCTTCTATGAATTTGTGGGACTCAAGCCAATACTTAGGCTCGTCATAGACTTGCTCCAACAGTCTAGAGTTTGGGTTTGCGTACATGATATTTGCATACTCTAGCTCCCAACTAGGTTTGCTTGGGTCATCATAATAATATGGATCATTATGGTGAGGTGACTGCATGAAGTAAGCATGTGGGCTATCAATATGAGTAGAGTCAAAACTATGATCACTTGGGTCACTTTCTGAAAGCAAGGGTGTTACTAGAACTAAGGCTCTATTTAGATTCTCTTCTGTAGTTGCGTACCTCACTAGTTGGAGGTTGTTGAGCTAACACCAACTGAGGCCTTTGTTGGGTTTGGTAGGGTTGCTGTGGTCTGCCATATTGTTGTGGTGGGTACTAGTTCTGGTATCTTCCCTATTGTGGATATGGCTGAGGATAATTTTGTCTGACATTGTTTGTTATAGGGATAGTCTTGTTCAGTGTGGTTAGTGTATCTTCTCTCTATGGTGCAGTATTGGCTCCTAGGGGTCGGTTGGGGTTGAGCCATAATGGGACATACATTCACCATATGGTCACCTCCACAAGTATAGCATTTTTTCACTGGGGCAAACCTTGGTATTTGTTTGCTTGAGACTCCTAACTTCTGAGCTACTTTCTCCGCAAGTTCTTCAATAGATGTGGATGGATTTGAATTGAGGCTATTAGAGCGATCTGAATCTTTCTAGATTTTTGAAAGCTCCAATTCTTCCCCTAGGTTATCCTTGATGACGATGCACATGTGTATACACTCTTCTATGGTTCTAGGGTCCTTCAAGTACACATAAGATCTCAATTTGGTACCTAGCAATCCATCTAAGAATAAAGAAACTTGTTTGGTTGGTCTGGCTAACTCTAGAATAATCTTCTTCTTGCAAGTCTAATCATTGACTCTTCAGGTGTCTGCTTGAAGCTATAAATCACTGAGGAAGTATTGTGCTCTATGACACTCTTAGAAAATTCTATGATGAAGGCTTCAAGAAGTTGGTCTATGTTCTTGAATTGACCTTGGTGAAGTGGTTGAAACAAGTAACGGTTGTGTCCTTGAGAGTTAGGCCAAAGGCATTGTACTACATGAATAGGTCATCAACTTGCTCGGCTCTTAAGACTTGCCTAAATTCTACCACATGATCGTACGGGTCTCCTGTGCCATCGAAGCAATTCTTCATGGACTTAACTAGTTGGGTGGGCCTCAAGGTCCTCGTGTGTTCTCTAGGCCTGCGTAGAGGGAATTCATCTACATTTCTTTGATTTCTTGGGTCTCTATGTCTCTCATTTTCCATTCTATCCATCTCTGTTCTCATTCTTTCTCTTCTTAGTGGGTTAGCAAAGCTCACTTCTAGCCTATCTCTACTCCTGTCGCTTTGAGCTCCATGAGCATGGGATAATCCAGCTCCTTGGTGACCATAAGAGACATTAGATCTTGGTTGGGGGAAAACAAATTCACCCTTCCAAGTGTAGGCATGCCTACCATGCTCTGAGACCACAAAGATCCTTTCTGAAGTATTGTCTAAATAGATCACTTTGCCTGGGCTATCAAGATCTTTAAACTCATAGATTGTGAGCATTCCTACTTCATTAGACTGGTCAATCTTATACCTCCAAATTGCCTCGTTATTCTCTCGGTTTAAGAGCAGATCTATGCTCTTATTGTCCTAGGGAACCCACTCTGGAGTGATGATTCTAGTTAGAACTGATTTGCCTCGGGGAATTATGGGCTCTCGTCCTAAGTTCCCTTGGTCTATGTCACCTATGTTTGTCTCTATAATCACGTTACAAAATTAATCTATTCTATCTGATTGGTTGGTGACTACGTACATTGTTCCTTCCTTATCTAGGTACTCACCATTTTTGAGCTTGACCACTAGATGTTCTAGTCCTAGGGGTTGATTAGAGTTTTTAATCTGCACAATGGACCTTCTCAGACCGTCCTCATAGATGCGAGCACCTTATCGGTTGGTCCTGATATATTCTAGTTGCATTTTGTAAGGGTCTTCAGGTTTCTCTAAGTAAGCCATACCTAAACTTCTTGTGGGTCTCTCCATACCATAGGACATCTTTGATTCACTAGTTTTAGAGCTAGGGTAGTGTGAATAATTACTCAACTGCTGGGCCCAAGACCTAGCAGTATGATTGACACTAGCCTCTAAAGACCTAAGGCTTTGTCTATCTCACCATAGATGTCATCCTGATGTGAGGTTCATATGCCTGATTGAATAACCCCAATTTACCCCAAGTACAACCTTGTTGCAGACTACTTTATATTGTCACTTGGTTCCCTTTTTTTCTGGTTGGTTATCATGTTTATGCTCTTGTATGAATTTACGTCGTCAGGAATACTTGAGTGAATTTTCACACTTTAAGTGAATACTTGATCATACCACGTTAAATTATTTTCTTTAAGATTATCAAAAGATTAAATTTTTTCTTGAACTTGAGTATTTAAGAGTCTTCAACTTGATAAATGCCTATCTTCACCCTATCTTACTTCTATTACGACTCGCACTTAGCCTAAGCTAGGAATTGATAGAGGGAGTTGAGAATAATCCAACCTCACTTGCTTATCCCTTGCTCTTGGGTTTCAAGAACTCCGTTCTCAAGCTTGTAGTATGCTAGTGCTCTGGATGCTCTTCGATGCTCTTAATGGACCTATAAAAAGTCCCAAAGTTAGCTCAATATTAAATTCAAATGACATAACATACCATTTTCACTCATGTAATTCAGAGACCAAATTGCCCTTTGTTTTTATGGAAAACAATCCTAGAGATCTCTCAGTTTTCTTCCCTCGGGGTACAGATCCGATTCCATTCCTCATATGCTCTTAATTGCTCTACAATCCGATTCCTTTCTGGTAAATACAGAGCAATTTTGTTCTCTCCTTCGATGTACTTCCAATGGCCCTTTCCCATCAGGAAATTTGTCATTCTCCAAGCATGGAAGTTGTTTTTGTCCAGCTTATCACTCATAACTGACTCATTCCATCTGCGTTTGCCATTTCTCTAGCAAATCTCAACATTGCAAAACACTACAAGCAACACTTCTGCTTGAACACTATCGCACTATGATGTGACAGTTCCATCTCAAAAAAGATAGAGTTTTCGTGTATCAACACTACACAGAATTGCTTGAAACTCTGGATCTAGAATATATGAGTGTTGTCGAACACAACACAAGTTACAATTTCCAAAACTGACCTGGTTTTTCTATGGGCCCCACCTTATAGGCTCAAAATGGAGATCGAGATAGCTCTGAAAATATTTTGAGGTCTTCTAACTTCACACCGATTTTCATAGCAAACGGAGGTCATTTGTGAATCACATTTTCTCCATGCCTTGCCATGTACTCTTCACCGTCGCCTTCTCCACAAGCTCTCTACAACTGTGCTAGCTCAGATACCATGTCACAAGGAAGGAGATAAGGAAGAGAGCACACACTCTCACAATCAAAGAGAAGCACACACTCTCATTGAGGCAGGGAAGAATAATCTTCTTCTTCTTCTTCTTCTATTACATAAAAAGGAATGTACAAGAATGACCTAAAACAAGAATACAACTAGTGCAATATATAAAGACCAGTACATAAGGAAAACCTTAATGTCTGCGAATGAGTGAGCTGGTAAGAAAAAAATGTGCCATCACTCTCGGTAGATAAATCTAATAAAGCTCAATGAAGTATCCTTGACATATATCAACATGACCACTATACATGTCAGAGAAACGAAAAATTGATATGTGTCATCTTGGATCATCACATGTTGAGCTTGATATCTCAACAAACCTATGGTAGAATATAACTAGAAACTTACAAATATGGATACCTACATGATTAGCAGAAGCTCAACGATCACGGAAACAAATGTGGATCCCAAAAAAGATTAAGGAACAAGAAAAGGAAGAAATATGGACCTTATACAAAGTGAAATGCAAGATTATCACAAACTTCAACACATTAACCAAAGACAAAGGGCAAAAAGGACCAAAAAAGGAGCAAAAGCTCCAAGAGAAAGACATGTACGTATGGAGGATTAGATCCAAGGACATGCAATTGAAAGCACGACAAAACATGACAAAGAGGAATCAGATTACAACATTCAAGTGGAGACTGAAGGAGCCACAAGGAGTGTGCCAGATCAACAAAAGACACTCATGTTGAGCTACATGCATCAAGGATATGCATTATAGCACCACCTTACAAGACCACACATTCGACACATAGTTCTTTTGATCGGTTCAGTGGTGCACATTTCCTTCCAGGGAATAGGACTTAGCTTGTACCATAATAGTAGAACAAATTCACTAATGAATATTAATAATTGCTTCAGTTATGATTAACATCTATGTTTTCTTTTAAAAAAGATAGAAAATTATAAGAAAATGGAAAAAATACATCCTAAAAGTATCATGCTCTACACACACTTGTGAGAGGGGAGCAAAATCAAAATGCACACGATTAACAAACATGAGGAGGAAAGCACTTCTTTAGATTGAGTTTTAACTATAACTTCTATTTTGAAGTGCAGATTGCTTTTGAGGATTTTGAAGCGACTGTGCAAGAAGAGATCTTGGAATTTCCTTTGGAGAGCACTACCAAAGCAACAAGACATTGGTTTCATGAAGATCACCCTGAAGGCGATCATCTATTTTTCATTACTATCAGAATCATGGATAGGGATCATCAATTTCTCGTCATGTCTCAAGATTTCCATGTGCTACAAGAAATACCATCAACAGTTGATATATTGACAAAATCAGGCATTGTGCGATATTTTTTCATGCTAATTTATAAGCAAGACTTTGAAAGATGTATTTAGGTTATGAATACTTTGCATCTTGCATTGGACATGTCGATCGTGCCAAAAGCAAAGGTGTTCGATTTATGAGGGGATTGCACGACAATCAAATTCACTCACAAATTGATCAAGGATGCATTCGAGTGGATCAAGGATGACATTAAAGATCTCAAAGAAGAATTCCACAAAGCAAAAAAATGAACATCCTTAGATATCAACAAGATCGACATATAAGAAGTGGTGCGACTAGTGCATAAACAGTCTTGTTTCCCAAACATGAATAGATACACTGCAACTCAAAAAATGGTGGTGCAACTCCTATCACATCCAACAAAGCAAGTTGGAAACCAAGTAAATTTTACATCGTATGTCCATGAATGCCTATTTGAAGCAAAGAAACAATAGGGCAACAAAAAATTCCTCAAGGGCAGTACAACATTGACTGTCTTAATATACCACACTTTGAACATTTGAGAGTATGAAACCTTTAATGAGAGGAGCAAAAATATTGAGAGAGGAGACCACTTGAGAGGTCACTCTAGAAGCTAAAAGAATGCATGTACTCTTGTAAAAAACTTTGAAGTGGCCAACACCAATTGAAGAAGTTGAATAACAAGAATCTCTACTAGAAAATCGCATGTACAAGGAGGGCCAAGTGAACCGATCAGTCCAAGCTCACCATTATCGGCATGCCAGTGAGGTTCAAAAAATCAATTGAGTAAAAGATTGACCCAATTACATAGATATAAAGAATTGGGATTAGCAAATTCAAGCTCTTCATTAGAATCTCAAGAAGATAATGATCAATCCACAATGAATGTGGACATTCACATAGAAACAAATGATGATGGTGGATGGGACGAACTTAACCAAGCGGTCGACCAACAAGAGGTGGCTAGCAAGGAGCAAGACAGTGACACACACATAATCATAGAAGAAAAACAAGAGGAAAACCACTAGGAAAAGACGTGTATACCATTCAAGTAAATTAGACCACTAGAATGCAATTCAAAGAAATTAACATTCAAGGCCAAAAAACAATGGTGCATCCTAAGGAAGAAAAATAAGAGGGATAGTTTTGATGGAGAATGTTAATCTCCAAAAGAACAACTTATTCTTGTGATTAGAGCACCTCTATACCAAGAATAAGTCAAACACTCCACTAATTTAGAGGATCAATTGCTAATTATCAAAAGATTAACAAATCTGTGAAGAAGATGAAACACAGAAAAGTCTGCTGCACTATTTCTTCACATTGACCTATCAAACGTGTAAAGTTTTTTATGAAACTTTGTACGAAGTATCTCCTAGAGATTGCGCATCTACTCCAAGTTGAATCTCTTCAAAAGATTAAGTATAGCTTGAGAAATCAACTTCTCAAGTTACCTATGTCAGAAACTGTTACTCAGAACAGTCGACTTTACACCTGTAACTTTTAAGACTTGGTTCTCCTTGAATAGAACCCGTTTTACAAAATGCTTCTAGACATAAGTAGCTTATCTTCCAACTTAAAGATTAAGCCCTCACTCATGCAAAACTTTAAACTGTGCTAGGAGAAATGATCAAAACATTAACTTCGAAATCTGCGCCTGTTTTAGGAACCAGTGAACACACTTCACATATGAATGTTCCTACACTTAATTCACTCAGCCTGATTACAATTGGAAGCTAAAACTTTGCACAGAGGTCAAGCAACTCTCAACTTAGACTTGTACAAAAGCATTTCACAATTGATCTACTGTAGAAGGAGAACACGCAGAAACATCGGGCGCAAATATTTTTCTTTACTCAGAAGAATTACAACTGAGTGATGAGAGCTAACTCAAATTCACTTTCATCTATCTCATGACTTCTAACTTCCTCAAACTTGGATTCTAACTATTGTCACATATGCTCTCATACATGCCCCGACTTTTCTCAAAGTATTTATAGATAATTTTGTACATGATTCTTACTAAACAAAAGATCTAAGTCATCTATGACTATACTAATGTACATATGTGTACACTTCTCTTGTCCTCTGAATGTAATCTTTTTCCACACTTTAGGAATTGATTCTTCCTTCATCATTTGATCTTCCAAGCCTTCAATTGGTGATTGGTCTGCACCAACAGCTCCCCCTCAATCATCAATTGAGGTTTTCTCTGTCTTCTTGATACTTGCCATGTCTTTGAACCTTTGTAACTTAGGTCCATCCAGACTCTTTGTCATCATATCTGCCACTTGTTCTTTTGTTGGAGTGTACATCACTTCAATCTCTTTATCTAATACCTTTTCCCTCAAGAAATGATACTGAATCTCTATATGCTTAGTCCTGGCATGAAAAACAGGGTTAGCTGCCAAATACAAAGAACTCATATTGTCTCCAAAAATTATTGGAGTACTATGATCAAACTCAAAACTTTTCATCAAGTTCTTCAACCATATCACTTCCTTTGCAGCTTCTACCATTCCCTTATACTCAGCTTCTGTGGATGATAAAGCAACTGTATGTTGCTTCTTTGAACACCAAGAAACTAACTTATCTCCAACATAACAGAGATACCCATGAGTAGACCTTCTATCATCTGAGTCACCTGCCCAATCTGCATCACTAAACACTTTGATTCTTGTGTCAGAAGTGAAACCATAATACAAACCTTCACTTAGGGTTCCTTTGATATATCTGAGTACCCTTTGGGTTGCAATCCAATGAGTCTTCTTTGGACAATGCATGAATTGTGACAACACACCTACTGCATATGATAGATCTGGCCTTGTCAAGGTAGCATAGATTAGACTACCTACCAAACTCTGATATTTCTTCATATCATTGAACTCTTCACCTCCATACTTGCTTAATTTATGATTTACCTCCAATGGTGTAGTTGAGGTCTTGCAATCTTCCATGTTAAATTTGACTAAAAGATTCTTCAAGTATCTCTCTTGTGAAACATATACTCCATGTTGAGTATACACAATCTGCATTCCTAGAAAATAAGATAAGTTTCCCAAATCACTTATCTTAAACTCCTTCTCTATTTGCTTCTTGAGTTCATTGATTCCTTGAGCATCTGTTCCTGTAACAATAATATCATCAACATAAATACACATGTAAATGTATCCATTTTCACTTGCCTTCACTAGCAAGCTACTATCTGCCTTTGATGCTTGAAATCCACATTCATTCAAGAACTTGACCAATCTGTAATTCCAAGCTCTTGGGGCTTGCTTCAACCCATATAAAGCTCTCTTGAGCTTACACACATAATCTGATCCAATTGATTCCATGAAGCCTTCTGGTTGCTCCATATATACTTCATCTGCAATGTATCCATTTAGAAATGCATTTTTCACATCCAATTGTGATAATTTCCATCCCTTACAAGCAGCAATAGCAATCAATGTCCTAATTGTAGACATCTTAGCAACAGGACTAAAGGTTTCATCATAATCTACCCCATAAGTTTGGGCATAACCTTTGACCACAAGTCTAGCCTTATATCTAGACACCTTACCATCTGCAAACCTCTTTGTTTTATATACCCACTTGCATCCAATGACTTTCTGATTCTTTGGTCTTGGTACTAGTTCCCAAGTTTCATTTTCAAGTAGAGCATCATACTCTTCCTGCATTGCCTTCTCCCAATTCTGTTTACCTTTGGCTTCTTCATAAGTGGTTGGATCTTCTTCTGTTTTAACAATGTAGGCATAATCTTTTGTTGTTAGGAAAGATGTATCATAACTATACCTTATAGGTTCTTTCCTTTCCCTTGTAGATCTTCTGATTTCTGCACTTCTTGAAGTTTCAGCCTCATTTGATTCTGGATCAAATCTTGGCCCTTCTTCTACATAATCCTGCACTCTACATCTAGAGTCAACTTCATCAACAATTTCTTCACATACTTTTACCTTTGCCTTTCCTTTCCTTTGTATTTCTTCAACACCTGTATACTCATTTGGTGATCCTGTATACCACATATTTTGCTCATCAAATGTTACATCTTTAGTAACAAGAAATTGCTTTGTGGATGGACTCCACAACCTGTAACCCATCTGTCTATCATCATATCCAATAAACACATACTTCTCTGCTTTTGGTTCTAGCTTATGTCTTAATTGTGAAGGAACATAAGCATATGCAATACATCCAAATACTTTACAATGATCAAGACTAGGCTTCTTACCCCACCATGCTTCATAAGGGGTTCCTCCATCCAAAGCTTTGCAAGGCAACCTATTCACAAGGTATGTTGCAGTGTTAATGGCTTCTGCCCATAAGTAATTTGGACAATTCTTTTCCTTCATCATGGCTCTTGCAAACTCTACAAGAGTTCTATTCCTCCTTTCTGCTACTCCATTCTGTTGAGGGGAGTACCTGCAAGTTACTTCTCTTTTGATACCTGCATTCCACAAATAATCATCAAACTCTTTTGAGAAATACTCTCCCCCTCCATCTGATCTTAACCTCTTTAGCTTTTGTCCTGTGATCCTTTCTGCATAAGCATGAAAATGTTTGAATGTCTTGAAAACTTCTGATTTATCCTTGATTACATACAAAGTAATCCACCTGGTTGCATCATCAACAAACAACACATAATATCTGGATCCATTTATGCTATAGTCCCTTGAGGGACCCCATACATCTGTATGAACCAATTCAAGCATATTTGAATACTTGTACCCTGATTTGTTATAAGAACTCTTATGTGCTTTACCTAATTGACAAGCTTCACACTTGTACACCATATGTTGCCTTTCAATATTTGGCAATCCAAGCACCACCTGATTCTTTGACATCTCCTTTATAGCTCTCTCATTGAAATGACCTAGCCTTTTATGCCATAGGTCTAATTCAGATACCTTTTGACCTCCATAGGTAAATAATGCATGTCCCACATTACCTTGGACTTTGAGAGTGAACAATCTTCCTTCCTTTTTACCTGCAATTATGTTTCTATATCCCTGATTTGGATCTTGTACATAAACACCATCATTTGTGAATCTTACCTCATATCCTTTCTCCACAATTTGCCCTACACTTATCAGATTTTTAGGAATAGTAGGAACATAAAGTACCTTGCTCAGAAGTGTACTTCCACTCTTTGTCTTCACTGATCCAATGCTCTCCACTTTATGTTTGGTATTGTCACCTGTCTGAACTGTATGTCCATTGACCTTTGCTTCCATATCAGTCATCAAAGATAGATTCCCACTCAGATGGTTGCTACACCCTGAGTCAATATAAAACACTCTTTGATCTTCTCCCATTGATTCATGAGTTGCATTCAAGATAAGAGTCATGTCATCCTTCTGATCTGATGCATAATTGTAATAATTGTTGTTGTAGGACTGAGATTGGAAGTTTCTTCCACCTCCTCTACCATATGATGTCCTACCACCTCTTCCTCTGAAGTTGCCTCTTTGGTTTCTGCCTCCTCTACCTCTTTGGTTATAATTCTGATTATTGTTTCCACCATTTTGATTGTTATACCAACAATCATTTGCCAAATGATTTGTTCTGCCACAAATCCAACAAGCTTTAGCATTATCTTTGTTCTTACCTCCTCTTCCTTTACCTCTGAAATTTGTCTTCCCTTTTGTGAAGTTAGCTTGGTTTGAATTCCCTTCATCATCATTTGATTGCTTTCCCTTGCCATTCTTTTTCTTGTCCTTGGAGTACATAGCTTGACTTGTACTTCTATCATTGTCTCCTTTAAGATCCTGCTCAAAGGTTAGCATGTGTCCTAGCAATTGATTAAGATCAGGAGTAAAGTGATCAAGTGACAATTCTATGGACAATATAAAAGGCTTCCACTTCTCATCTCCTCTCAAACCTGTAAGTATTTGTCTTACCAACTTTTCTTCTTCAATATCTTCATCCACTGCTCCCAAGCTATCTGCAATATCTTTCATCCTTGCCACATAATCTGAAATTGAGTGTGAGCTCTTCTTCTTGAAGGTTGTGAACTCAGCCCATAGTGAGGACTTCCTTGACTTAGTTGTATTTTGGAAATGCTCTTCCAAGGCATTCCAAACATCTGTGGCACTTTCCAAACCTCTGATGTGAGGTAGAAGGTAATCATTTACAGCCATGTAGATGATGCTCCTTGCTTGAGCATCCTTTCTCATCCAAGTCTTCAACATTGCAAGCTCTTCCCTAGTAGGAATACTTGGATCTGCAAATTCAGGTTTTTCTTCATCTCCTGTAATAAATGATATAAGATCTTTGCTCATGAGGTGTGCTTCCATCCTCATGGACCATGCTGGATAGTTCTCCCTATCTAGCTTATCAATCTGCAAGCTTTCTCCCATCTTGTATCCACCTATGTATTGAAATCTTCAAGCTTTACAAACAATGTATGTACCTTTACTTTGAATTGAACTCCTTTTGCCTTTCTTGATGTCAAATAGTCTTCTCCTCAAGCTTTGACTCCAAGCTTTCACTTCTTAGTCCTTCAAGTGTTGAATTTCTTGAATCTGCAGCAGTCGGGATCCTTCTTTCCTCAATTTGATGTCTCCTGCTCTGATACCACTGATGGAGAATGTTAATCTCCAAAAGAACAACTTATTCTTGTGATTAGAGCACCTCTATACCAAGAATAAGTCAAACACTCCACTAATTTAGAGGATCAATTGCTAATTATCAAAAGATTAACAAATCTGTGAAGAAGATGAAACACAGAAAAGTCTGCTGCACTATTTCTTCACATTGACCTATCAAACGTGTAAAGTTTTTTATGAAACTTTGTACGAAGTATCTCCTAGAGATTGCGCATCTACTCCAAGTTGAATCTCTTCAAAAGATTAAGTATAGCTTGAGAAATCAACTTCTCAAGTTACCTATGTCAGAAACTATTACTCAGAACAGTCAACTTTACACCTGTAACTTTTAAGACTTGGTTCTCCTTGAATAGAACCCGTTTTACAAAATGCTTCTAGACATAAGTAGCTTATCTTCCAACTTAAAGATTAAGCCCTCACTCATGCAAAACTTTAAACTGTGCTAGGAGAAATGATCAAAACATTAACTTCGAAATCTGCGCCTGTTTTAGGAACCAGTGAACACACTTCACATATGAATGTTCCTACACTTAATTCACTCAGCCTGATTACAATTGGAAGCTAAAACTTTGCACAGAGGTCAAGCAACTCTCAACTTAGACTTGTACAAAAGCATTTCACAATTGATCTACTGTAGAAGGAGAACACGCAGAAACATCGGGCGCAAATATTTTTCTTTACTCAGAAGAATTACAACTGAGTGATGAGAGCTAACTCAAATTCACTTTCATCTATCTCATGACTTCTAACTTCCTCAAACTTGGATTCTAACTATTGTCACATATGCTCTCATACATGCCCCGACTTTTCTCAAAGTATTTATAGATAATTTTGTACATGATTCTTACTAAATAAAAGATCTAAGTCATCTATGACTATACTAATGTACATATGTGTACACTTCTCTTGTCCTCTGAATGTAATCTTTTTCCACACTTTAGGAATTTATTCTTCCTTCATCATTTGATCTTCCAAGCCTTCAATTGGTGATTGGTCTGCACCAACAAGTTTGTCCCCCTGCGAACTTTTGAACCGATACGAGTAGTAGCAAAGCCATTAGCAATGGACGTAACTTTCAAAGGAAATAGTTCACTCAAGGACCAAGGTAGAGAGGCTAAGCAACAAATTTGCCTGCAAATGTGATAGTCTTTTAATGAAACTACACATGTTAACTAAGGCAAATATGTACAGATAGGTGAAGAGCCAATAATTCCACAAAATTGGTTAAACATGGATATGGTCTAGCTTAAGCCAGTGGTGAAACATATGATACAAATGGACATGGACACACAAGTGGTAGCCGATAAAGAATATGAATATGTACATGTAGAAAAAGGTCATTTCAAAGTGTTAAGTGAACAACTATCAACATAGGTGATGCAAACTCAACACGCTCTAACAAAGAAAGAAGAAGAAGTTAAAAGAGCCATTGAAGAGGTGAACAAACTGAGGAAAAATTCTAAAATTTTAGATCAAAATATTGTTGGAGTTAGACGTCTACAGAAGCATGCGAACAACACAAGGATGAAGAAGAAGCTTAGAGCACAACATACAATACTGAATGTATTACCACTAGAATGTACAAAGATAAGTAGCCCATTAGGGCAATAGTCGTATATACAAGCCGGGGGAAAAAGACCTCCTAAAGAGGGAAAAAAGTACCCAAGTGGTCCTAGAGTGTTCACACACATCATTACCTAAATATATCAACAAATCCCCCTAGGAGTGATGCAGTGAACAAGGAGCTGGCAGTCATATATAAGGAAGTGCCAAGCTATGTTGAATCAATCCACAAAAGGAAGTAAGCCCAAAGCTTTGCGAAAAGCTCCAAACTTCTCCCTAGGTAGAACATTCGTAAAATTCTACAATGTTCTCCTACATGGGCACATATGGCAAGCTGATCTCCCCAGTAGAGAACCTCTCCCTGACATAATGATAATGCACCTCAATGTGCTTAGTGTGAGCATGGAACATAGGGTTCCTCGCAACTACCAATGCGCTCTGACTGTCAGTGAAGATGGTGGTGGAAGAAGAGTGACTAGCACCCAAATCAGCCATAAAGCATCTGAGTCACACACACTTAACAATGGCTGTGAAAACTGCCCTATACTCAGCCTCACAACTAGAAGTGGCCACAATAGGCTGCTTCTTGCTAAGCCAAGATATGCATGAGCTACCAAGCATGAAGCAAAAACCACTAGTGGATACATGAGTGTCATAGCAACCAGCCCAATCACTATATGAAAAAGCATGCATATATGGTAGTAGTGATCCCCCCTTGGGATAAAACAATCCAAGTAGTCGCATACCACTCAAGTAGGGAAAGATGCGCTTAACCACTTGCCAATGTTTGATACTTGGGCAATGCATAAAGCTGATCATCTGTGAGACAACAAATTGAATATCTAGTCGAGTAATGCATAAGTAAATCAAGCATCCAATAGCTTATTGATAGAGAGCAACATTAAATGCATCTCCATCATCATGAAGTCTCAATCGTAAACCTGTCTCCATAGGAGTGGCAATAGGCTTACAGTCTTCAAGGCCAAAATGCTACAATAATGTGTGAATATATTTTGTCTGACACAAATCCATTCCACCATCAACTTGCATAAATTGAATGCCCAAATAGTGATGCAAATGCCCCAAATCAGACATCTCAAATGAGGCATGCAAATCAGCCTTACAATCACCAATATGCATGTCATGAGGACTAGTGAGCAGCATGTCATCAACATACACCATAATGATTAGAAGCACATCATTAGCATGCTTAACATATAAGGTGCTTTCAGTTGGACTGTTCTCAAAACCATGTGGAATGAGATAGACATGTATCTTTTCATACCAAGCATGTGGTGCTTGCTTTAAACCATATAATGGCTTCTTTAACTTGCACACCTGGTTTTGATGCCCTTTCTACACAAAGCCATAGGGCTGAAAAACATACACTTCTTCATGCAATTCACCATTGCTATTTTAATGTCCAACTGATGTACATTCCAACCATGATAAGCTTCAAGTGCATAGATGCTATGAACAATAGTCATTCGACAAGTAGGAGCAAAGGTTTCATCAAAATCAATGCCTCTTTTGTGTGCATAACCCTTTGCAACAAGCCTAGCCTTATACCTGTCAATTGTTCCATCAAGTTTACACTTGAGCTTGTATACCCAACTTAGTGTCGATGGCCTTCTTGCCAGGAGGCAATTCACATAAAGACGAGGTACCATTTTTCATGATAGCATCATATTCAGATTGCATTGCAGCCATCCACTGTTTAGAATTTTGTGCTTTATCAAACAAAATAGGTTCAATCTCATCACAGAGATTGGAGGCAGCCATAGCATATCAATCTGATGCAAACGAGGCACTATGAGAACCTGAACAAGTACAATATGACACAAGTGCATCTAGTTTGTTGTAACGCAAAGTTTGCACCAGCCATTTTGGTAGAGTTTTTGCCTGCTCAATATCAACTCTCTCATCAACAAGTGCATCATGTAAATATGCATAAAAAATGCAATGATTTGCATCATCACATGAAACGTGCAAAGGTTGAGAAGTTGCCTCATTAGGACCAGCACTAGACTATCCACTTGTACAAAGAGGCAACAAAGTATCATAGATGTCTTTGGAGCTAACATATGTCTCCTTAGTGTTGAAATGAAAGAAGCTACTCCTAGTCTACAATTAATCACAAAATAAATTAACTATGGAGGAAGGAACAAAAGATATGAAAACATGATGAATAGATTAAAATGTAAAGAACTTACAAATGATGCTCTATGAGCATGAAGACTCCATGAGGAGAGGAAGCGCACTCTTGGCAATGAGCTAGGGTGGAATGGCTTGTGGGGAGTGAAGGAGAGGCAGGCCTTGCTTATATGGAGTTTGGGAGAATTCCCTTGCATGTGGGATAAGTGAACTTGCATGAGAATGAAAGTAGCTTTGGACAAAAGGGTGGAGCATGGAACTCTCAACACCCCCCTCCATGTGATGACCCTTTTGTTTTTTTTTAATATGGGGGACTAGTGACATATGGGATCACTTAGTCCATTTGGTTTTTAGGATCTAAGGACATATGGGATCCTTAGACATAACTTGGACATATGGCATCCAAGTGTGGGGCATATGGCATCCCTAGGATCTTGGGACATATGGGATCCCAAGACATATACTTGGACATTTGGGAGCCAAGTGGTTTTTAATGGGATCTAGGGACATATGGCATCCCTAGACATGTACAAGAGTTTACATCATGGGGTAGATAGTGCTTATGGAACCATTTTCCACCTTTTGAGCATTTTTCTTTTCTTGGGTCTTTTGTTGTTGGTGTAGCCTTTGTCTTGTGAGCTTCTTGGCCTTGTAGTAGGCTTTGAGTGTGATTTGCTTGAGAATACATGTAGCTCTTTATGCCTCTTGGAGATACATAATTTTATGTGTGAGAGAGTAATCATAGCCTTAGAAAAATTTTCATGGCATTGGGAAGGTCCTACCTTGAGTACTGCTCAAGGTGGTGTCTAATCCCTTTACAAATGGCATATGATGTGTTGGAGCCAATTCATGTGGGTACAAAAGAGGGTTACATGAATCACAATGTGGTTCAATGTGGTTCAATGTAGTGACAATGATGGTAGAGAATGATTGTTGAGTGATGAGCATATGATATCCTTAGATGCCTTAGATGTTGGATTGGAGAGATAAGGTACAACCTCAAAAATTGAGCTTAACAACTAATAAAGTTTGCGTTGGGTTTGAAAACCAATGTGAGACTTTTGAATGTGTTCTGCACGTAATCTAATCTAGCCTGAAATCTGCAATGAGAAAGCTCTTGAGAAAAGAAACTCTGAAAGATTTGTGACACAAAATTCATAATCAATTGACATCATGGATGATGTCATACGAATCCATGTCTAACGCATCGCGGGTGGTTGGCTCTCTATTATCATCATTGCTGCATTCATTCCATATATCCTGTACAAGATTTGACACTTTCATTATTTGGTGAGGCCAACTCTTGGAAAGCGCAATCTGAAAAGCCTGGAGCACTAGAAATTTGCCGCCTTTTTCTCCTTGATTGATTCTCTGAAGCCTATCGAAAAATCAAAGGCAAATGGCCAAACCTCGCGGAGATACTAAGTCACTTCAAGCGGTAAATCCTTATATCTAAATCTGACAGAAGCACGTGATCTACATGGACTCTGCTAGGCGTTTGAGTACATTAGGTTCATTCTGACGGAGAAGGCAAATGAGGGACCTGCACTTTGGCTTCTCTCTTTGTGATCCATAAGGGCCAGAGCTTTATTTCCATACTTGGAAGCTCCAGTCAGAAGATGTCAACTTTCCTATTCACCTCAGAGTTTGTGAATGACGGATATCCAGACAAGTTGTGTGATCAAGTATCTAATGTTGTGCTGCACATTGTTCTCTTCTTTTCTTTTCATTGTAGGTAGGGAACACTTCTCTCTCGTTTTCGCATGCATAGGCACTAATAGAATGCTCCAACTATTCTCTCTCTGAGGCAAACCAAACAGCCCCTCATTTTGGCGCAGCAGACATGGAGCACAATGAGAATGTAGAGAACAGTACCACACAAGGCAGAGTAGGAACAGGTTGAAGAATTACTCTTATTTAGCTGCTGATCTACATGGAAGACACCAGCGGTCACTTTTGGCTAGCCTGTAGCTTCTCATGGGTCCAACAATTGATACTCCTCTGGAGCTTCTCTATTGCTGAGCAAAGCCATCGCTTCCATTTCCTATGTTCACGTGATGAGCACTATCACTCACTATAGACACCGCATTTTGCCAGATGTGTACCTGCATGACTCAAGTGAGAGATGAATTTGCATCTCTTGAAATAACTACCGGATGCTGCAGTAGACAACAAATGATCTACAGTCGCAGCTCAACTCACTCACCATCGAGAATGCCTCACTAAATACCCGCTACCAAGAGCTCCGAGAGGCATATCATAAACTTGAACTAACAAGTGAAGAAAAGACAAAAGAAGCCATCACTGACATAGACAACTTGTTACGGGCCCAAACAATTCGCAATGCGACACTTACCAGGAATATGGGCTTACTCAGATGACACTTGGCAGCAGCCAAAGAAGAGAACCAGCGTTTACAAGAACAGAATAGAGAAAATTAAGAAGTTTCTCTAGATCAGCCAGACCAACCATTAAGCCCCAATCGGTTCAAGGCTCTACCCTCAGAATCTATGAAAATGTTGCTCGATGATCATGTCAGATTGTTAGATGAGTACGACCGCATGAACGAGGAATATCAGAAGCTGAAAGAAGATCATAAACTACTCCAGCTAAGAGCACCTGTACAACAAGGACTACCAGCTCCTGCGGACCCATCTCCTGAGCTCTTAGAGGAACTCAATGCATTATGGGCCTAGGTATCAACTCTTCAATCACGGATAGCAGTATATGAAGCACCACCCAGACCAGACTCCCCACCAGAACTACCAGAAGAGGAAGAAACAGTGACTATTTTGGTGGAAGAAACTTTCGAAGAAGCATATGAACCCCAACCCATCCCACGCGGACGAGTCACGGCCGAAGGCCAGTCGACTTTCAAACTTCCAACTCCCGCATGGATGAAGACGATTGAAGAACTTGGAACAACCCACTCAGCAAGGGTAGAGGCGCAGTTACACGCCATGGCAATGATTGAAGAAAGAATTTTACAGCCTCCTTATTTCGCTCATTTGGCCCCACGCAGATACATATCTAGGCATGAGTTACAATACAAACCATACTTTATGTTAATGGCACAATATCAGTTGGCCATAGAAAAAGAAACAGGCAAAAAACCCTCTCACGCGACACAATTTGAGCCTGAAGATTTGCCACTGGATGCACAACGCGGAGAAATTTATCAACGAGATTGGCGCAAGGATTTATTACAAGCATACCTAGAGATGATGAGTACTTGGGTTAAGGCACCACTACACTTAAAGTACAACCCATGTTGGGGACCAGTGCCACGTTGCCGCTCCTGGAAGGCATTTGCGATTAAGGTACATAACAACAAGCAATGCCAGGATTGGTTGAATTACTCGTACTTCACCCCACCCACAGGACCACCAACAGTTGGATACATGATGGCAACGATTCGTCACTTGCTCCCTCGCTTAAAACATATGGATGATGTAGCAGCGCACATGACTGTCAAGATATTTGACATGATGCAGATGATTTTCAAAGTCTTCCGTCGCGTTAAGGCACCACATGTAAACACCCCGGGTTTCGAGCATGGCAATCTTGACTTAGCTTATGACATGAGTACAACACCATCGCTTCGGGTGTGTTATGCCTAGCACTGTCGAATTAAATACTTACCGGCGTGCTATAAGCAGACCTTCAGAAGTGTTCATTGGCATGCCTACACACCTCTTGCAGTTATTTGCCTGTGAACAGATGGTATATTCCACACATTATCGACTCCCACCATCCGATGAACCACAACCCATTGATTGGGAGAAACTCGAGGCAGATCTGGCCCGAGGAACTTGCATATCAGAACACACCCTTGCTCACGAACTACTCCAGAATTATATCCGACAGACCTTACAACAAGGTTTTGTCATGAACGACAGAAGCGAGAGGGAGTATGTAGCTCAGTGATGAGTAGCACCTCCTTTAATGTCAATCCGGGAAGGCGTGAGGATGGTATGATGGCCTCGAGCAAGTGAAGGCACAAGTGCGTGAGTGAGGAGCACACTAACATGCACACACATACACACACACGCACACCAGGCAAGAGCAAAGAGAGGGACAATGAAGTTCAAATCTATTACAAGCTAACCTCAAAAATGAGCTCTCTAGCTCTATTTATAGTTTTTGACTAGTTTTTGGCCTTGTCTAGACCTAGTGTCCGGCCTAGTTAAAACTTAGGTTCTCTGGCCTATTTGGAGGTTCAAACGGAGTCTAAAAAATGTGAAAACTGATAGGTAGGTTCTTCTAAAGCTCCTCAAGCTCAAGGACTCCTTGGCTTGCACAAAATGGAGCTACAAAAATATGAAATGGTATTTACAATGGTTTTTAGTGATGAAAATCACTATTTTTGTATGGATTTCTTCTAACAGTTTGACATACATTTCCTAGAGCTCCCTACTTGCTTCTTCTTCTAGTGGGTCCAACTCTTGGATGTGCTTTAGCTTCATGAGAAAATAATGGCCTACTTGCCAGATCTTCGTTGACTATTCTGTCTGCTTGTGCCTTCTCTGCGCTCGGACTCCCTTCGTTGACTTCCTTGTCTTGTGAGTCCTTCAGTTCCTTGGTTGCCAACACCCCCCCCCCTCTCACGTCTATCGTCTCTGACAGAACCTTGTTGAGTGGGTCGTTGGATGTAGTACTCCACAACGTCTGTGGCGAAATGACGTTGTGCTATTCTCAACCCTTTGGCCAAATCAGTGAGTAGCGCATCCCAGTCTACTGGCCCTGGAACTTCTCGATGTGGCATACGTAGCTTTTCTGAATGTAGGGCTTGTTCCACCGCAGATAACTGTAATAGATGAGATGGTCTGGGAATGAATATCTTGGAATGATATTCCCAGAACCCTGTGATGAACATTTCTTCAAACGTTTGTTTGAAGCAGGCAGGTAGATACTTTATACGAGCATGCCACACATATACGACATTATAATGGATGGTGTGGTGCTCATATCGTAGACAAGGTCCTGATTCCCTTCATTAAATCCAATAGCCGAAAGATGAGGTTCTTTGATATTCTTAAATGTCCTGAATGTAATCAGCATGAGCTCAAAAATTTTTAGGCACATCTGTGCCATTACATCTCGGACATTCTTGAACCTGACTGCCTAGTGTCGGATGGTTGAAATCATGTAGTTGACTGTGGGTTGGCCATGAGGAGGTGCTAGGTACACATAATTTAACCACTTTTCACATCCTTTAACCGTCAAAATTGTTTTGGTGTACTCTGGCCAAGACCTTCTTCGAAAGACAGGGCAGTAGGAGGGATTATACTTGATATATAGAGGCATGTTATTCCACCTGCGTACCATCTTAGGGTAGGTTTCAAGCAGGCGGATCCTCCAAGTAGGTTGATGTATATTCCCCTGCTTGGCACTTGCTAGGATATCATCCGGTGCAAAATGTGTCGTCGAGGTTGGTTCTTTTGTTGTGCATTGCTTGATTTCAGCATTGTAATTGTTCGAGAATCTTTCTGCTCTGATACCACTTGTTGATGTATGAAACACCACAAGAAATGAATTAATGTGACACTAGAACACCTCTATGGTCACCATTAACTCATTGCCACTCCAAACTTTGAGAAATGATAGCCTAAAGTGAGAACTTTGCTTCTACAGAAATTCCTAGTCATCGAAATGACATACCTTCAGTATTTTGCTAATTTCTCCTAGCTCAAGTATTCTTTCTCCATGAAACTTTATAGGCTAAAACTAGAAGAGTAGAGCTTTCCAACAAGCTATCATATGCATCAAACGGATCTCTAGAACTCAAGTTATGGCCTTCACAAGATGACCCTGTATGACCTTCCAAAACTAGAAATTTTGCCTGTTTTAGTATTCTTGGGTGTCTAAAAATAAAAATTCGATGCCTAGCATCGAATTTCAGTCAAGGTCGACGCCGGGCATCGACTTTGAGCTTTTTTATGCCCTTTTTCTGCACCAGAAATACTCTCTTTTACACACACATGAAGAAGACCACTTGTATGCTAGAAGTCGATGCCGGGCATCCACTTTATGCTGAAACTCGATGCCAGGCATCGAGTTGCTCCACAAACTTCATGTTTTTAGAAGATTCAACAACAGATAACACACAGAGAATGAAAACAATGACTTATCAGCCAAGATTCGATGCGAGGCATCGAATTGCTTAGAAAACTTGAACTTTTGAATTCATCACACAGTAGGC
The DNA here is from genome assembly GCA_020310875.1 of Ceratopteris richardii. Taxonomy (NCBI): domain Eukaryota; kingdom Viridiplantae; phylum Streptophyta; class Polypodiopsida; order Polypodiales; family Pteridaceae; genus Ceratopteris; species Ceratopteris richardii. The sequence goes on from CM035422.1 coordinate 50,542,999, forward strand.
AAGCATGGAGATGATGGAGAGAGACTCATACACAAAACTTTACTCAGTTCTTTCTCATATCTATGAAAACTCAGAAGTTTTACAGATGCTTTCTCACTCAGAGAAGCCCGACTATACTCAGTCGTATAAAATGAACTCTTTCTCCTACTTCTTCTTCTTCTTCTCTCTCTCTCTCTCTCTCCGCATCAGCTGATACAAACTAACTTATATAGATTTTTGTATTCTCGTGATTTTAACAAAACTTCTAGAACTAAAGTGAACTAACTTTACAAATATGATACACTTGTGAATTTGTCCCTTCACATAGGCATGGGGTTTTCTTCCTAAGATTTGACCTTCAAATATATGTCCAATTAGTGATTGTTTCTCCAACAGCTCCCCCTCAATCACTAATTGACATTCCCTGTTTCTTCATATCATCTTCTTTTCTTTTACTCCTGCCATGCTTTTGAATCTGCTGGTCTTCACACCATCCAAGCTCTTTGTCATTATGTCTGCTAACTGATCTTTAGTAGAAATGTACTCCACTTCAATCTCCTTCTCCATTACCTTTTCTATGAGAAAATGATAATGTATCTCTATGTGCTTTGTCCTTGCATGAAAAACTGGATTTGCTGCAAGATAAAGTGAACTCATATTATCTCCATGTATTGTAGGTGTACCTTGATCAATGCCTAAGCTCTTGAACAATGTCTGCATCCATATGACTTCCTTAGCTGCTTCCACAAGTCCTTTGTACTCTGCTTCAGTTGATGATAATGCTACTGTATGTTGTTTCTTTGAACACCAACTTACAAGCTTATCACCAATGTATATCATGTAACCATGAGTTGATCTTCTGTCATCTTGATTACCTGCCCAGTCTGAGTCACTGTAGGCTCTCAACTTCAAATCTGATGTAAAAGGATAATATAATCCTTCCTTTATAGTTCCTTTGATATATCTGAGAACTCTTTGACCTGCAATCCAATGTAAGTCCTTTGGACAATGCATGAATTGTGACAAAACTCCCACTGCATAACTAAGATCAGGTCTTGTTAGTGTAGCATAAATCAAACTACCCACAAGAGATTGATACTTCCTCATATCTTTGTAGTCTGCACCATCATATTTACTAAGCTTGTGATTAACTTCAAGTGGAGTTGAAGCTTCTCTGCAATTTTCCATATCAAACTTCTTCAACAAGTTCAGAAGATACCTTTCTTGTGACACATATATGCCATGATCTGTATAAGTAACTTCCATTCCAAGAAAGTATGACAACTTTCCTAGGTCACTGATCTTAAACTCTTTCTCAAGTAATCTCTTTACCTCCTTGATTCCTTCATCTGAAGTACTTGTGATTATAATGTCATCTACATAAATACAAATGTAGATTGTACCTTCCTCTATTCTTTTGATAAGTAGACTTGAATCTGCTTTTGAACTTTGATATTCAGATACTTCACCAGTCTATAGTTCCAAGCTCTTGGAGCTTGCTTCAATCCATACAATGCTCTTCTCAACCTGCAAACAAAATTTGGATACCTGGAATCTATAAACCCTTGAGGTTGTTCCATGTATACCTCATCTGATATGTATCCATTCAAGAATGCATTCTTTATATCCAATTGACTTAGAGTCCATCCTTTTGAAGCTGCAATAGCAATGATTGTCCTTATAGTTGACATCTTAGCTACAGGACTGAATGTCTCATCATAATCTATGCCATAGGTTTGGGCATAGCCTTTCACCACCAATCTAGCTTTGTATCTGGCTATACTTCCATCTGCAAGCTTCTTCACTTTATAAACCCATTTATTTCCAATTACTTTCTTACCATTTGGTTTAGGAACAAGTTCCCATGTCTTGTTCTCCTCCAGTGCATTGAACTCTTCCTTCATTGCTTCTTTCCATTGCTTCTTACCTTTAGCTTCATCATAGTTCTGGGGTTCTTCATCATCTTTGACCATGTAAGCATAATTCTTCTGAGTTATGTAAGAAGTATCATAAGAATACCTTTCTGGTTGTCTTCTAGTCCTGCTTGACCTTCTTGGTTCACATTCTTCATAAGTTTCTGGATACACTTCTTCATCAAATATAGGAGCTTCTTCATTTCTTCTTGTTGATCCACTTCTGGATGTACTTGCTTGCATATGGTCTTCATCTCTATTCACCTGCACAATTGATTTTCCTTTCTCACATCTTCTTACCTCTTCTTCAAATTCTTCAGCTGTGTGACTTTGATATGCATACCAACTTTTCTGTTCATCAAATGTAACATCTCTAGAAACAAGAAATTGTTTGGTTAAAGGATTCCACAACCTGTAACCCATCTGCTTTTCATCATAACCAATGAACACATATTTTTCTGCCTTTGGTTCAAGTTTATGCCTAAGCTGTGATGGCACATAAGCATATGCAATTGATCCAAACACTCTACAATGATCTAGTGTTGGTTTCTTACCCCACCAAGCTTCATATGGAGTCATTCCATTTAGAGCTGCACATGGTAATCTATTCACAAGATATGTAGCTGTATTTACAGCCTCAGCCCAAAGATAATTTGGACAATTCTTCTCCTTCAGCATAGCTCTAGCAAACTCAACCAAAGTCCTGTTCCTTCTTTTTGCTACACCATTTTGTTGTGGTGTATACCTGCAAGTTATTTCTCTCTTAATACCTGCATTCCAAAGATAATCATTGAACTCTTGGGAGAAGTATTCTCCCCCTCCATCAGACCTCAGTCTTTTAAGCTTTTGACCTGTGACTCTCTCTGCATATGCATGAAAATGCTTGAAAGCTCCAAACACTTCTGATCTTTCCTTCAAAACATATAATGTTATCCATCTTGTAGCATCATCAATGAAAAGAACATAATACCTTGAGCCACTGATAGATCCTTCTTTTGTTGGTCCCCATACATCTGTATGAATGAGCTCAAGTACTCCATCATGTTTGAATCCTTTCTTTTGAAATGGTAACCTGTGTGCTTTACCCATTTGACATGCTTCACATTTATAAACCATATGTTGACTTTGCACATTTGGTAATCCTAGTACAGACTGATTAGCAACCATAGCTTTAATTCCTCTTTCATTGAAATGACCTAATCTCTTATGCCAGAGATCAAGTTCTGTAATCACTCCTTCACCATGTGTAAGCAAAGCTTGACCAATGTTCCCTTGTACTCTTAAAGTAAAGAGTCTACCTTCTTTCTTACCAGAGACAATCTGATTATATCCATTATCTGGATCTTCAACAAATACTCCTTCATTTGTAAACCTGACTTGAAAACCTTTTTCAACTATCTGTCCCACACTAATCAAGTTTTTAGGTATTGTAGGAACATACAAAACATTGGTTAGCAAATCTGCTCCACTCTTGCATTTCACTTTTCCAATTGAATGTACACTATGTCTTGTATTATCACCAGTTTGAACTGTGTGACTCGAAATACCTTTTTCCAATTCTGACATCAATTCTATGTTTCCTGACAAATGATTAGAACATCCAAAGTCAATGTAAAATACCTTTAGATCTTCTTTATCTGATGTGTTGATTGAGTTCATCATCAATGATGTATGACTTTCATTCTGTGTGTCATTTGCATAGTTGTAGTAGGTGGTGTTGTAGGATTGATTGTGTCCCCAACTTCTTCCTCCACCTCTACCATAGCCTCCTCTTTGACTTTGTCTACCTCTCTGAAAATTACTTTGATATCTTCCACCTCGACCTCTGCTATTGTTGTTTTGATTCTGGTTTGATCCTTGTTGATTGTGCCAACAGTCATGAGCCAAATGATTACTCAATCCACAGATCCAGCAAGCCTTCTTGTTATTATTTTGATTACCTCTACCTCTTCCAAAACCTCTTGCTCTTCCTCTACCAGTGCCTTTACCTCTTGCATAATAAGCTTGAGAACTAGACTCCTCTTCATTCTTTGCTTTACCTTTATCTCCTTTCTTCTTGTTCTTCATGTACATTGCAGAACTTTGTCCTTTATCTCCATCTCCCTTCAAGTCTTGCACATATGTGAGCATCAAACCAAGCAACTGGTTCAAGTCTGGAACATAATGATTTAATGAAAGTTCTGTTGATAAGACAAAAGGTTTCCACCTTTCATCCCCTCTCAAACCTGCAAGTAATTGAGCAATCAATCTGTGATCTTCAACATCTTCATCTATGGATCCAAGACTATCTGCTAGATCCTTCATCTTAGTGACATAATCACTAATGGTTTGACTTGGCTTCTTCTTGAATGTTGTAAACTCTGACCATAGACTTGCTTTCTGTGCTTTAGTAGTACTTTGGAAATGATACTGCAATGCATTCCATATATCTTCAGATGATTCCAATCCTCTGATGTGTGGTAGCAAATGATCAGAGATTGTATTGTAGATATATGCTTTTGCACTTGCATCCTTCTTCTGCCAATGCTCTAAAGCATCAAGTTCCTCTTTCTTTGGTCGGCTTTCATCTTCAAATACTGCCTTCTCTTCTTCACCTGTAACATATATCATGAGATCTTTACTCATAAGTAAGGCTTCCATTCTCATTACCCATGCGGGGTAATTATCTCTGTCCAGTTTGTCAATGGAAATATGATCTGCCATAGTTCTTTCCTTCTGCTGCAACCTGTGAGCTTAAAGGATAAAGGATAATACCTTTTGAAGTTCTTTGTGTATGAGGATACTTTTGAAGTAACCTTTTGATGCCTTGTGTCTTCAAATGCTTCACCTTTCAAACTTTAATGGAAAACTTTACAAATCTTCTCGTACCTTTGTCGTCTTCTGCTCTCGAGAATCTTTCTGCTCTGATACCACTTGTTGATGTATGAAACACCACAAGAAATGAATTAATGTGACACTAGAACACCTCTATGGTCACCATTAATAGTAATCTGCCATTAATACACAGAATGGAACATACAGATCATCGGACGTGCCAATCCACCTATGATGGGAGAGGTTTCTGAAGTAATCCGATTTTATGACGACTTCTTCCAATCCTGACATAGATGCTATCTGAACTGCAACTCTCTCATCATGGGTTGTAGCAACCTTCTCCAACCTTTGCATCCATTCAGGCACTTCGATCTCAATCGTGTCCATTCCTTCTTCTGTTTGCTTACCTCCGGGTGTTGGCATGGGAACATATGGGTCTTCAAAGATCTCCTCCACTTGAATTGGGACTAAGTCTTCAGGTTCCGGTTCCGCTAGGGGAGAGGGTTGACGCTCGTATTGAAGAACTTTACTTCGTAGTTCTTCTAGTTCTGCTCTGAGTTCTGCAACTTCTTCTGAAGTGTCGGCTGCTGTTGTGACCTTGCTTGGTGACTCTTGCTGAGTTGCCAGTTGCTTTAGTAGATCATCTCTTCCTCTTTCTAATGCTACGTGGGCTTCTAAAAGGTCGACATGGGTTTCCAAGATGATTTGCATATTTCCAGATGGGATAGCCTTGAAATTCTCTGGGTCGATTTCTTGTGGTGAACCCTCCATTGCTGCTTCCAGGTTTTCTTCGTTCTGTTTCTATAGTCTCTTATTCTCTTCGAGTTCTGCGGACATGTGCTTCCGTAATAAGGTGAGATTGCATCGAAGCTTGAGATTGTCTGTGATCTGAGCATGTAACATGTCGTCGTGTTGTTGTTTTTCTTCAGTATCTGACTGGGGTGGATTGGCGACTAATTGATCATGTTGTGCTTGCAATGTAATATACTGATGTTGTAATAGCCGCTTTTCCTTCTCGAATTCAATGAATCTTGCTTGGAGCTGTTCATGGGTTCTGAAGAGACTCGTATGCTGTGCGTCTAGGTGCTGGTAATGCTGTTGCAGCTGAGACATACACTGGTACATATTATTAAATACATTATTAACGGGGGTGGATGCGGGAAAAGTATTGAATGCAGAAGGGAAGGGAAAAGGGAATGGGAGCATGTATGCTGTGCTTCAAAAGGGTGAAGTTGGTGGTGGGGGAATGGGAGATTGTGGACGTATGGGGGGAGGGAGAGATGCGGAGGTGGGTGATATGTCCATGAGATCAAAAGTGGATGCGGTCATGGGAGTGATTGTGAACATGGGAATTGTGGGTGCGGTGATGGTGGTGAAGTTGTAAAGTGGTGTGTGTAGTTGTGAATATGAACCACCAGAAAGTGTGATCGAGGGAACGGGGTTTTTCGTAGCTACAGTTAGAATTATAGAGTCAGTAGTAGTGTAAACAAGAGAGGTGGAGATCGGTTGTGTAGGTTTTGTGGGTTGAGTAATGGTCTGTGCTTCAGTATGGGAAGTGGACAGTAGTGGTTACACTGGTAGTGGGAGGTGAAGGTGGTGGAGTTGGAGGGAGACGGGGTAAGGGGGGTGATGGGGGTGCACTGGATGTGTGGACTTCCTCAGTGTCAAGAGTGGTATGAGCAGTGCTCGTGGTCGTGGATGTAGTGCCCTGGGGTTCTAATACTAATACATTCATTTGTTTTCCTGATCGAGGGGGGCGTCTGCCGTATCTTCGCTCCGATCGTCGTGAATATGCAAGAGCAGTATGCACCGTCTCCGGTACCCCCAACGCATCAGAGATCATGTCAAGGGTTGCTCGGTATTGCTCGTCCACACCTTCCTCCTCAAGGATTTGGTTCATGAGGGCTTTTCCTGCTGCCAAGGACAGTTTGTGCTATTCTTGAACTCGGTTGATAGTATCATACAACTTTTTCAATTGCTTCGTATAAGTTGGGGCACCCTCAAGCTCCTGTAGAACTTCTTGCTCATATTCCTGCTCTTCTTCGTCGGAGAGTCCCTCTTGTTCGTCCTCTTGTTCGTCTTCTTCATCATCCTGCACTTCGACTACGTCGGGTTGGACTGGGTGGGGTTGGTCTGTGACTGTTTGCTGCTCGCTTGCTTGCTCTGCCTGCACTTCTAAATTTGTAGCATTGATTAGTCTGGCTACCTCTTCATCAGTTAGATCTTCCAGTGTAAAGCCGTGAGGAAACTCTAAGTCGGTTGGTATAGGAGGAAACACCAGATTCGGTCCATCTGTGCTATGTCTTGGTAATCTGATAGTGAAGGGTTGCACACGCCTTGGAAGCCGTGGAGTTGTCTCTGGTGTCAGTGTCGCACCACGGGCCTGTGCACAGGGCATCTGAACTGCGCCTCTCATTTTCTTGGATGGAGGCCTTGCGGTGGATAGTCTACGTTGGAATTCTTGCACCCTGGTCCAAATAAGTGCCCTTTGAACTGGCACATCATATTCCAAGCACCTGTAAACGATCTTCGTGAGAGCACAACATCCATACAGTACCGATTTTTGCTTCTTATACCACCGGTGATGTGCCAAGTGGATTTGGTCAATAATCCAGTGAGGCATGTTGATTGTTAGATCGAAGGCATCTGCTAAATATAGGTTGAACCATATCTTCTTGGGTGGCATTGTGAACCTCTCTTGAGCAGGGAATGCGAAATGCTGCATGACCATTCACAAGTGAATGGCAATAGTCGGTGTCATTGCCACCATGTCTTTTAGTTTCGTCAGATTCCCGTTCTTCATGTTATCTGGGACCATTGTCTCTTTTTCAGTGGGGATATGCATACCTTTCATGTCGAGGGCTTCTCTTACCAAATTATTCGTCAATTTGAACCGCTTCAGCTCATTGCCCCTTGTGAGAGATGGGAGGACAAAGGTGCTGTATCCCTTTTTCTCTTTGCTCGGAGTGAGGGTGCTAATCAAATACGAGCATCTAAGAAAGTCGGGCTTTGGCAACTCGGCTTTGAAGTAATCGTATAGTCCCGCTTTCTTCCATATCGGTTTCAGCCCTTCATTATTTTGAAGTCTTTCGAATTCCCTGGTGAAGAAATGATACCTGCCCCAGCGCCCGTTGAACTCTATCTCTGCCTCCCATAGGTAAATGCCTTCCCCCAGAGGTCCTTCCACGTCACTGAACCAATGTGAGTTTTTGCTGACTGGCATTGTGTGCCCTTGTGGAGGATTCTGCACCAGTATGGCATGTAACGCTCTCAATGCCACTGGATGCTCCTTCAATTCCTCCTCAATAGGAAGACTTTCAATATCCACAATCTGAGGGCTGGTGCCTGCCTAGGAGCTAGTTCCTTTAGCCTCGGCCATATTGAAGGGACTGGTCACCAGTTTTGTGAGAATATACAAATGAATGTTAACATTGCAAATGGACACCAAGCGTTCATGTGTCCCCGTTACAACATTAACATGATTTTAGTGAGAAGTTAGTAGGTCAACAAGTGCTCGGTAATCGTGTGTGTAGTTAGGGAATGGATAATCCTAAGAGCTACATGGAAAGATGCGGTGTATGAGTGATGTAGTTAGTAAGTGGGTATGAATTTACAAATGAGGCTGTTGGGGGATTCTTTGACAAGAAGGAGTTTGAGGGTTTGTAGGAGAAAATGGAAGGACCAAAAGAGAAAATACACCTTGGAAGTCTCTGTCTTCGATTGATTACAGTAAGAAAAGTACAATGTTTGAAATACAAGGTACACCAATACCTCTGTGCACAATCCCGCAGAGTGCCCAATTACAAAATATCCAATATTCCAATGTCCTCTTGCTGCCGACCTCCTCTGCAACAAACCTCCACCTGCTTCAAGCTTCTCCTTGTGCACACCTTGCACCAAGCTTCCACAAAGAGGGAGGAGTGAATACCTGCTGTCGGCAAGCGTACACTGCCAAAGGACCTTGAGATACTTGGGGGAACTCTAGCTTAGCCCACCTCTGCACCAAAATCCTTGGTCACTCTCTATGCCCTTGCACTTCCACTTCTGTGCGACTTACTCTGGTGTCTCTTGCACTTCCCTCTCTTGCTCCACTTAGCCTAGGCTCTCTTGCTTACTCTAACCTTGGTCCAAGAATGGCTCTTCCTTGATTTTAGTGTGCCGATCACGTACGCTCCTAACTGCAAGTGAATCTTGGTGCTCACTTTGATGTCCCAAGATGGCTCTCACAAGTGGCAGCCAACTACTCACTGTTTTGTCCTGTAGTGACTTTAGTCTAAAACCAAAAATTTTAATGGGGGGCCATACTTTCACCTGTGCGTACACTTTGCCGCTTCACATGCCTTCACATTTCCTTTTAATTCTTCACTTTTGCACATAAGGGGGGTTCACCTGAACCTTCCAAAACACTTTAAAACACACTTTGAACCTTAGGGAAATTAGAGAAAGTACCTCTGCAACCTGCAACCTATTTTCTCCAGTTTACCCTTTGTGGACAATTCATTGTGCACTACCTGTGCACTTTGACACCTGCACTTACGCACTTTGACTTTGCACCTGTTGACTTTGACCTGTTGACTTTGACTGCAGTTGACTTTGACCAATATGACATTTATGGGCTCAACAGTTGCCCACCACCTAATGTGCTCTCCGTCCCGGAGAGCGATAGCTAAACTTTGATCACGATGAAGATATAGCCGCAAAAACTTGAATAGGACATCTGAGCAGCAACCAATTCCACCAAAACAGGAGAGAACAAGCCCCAGAGAAGAACCAAAAGTGGGATTTTGGAATGGAAAAGCAAAAAAAAGGGGGGCAATGGAAGGGGAGAAAGGAAGGGGAAGGGAGGGCTGAGGGTGCGAATATGGATGGGGTAGGGAGGGGAAAGGATGTGGCTGGGCATATTGGTAAAGGGAGGGATGGGGAGTAGGAATCAGGGGTCGGGAGGAGGCTAATGTGAACAAACCGGAGGGCTACAGAGGGTACATATGGGAGATTATTAAACATAAGGTAAGACAAGGTGAGAATAGATCATTTGGACAATGTTGTGAAATAAAAACATGTGAGAAAGGTGTTCAAAACATGTGGTTTCAGACCAAAAGTCATACAAAAAGTGGGAATTTGTAAAAAGAAAGTCAAAAAATGAGTTCATAGGGGCCAAAAAACATGAAAATGACTCCATTTTTGTAAAAAACGGCCAACCGAGGCACAATCCAGAGCCAATAGCTTTGATCCATAAAAAAATAAAAAATAAAAAATAAAAAATAAAAAAAAAAAATAAAGTAAAATAAAATAAAAATAAAAATAAAAATAAAAATAAAAATGATTTTTTTTTTTTTTTTTTTTTTCGTTTCGTTTTCAACGCTCAGACAGAAAATAAAATAAAGAAGAAAAGAAAATAAAATAAAATAAAATAAATAAAAGATAAAAATTAATAAAAATAAAATAAAATAAAATAAAACAAATAAATAAAAAAATAATAGTGGGCGGGGGGGGGGGGGGGGGGGCGGGGGGGGGGGGGGGGGGGGGGGGGGGGGGGGGGGGGGGGGGGGGGGAGGGGGGGGCGGGGGGGGGCGGGGGGGGGGGGGGGGGGGGGGCGGGGGGGGGGGGGGGGGGGCGGGGGGGCGGGGGGGGGGGGGGGGGGGGGGGCGGGGGGGGGGGGGGGGGCGGGGGGGGGGGGGGGGGGCGGGGGGGGGGGGGGGGGGGCGGGGGCGGGGGGGGGGGGGGGGCGGGGGGGGAGGGGGGGGGGGGGGGGGGGGGGGCGCGGGGGGGGGGGGGGGGCGGGGGGGCGGGGGGGGGGCGGGGGGGCGGGGGGGGGGGATTTTTTTTTTTTTTTTTTTTTTTTTTTTTTTTTTTTTTTTTTTTGGGAACCCACAAATTCCCTAGGGGGCCCTTTTTTTTTTTTTTTTTTTTTTTTTTTTAAATAGCCCAATTTAGAGAAAAATCAAGGAAAAATCTGAAAAAAAATGCCAAAAATTGGCCAAAAAAATTCTAAAAAAATTCTGAAAAAAATTCTGATGAAATTTTCTACATGTTGAGCCTAAAATCCTTCATCAAACCACAGAGACCCTCCATTTATTCCTCAAATTGGGCAATAAAAAGACACATGAAAAAGGCGAAAATACTAGAAAAAGTCCAAAAAAATGCCTGAAAAAAATCTGAAAAAATTTCTAAAAAATTCCAAAATTTGTGCCTTTGCAAAGTGGATGAAATGACTGCTAAATTTGCTAAAACCTTAAGAAACAAGCATGAAATGGATAAGAAAACTACTAAAACTTAAGTAAAAATGACGAGAAAAGACTATGTACAACCTGGACAATTTTTTCAGGTTCCAGGTGATCCATAAAACTTCAGTTGGCTTGATAGTAGGCCTTGAGCCTTGTATTGTTGACTGAGAGAGACTCCTCCATAATCTGCATTTGTACTGCACTTCATTGCTTTAGTCTTCTCCTGGGGCACCCTGGCCATCTGAGAGGGGTACCCTAAATCCTTCATTAGAATGTTATCTCCTCCAGCAACTTTATGATATGATTTGCAAAATTTTAATTTTACTACTCCAGCTTCTTCATCCAGAGGAACCCTATGTTCCCAAATACTGGCAGTAGCAACTTCCACATTCTTGTAAAGCCCTGCACTTGCTACCATAAGAATTGAAATAACAGATGATAGCCATACCAGAATCCATAAAAAAGTGGCCATTGATATATGACTTTGAGTAGCTTTATCACTGCTGCATGTAAGGACTTTGCTTTTCTTCGCTTTGCTATGGCCTTTGACTGCTACTGTTTCAACCTGAGTGATTTCCTCTTTTTCTTCATATGCTTTTTCTATACATGAGTTTGGAAAAATTCCATAGCAGGAGGATGGGTCTTCTGCATGGAGCCAAGCCAACATGTTTTCATCTTCATATAAATCTGCTCTTTCAAATAGGTCTGCTTCTGGGTTGTCCACCACTTCTTCTTCCATACAAATACCGATTGTCTGCATCATGCTAGTATTTTTCTGATTATCTGGGCCTTCTTCTAAAATTATCTGCTGCAACTCTTTTCCCTCTTGCTTTACCCACATTGTGTCCTTGCCCCAATCATGCAGCACATTGGCATGCCTTAACCAAGGTCTCCCAATTAACAGTGGGAAGCTTCCTTCTACCTGTGGCAACCTTAAAACAACAAAGTCCAAGTTAAAGATAGTACCTTGTATCCTGACTGGGACTCCAGGAACCACTCCCATAGGCCTTACTATGCTTTGGTCTGCCATTGTTACAGTGAAGTTGGCAGGTTGTGAAGGGTATAGTCCAATCTTTTTCATGGTATATTCAGGCATCAAGTTAATGCCAGAACCACCATCCACAATAACTCCTTGAAACTCATGACCTTTAATAGAAATGGTTAGCCGAGGGCTCTTGTAATCTGTGAGGGGTGCTTCCCCTGCATATTTATCTTTATGCATAACAGCAGCTTTTGCCACTAAGCTTGTTGTGGACATTTCATCAATTATCTGCAAGAGTTCTGACCTGAACTTCCCATCAATCCTTATTAAATCAAGAATACTAACCTCCTTTTTCATGGACTTGAGCAGTCTGGAGGCTTCTGATTCCTTAAGAGCTTGGGCTCCATTTGACTTATCCAACTCCTCATGAGCCCTGCTGAATGCATGTCCAATGGCATCACTGGTTCCTGTGCAATTTTCCTTTTGCCTTGTGTCTGCACTTGTGGTGGCTTGGTCTTCAGACACACCTTTGTCTCTGTTTAATCCATTAATCAATGATTCTTGACCCATGTCCACTGGAGCCTTCCCCTTGCTTCTTGTCTGCACAGTAAAAGAGTCAATTTCCTCTAACTGCACCACCCTGGTAGATGGTGATGGCACCTTAACTTGATTTGCCATTTCTTCTTCCTGCACGGAAATCATTTGAATGTGGGGCCCAGATGAAGAGGCTTGATTCTTAGGACAACAAATTGTGTAGTGGTCTCTGGCCTCTGGGCAGTTTCTGCAAGGGGGAGCATTTTCTGGTAGGGTGCACCTACTTTGATAGTGCCCACATTCCCCACATCTGAAACAAATAATTGGCCTTCTAGGCCCATTTCCAAAATTATCCCTCTGTCTAGGGTTATAAGTGTTACCTTGATTTTGTGCAGCCATCACATTTGTGGTTGTTGGGGGTCCTCCTTGGGTCCAGTATGTCGTTGCAGGCATTCCTCTTGATTGGCATTCATGGGCCTCATGGCCAACCTTCCTGCATAATTGGCAAGTTACACTTAACAGAGGACACTCACTTACTATATGCCCTTGTTTGCTGCACATGGAACACCAAAGACCACTCTTGATGCCCCCTCCTTTGAGCTCCTGCAACTCCTGTCGCAGCTGAGCTAATTCCTCTGCTTGGGCCTCCTCTTCCTTTTGAAGCTTGAGTGCTTCAATCTCCCTTCTCAATTGAGCCACAGCAGTCTCCTCCTCTTTGTAGGGCTTATTTCTCTTTAAGCCCTCCAACTCCCTCCTCAGCTGGGTCACTGGATCCTCCATCTCTGTACCATATGTTGGTGGTGAAGAAGTTGTCCCATATTGGTGCCTTATTTGCTCCAGTCTTGTAGCCGTGGTGATGAACTCCTCTATGGAGGCTGTAGGTAGCACCAACTCTTTTATTTTGCATTGGGTGACCACAGGTAAAGGTTTGGCTAACCACTTCTTGACAAAGAAGTCGTGTGGTGGATCCGGTAATTTGGCCATTAATGCTTTTGCCCTGGTCACGAATTCGGGGAACTTCTCTCCTGGACCCAACTTCAAGTTTTCCAATTCTTCTATAATGATTTCAGCCGTGTTGCCCTGTTGAAATTGATTCTTAAAGGCCTCTTTCATCATATCCCAAGAGGTAAAGTGATTTTCGGCAAACTGACTAAACCACTTGTCTGCCAGACCCTCCAATGTGGCGGGGAAGAGTATCAAGAAAGCATCTTCCCTACCCATTAGTCCCCTAGTCTTACATAATGAAAGAAATCGTCGAATGTGCTCATCTGGGTCCTCATGGGCTAAACCTCTGAAGGAGGGGAATTTTATGTTTAACCTGGAGAGCAAGATTTCTAGGTCCACCTGCCCTGCCATGCTTCCTACCGATGAAGTCGATGAAAGTGGACTTGTTGATCTTCGGTTCGTCTTTCTTCTTGTCTGCTTGCACTTGATTCTCAAGGTTTGTGACCGGGTCGCGGTCATGAGCTATTCATAGTCCACTTAAAAATGAGACACTTGATAAAAGGATATACCTTTTGGCCCACTGGAGTAATGTTGTCGACACTGGAATGTTGTCCTTCAATGGCAATATATAGTCTCCTATGCTCAAAGCTCCTTGGATGTCCCACCGGGCGTGCCAAATTTGTTGGGGGATTCTTTGACAAGAAGGAGTTTGAGGGTTTGTAGGAGAAAATGGAAGGACCAAAAGAGAAAATACACCTTGGAAGTCTCTGTCTTCGATTGATTACAGTAAGAAAAGTACAATGTTTGAAATACAAGGTACACCAATACCTCTGTGCACAATCCCGCAGAGTGCCCAATTACAAAATATCCAATATCCCAATGTCCTCTTGCTGCCGACCTCCTCTGCAACAAACCTCCACCTGCTTCAAGCTTCTCCTTGTGCACACCTTGCACCAAGCTTCCACAAAGAGGGAGGAGTGAATACCTGCTGTCGGCAAGCGTACACTGCCAAAGGACCTTGAGATACTTGGGGGAACTCTAGCTTAGCCCACCTCTGCACCAAAATCCTTGGTCACTCTCTATGCCCTTGCACTTCCACTTCTGTGCGACTTACTCTGGTGTCTCTTGCACTTCCCTCTCTTGCTCCACTTAGCCTAGGCTCTCTTGCTTACTCTAACCTTGGTCCAAGAATGGCTCTTCCTTGATTTTAGTGTGCCGATCACGTACGCTCCTAACTGCAAGTGAATCTTGGTGCTCACTTTGATGTCCCAAGATGGCTCTCACAAGTGGCAGCCAACTACTCACTGTTTTGTCCTGTAGTGACTTTAGTCTAAAACCAAAAATTTTAATGGGGGGCCATACTTTCACCTGTGCGTACACTTTGCCGCTTCACATGCCTTCACATTTCCTTTTAATTCTTCACTTTTGCACATAAGGGGGGTTCACCTGAACCTTCCAAAACACTTTAAAACACACTTTGAACCTTAGGGAAATTAGAGAAAGTACCTCTGCAACCTGCAACCTATTTTCTCCAGTTTACCCTTTGTGGACAATTCATTGTGCACTACCTGTGCACTTTGACACCTGCACTTACGCACTTTGACTTTGCACCTGTTGACTTTGACCTGTTGACTTTGACTGCAGTTGACTTTGACCAATATGACATTTATGGGCTCAACAGAGGGTCGGGGGGTTTCTTACACGTTTTAGGCTACCAAATACTGTGAAGGGCTTTCGGTTTTGGTTTGGTGGAGCCTCTTAAGGGCTTGGTGAGAGTATCTGCTTGGAAATGAGGCTTTTTAGGGACCCATTTACAAGTGATTCTACTTGTGCCCATGGAAGAATATGTGTTCTTGCGTGATGTGTAAGAATGGGTATCAGATGTTCGAGTGAGTGAACCATGTTGTACAGGGTGTGGCTTCTGTGTAGCTATTTGAGCCCGCAAGCAAGCCTTAGGCACCCAAATTTGTCTTGATTGTGGGCTAGCCTTCATCGACTTCTTGGGTACCCAGATAGACTTCATTTCCACAGAAGAATTTCTGAAAGACTTCTTATTAGTGTCGTGTTGTTGATTACTCATAAGAATCTTTGCCCGTGTGGTTGGCTTGATCACAATAGGCTGTTCACCTTTCCGCACCCACACTTGTTTCAATGGCTGAGACATCCTACTTCTCATGTTCTTTTGGCCTCCAGCATAGGTAGTCTTCTGTATTTGATCTGCCATTGGTTGTTGCATCCCTCTGGCCTTTGGAAAAGAAGGGAGTTCTATTGTGTCCTTGACTTCTTTATTGAGATCATCATTCCTCTGCATCACATAGTTTTGGACAAGAACAACATGGTCATCTTCATGTGTACTCCTGGAAGGACCAGGAGTGTGTGCCTTGCCTGATTCCTTGAGTGCTTCATTTTCTAACTCAATTGTAATGCGTTTCTCATTGATCCAAACCTGAAGAAGTCCACTTCTTAGGTTTAAGTTGACTGCATGGTCATAGATCCAGTCTTGACCCAAGACCAGAGGCTCAGTGAGGTCCTCATCTTGACACACTAGTACTTTCACTGTCATCAAGACATCTTGAATGTGGAGGGGAAGCTCCACCTCGCCCAGGCAAGGGGTTTCCACACCTCCCAGTCCTATGAGATATGCCTCTATAGGATTGACTTTTAATTTCAATTCTTGACAGTAAGAGAGTCTCACCGCACGAGTGGCTGCACCTGAGTCATTCAATGCTCGCACAGTTTTTGCACTAATTCCTTGTCCTAGCTCTAAGATCACAAAAGGACGCCGATCAATTATTCTATGGGATCTAATACCTGAAGCTTCACACATTGCCATATCATATCCTGGGTCCGCATAGTCCTCTGCCTTGGGCTGATCCCTACCCTCTCGTCTCAACTTCATCCTTCTGATGCGTTCTAAAGCTTCTGCTTGAGCTTCTTCTGGAATTTGCTTTTCTTCCTCTTTGTGTTTCTTGGCAATGTTGAGTCGATTTAGCATCTCTTCAGTCAGAGGTTCCTGATATAACTTGACTCTACACCCGCTTATGTAGCTAGGTAGAATATCGCCTTCTAATGTGGCTAGTTGTACTGCTCCACTCGTTGAGATCCTATTTATGATCATAGGTCCATAGCCACGCTTCTCTAATTTTCGGGCATGTTGTTTCAAGGTATACAATACACCAAAACTAAGTCTCCGGCCTTCAAGCCTTTATCCTTAACATGGGCATCAAACTACGATTTCTGTCGTTTCTTAGCTGCATATATCCCTGCAGCAGCTCTCAGTCTTGTTTCTCCTAATCGCTGAAGGTTAAAGATCCTAGAGGAGAGCTCATGGCCCAACCAATCATGCTCATGTGCTACTCTCAATGTAGGTATCAAGAAGTCTAGTGGTAGCACAGTATTTTGGCCAAATACCATCTGAAAGGGTGTGGCTTGGAGTACCGTTTTATAGGCAACTTGGTATGCCCAAACAACATGATGTAGTTGTTTGTCCCAATCAGAGCGCTTATTATTCATTAACTTGGTAAGCATGTTGCATAGAATCTTATTTGTGCTTTCGGCTTGCCCATTAGCTTGTGGATGGTAGGGGGCAGACTTCTTGTGTATAACCAAGAACACTTGGAGAAGATTTTTGATAACTTCATTCAAGAAGTGAGTCCCTCTATCGCTGACTAGCTCTATAGGTAGCCTGTATCGTGTGAATACATTCTCAAATAAGAACTTGGCGGTTGTCTGGGCATCATTCTTAGTCGTGGCTTTCACTTCTACCCACTTGGTTAGATAGTCTGTGGCCACAATAATATATTCTGCATGCGAACCCTTAGTTGGGGGATTAATAGGACCTACAAAGTCTATTCCCCACTTAGAGAATGCACGTCCACCCATCATAGGCTTTAGTGGCATCTCATCTTTGCGTATAGGGTACTGAGTTCGCTGAGAAACATCACACCTCTTCACATAGGTATGTGCATCCATGTGAAGGGTCGGCCACCATAAGCCTGCAAATAGGATTGCGTTGATCACCCGATCTGGTCCAAAGTGTCCTCCTGCTACACCTTGGTGAGCAGTTTCCAAGATCTTGATGTATTCACTCTCATGGACACATAGTCTCAGGTAACCATCTTTACCACGCTTGTATAGATTATCACCAATGAGTGAGTAATCTAGGGCTTCTTGTTCTAGACTTCTTTGTCTGGCCAGTGTCATATCTTGAGGGAATGTTCTCGTCCTCAGGAAAGCTACTAATGGTTCACTCAAGTCTAGCACTATGGACACTTAATAAAGAGTGGCCTGCTCCACAAGTGGTTTAGTGCAACAGATTGGGCATTCCTTGCACAACTTATGGACATCTGCTTCCATAGTTGGCCAATGCACTCCGAGTCTCCTTAGTGTCTGTAGGGTTCATTGCTTTGAGTAGTGTTGCTCTAATGCACCTACATGTGCTAATTGCAACCATTTAGCGTACTCATCCTCTTCCACACAACAAGCTAGGATTCCTTGATCTGTGTGCTTGTACATATTTCCTGCCATGATATGGTATTTTTGGGCTTTTACTATCTCCCTATCTTGAGTGTTTATGATTGGGTGATTGGGCCTGTATGTCAATACTGGCACTAATGGCTTAGCCCACTAAGCTGCGACTTCCAAATTAAACAAGTAAGCATCAGGGAGGTCATCCGACACTCCTTGTGGGGCTTCTCCAGATGTGAGCCTAGAGAGATGGTCTACTCTCAAGTGAGTCTTCCCTTTCCTCACCACTACTTCAAAGTCATATTCCATTAGTAAGAGAAACCATCTTACTAATCGGCCTGTATTGCATGGTTTGTTTACCAAGTACAATAGTGCCCGATGATCGGTAAAAAATTTTAACTTATTTGCAAGCAAATAGTGTCTAAACTTTTTAACTGCATATACCATGCCTAATCCTTCTCGTTCGGTGGTGGTATAGTTCCGTTCAGCTGCATTCAACTGTCTACTAGCATAGGCAATTGGAAGATCCATATTACCTTCGCCCGTAGGTTGTGCGAGTACACATCCAATAGCATAATTGGATGCATCCACGTGAACATGAAATGGCTTATTCCAATCTGGTGTGGTCAAGATTGGTTCTGAAAACAATCTTCTTTTGAGCTCATTGAAGGAGTCCTCACATTCATTAGTCCACTCAAAGTTAGTCAAAAGCCCATACAGAGGCTTTGTTATGATGGCATACATGTGTATAAACCGTTGGTAATAACCACAATGCCCCATGAAAGCTTCTACTTCCTTGACATTCTTTGGCCTAGGTGGCTCGACTATGGCTCTTACTTTCTCTTCATCGGTGGATATGCCATTCTTTGACACTATGTGTCCTAGAATCTTGCCTTGCCTGACCATGAAAACACACTTTTCTGGGTTTAGGCAGACTTGATACTCTCTACATTTGTCAAAGATTTGCCTGAGTTCTGGTATATGTGTCTGTATAATGTTGGAATGAGCACAGAGATCATCAACATAGACCTCTAAATTCTTCCTCAAGAACTCTTTAAACACGTGACACATCAATCTTTGGAAAGTTGCAGGAGCATTGGTAAGCCCAAATGGCATTACTCTAAAGGCAATGGAATGCACAAACTCCGTATCATCTTTGGCTCTATGGATGGGGTTCCATTGGATTGGAGGGACATCTCTATGAGAGTAATCCTTGAGATTGACTTTGGTCGTAACACCTAAGTGTTGCAAGTACAAGGAATTGGTTCCCCAATCATGTACTACTTGCAACTGTCGCATAAATGGTCTTCCCAAAATCATCTCATAGGCATGATTTTTGCTAAAATCACATATAGCAAATGTGTGCTCAAACTCTACACCACAAGTAGTGAGAGTTATTCCTTCTAGCAAGCCTAAGGGTCTTTCTATGTGACCATCGGCCATCTGCAATTTCATTCTTGTTGGCCTGAGTGCTGGCTTGCTCCAACGCTTCCATAGGGAAGTGGTAGCAATTGCAAATCTTGCACGAGAGTCCAAAATTGCCTTGGTTGTGTATCCTTGATGGGTGATGGGGAGATAGGTGTTTCCTTCTTCTCCTTCACTCATATCTCCTATCTTGTCTAGAGTAATTTCTGGCACTGTTCTATGAGAAGCTACCTGGGAACGTGGTTTGGCTATCTCTGGTACCTGTTTGGCTACATGTTTCCACAGTTCTGGCCTAACTTTGAGCAGCTCTTCTAAAGTGAGATTGCACTGCACTTTAGTATTCTTTACTACCTCCGTGTTCCTAGGTATGCCTGAATCTTCGTTTCTTACCATGACCGTGGGTGCTCTCATACACGTGGACTTTGCTTCCCATGAGCTTGTGAAATGGGGTAGTTCTTGTATGGAATTAGATTCGAAGTCTAATCTCTCCTGAGACTGAGAGCTCTCCTGCTCTTCATAAATGGATGGGATGTCTTGTGGGAATTGATCGTGTGCATCATCCACAAGTTCAATGGGAGGAGGGACCACTTTCTTTAGCCCATTTGTCTTCTTGAATCTCTCGTAGGAATTCTGGTGTGAACCGATTCATAGAAGAATATGTGTCTGGCTCCGTAGAGTTCGGCACATAGGCTTCCTGGGCAGGTAGGCTTTCTCTTTCACTCGCCTTGCCCTTATTTGAGAGACAAGTTCCTTTTCGGATTGTGCTATTAGCCTCTCCAACCTTTCTAGCAGTCCATCAAAGTGCTACTGCGTCTTAGCTGAACTAGAGATGTTAAAGAGGCGACTAGCTTCAAACATGGTTTGAGCCAATTCCACCATCTTAGCACAAATTTTGGTTCGTTCAAGCTCTAGTTCTGCTCTAGGGTAACACTTTTCATGATCGGTTACGTTTGGCCCTTCTTGGATTCTGGCCTGATATGCTTTGAGCATCATATTTAGGTCCTCAAGAGTGGGATCTTCTAGGACTGATCGTACTCTAGGGGGTGGTAGAGTAGCATGAGGCGGGTTGGAAGGGGTTGGATCGGATGGAGATAGGAATGGGGGTGGTGGGGTAGTGTGAGAGGGAGTTTGAGATGTGAGTTCAATTATCTTCGCTCTTGTTTCTCTGAGACTTTCCTCGAGCTCACTCATTTTCTTAGCCCATTGCCTCTTCATTCTTTCTCTGCTATCTCTCTAGGCTCTAGTCCTCTTCTTGGTTATGCTCTCAGCTTCACTAGCCTCAGCACTTTTCTCCTGGCCTAAACTTTGGTTCTGCTGCAAAGCTTGAGCTCTAGTGACTACCTGTACGGGTGCAATGGAAGTCACACTCCCTGTGGAGTCTACAACTAATCCAATAACATTGATAGGAGTGATTTTTGGCATATTATTGGGATTCTTTGGGCAATCTCATAAGAGATGCTCCTTTCCACAATCTTGTCAAAAGCCTTGGATTGTCACTGACTGGGGTTGTGTAGATGGAGGTAAGGGGCAGTCACAAATGAGGTGATCTCCTTGACATCTGTAGCATGGTCCTCTAGGGAATGGGGGTCTTGCTTGCCTAGGTTGACGATTGGGGTTGGGGTTCGTATACATGACGTTTGTGTAATCTGGCTCCCAACTAGGTTCACTTGGTTCTTCACTCATAGTAGGACTCACCATGTTCAGGAGACTGCATGTAGTAAGCTTGTGGACTATCTATGTGAGTGGAATCAAAACTATGATCACTCGGGTCACTTTCTGAAAGCAGTGGAGTCACTCGGACTATGGCTCTGTTCAAATTTTCCTCAGCCGCTGCATACTTTACAGGAATCACATTAGCTGGGGTTGGAGGCTGTTGAGCTAACACAGGTTGAGGCCTTTGTTGGTTTTGGTAGGGTTGTGATAGGATTGCTGTGGTCTACCATATTGCTGTGGAGGGTACTGGCTCTGGTATCTTCCCTGTTGTGGATAGGGCTGAGGGTAGGTCTTCCTAACTACTTGCTTATTGTATGGGCAATCTTGTACTGTGTGATTTGTGTATCTCCGTTCTATGGTGCAATATTGGCTACTAGGGTTCACTTGGGGTTGAGCCATGATGGGACATACATTTGCCATGTGGTCACCACCGCAAGTATAGCACCTCTTTACTGGGGCAAATCTAGGAATTTGTTTACTAGAGACACCTAGTTTTTGAGCTACTTTCTCAGCGAGTTCCTCAATTGATGTAGATTGCGAGGAAGAGAGGCTAGAATCACTATCGGAATCTTTGTAGATTTTTGAAAGCTCTAGTTCCTCCCCTAGGTTATCCTCAATGTCAATGCACATGCGTACACACTCTTCTATGGTCCTAGGGTCCTTCAAGTACACATAGGATTGCAACTTTGTACTTAGCAATCCATCCAAGAATAAGACCACTTGTTTGGTTGGTGTGGGCAACTCAGGAACAGAGCATCTCTCACGATATTGCCTAAACCTTCTTCCTGCAAGTCTCACGGTCTCCTGAGGGGTCTGCTTGAAGCTATGTATCAATGAGGAAGTATTATGCCTTATGCCGCTCTTAGAGAATTCAGTGATGAAAGACTCTAAGAGTTGGTCTATGCTCCTAAATTGCCTCTCATTCAATGGTCGAAACCATGTTAGGGCTATGTTCCTAAGGGTTAGACCAAAGGCATTATACTGCATGAATAGGTCCTCAACTTGCTCAGCTCTCAAGACTTGCCTAAACTCGGCCACATGATCATATGGGTCTCTTGTGCCATCGAAGTAGTTCTTCATGGACTTAACTAGCTGAGTCGGTCTCAAAGTCCTCGTGTGCACTCTAGGTCTTGGTAGAGGGAATTCATCCGCATTCCTTTGGTTCCTTGGGGCTCTAAGTCCCTCAGGTTCCACTCTATTTGCTTCCATTCTCATTCTTTCTCTTCCCACTGGGTTGGCAAAGCTTACCTCCAGTCTATCTCTATGTCTGTCTCTTTGAGCTCTATGAGCTTGGGATGTTCCAGCTCCTGGGTGACCAAAGGACACATTCGATCTTGGTTGGGGGAAAATAAATTCACCTTTCCAAGTGTAAGCATGCCTATCATTTTCTGTAACCACAAAGATCCTCTCTGAAGCGTGATCTAAGTAGGTCACTCTGCCTGGGCTATCAGGATCTTTGAACTCATATATCATGATTGTTCCTACCTCATTTAGCTGATCAGATCTATACCTCCAAAGGCTTCATCAGTCTCTCGGTTCAGGAGTAGATCTATGCTCTTATTGTCTTGGTAAATCCACTCTGGTGTGATAATCCTAGTGAGAACAGATTTGCCTCGGGGGGTTCTAGGTTCTACACCCATGTTTCCTTGCTCCAGGTCACCTAAATCCGTTTCCAGGATCACGTTTCCAAATTCGTCTGTCCTATCTGGATGATTGGTGACTACATATATGGTTCCTTCTTTGTCCATGCATGCTCCATTTTCAAACTTGATAGCTGGATGTTCTAGTCCAATGGATTGGTCAGAGTTTTTTATCTGGACCACTGATCTTCCTAGGCCGTCCTCATAGATGCTAGCACCTAGTCAGTTGGTCCTAAGGTATTCTAGCTGCGTCTTGTAGGGACCTTCTACCCTATGTAAGTATGGCACACTTGAACTTCCTGTAGGTCTCTCCATACCGTGGGACATCTATGACTCACTAGTTTCAGAGCTAGGGTAGTGCGAATAATGGCTCAACTGCTGGGCCCAAGACCTAGCAGTATGATTAACACTAGCCTCTGAAGACCTAAGACTTTGTCTATCTCTTCCTAGGTGTCGTCTTGATCTAAGGTTCATATGCCTATTTGAGCAATCCCAATTTTTACCCAAGGTACAACCTCGTTGCTGAGTTCTTTTATATCAGTCACTTGATTCTTTTTAGTTGATTATTGTGGTTATGATCTTGTCTGATATCACGTTGTCAGGAACACGAGTTAATTTTCCGCACTTGAATGTTGATCGTCTCACGTTAGGTTCTTTTCCTTTAAAGTTGTCGGTCACACACAGGTTATCTCTTGACTTGAACTTGATTTCTTAGATAGTCTTGACTTGTCTCGTGCCTATCGTTGCCCTGACTTACTTCTATCACTACTCACACTTAGCCTAAGCTAGAAACGGACAGAGGGCGTTGAGAATATTCCAACCTCTCTTGCAGATCCCGTGCTCTTTTGGTGCTCAAGAACCCAGTTCTCAAGCTTGCAGATTACCCTTGCTTTGGATGCCTTCTAGTGCTCTCAGTGGACCTGTAAAAATCCCAAAGTTAGTTCAAGACTTAGATTAAAAGGACACAAAAAATCACATTCATTCATGTAATTCAAAGATCACTGTTCTTTTGGCTTTAGGGCAAACAATCTTGAAGACCCCTTAGCTTTTCTTCCCCCTGGGTATAGTCCACTTAAAAATACTATGACTAATAATCTTGATACTAATTTTACCGTAATAAGTGGAAGTTTTGGTTGTACTCCCCGCAAGCTTCCCATCAAAACAAGAATCACAGCAATCGAATTTCGTATGAGGAAGATATGACAGTTCAGGGATCTAGGGTTAAAACAGGGTAAAACAGGTTTAATCAGTGGCAACAATGATATACTCCACATGGGAACTCTTAGCTGGGGGATTAATAGGACCTACAAAGTCTATTCCCCACTTAGAGAATGCACATCCACCCATCATAGGTCTCAATGGCATCTCATCTTTATGTATGGGATATTGAGTTCGCTGATAAATGTCACACCGCTTCACATAGGTATGTGCATCCATGTGAAGAGTTGGCCACCACAAGCTTGCAAATAGGATTGCCTTAATCACATAGTCTGGTCCAAAGTGTCCTCTTGCTACAGCTTGGTGAGCAGTTTCTAAGATCTTCAGATATTCACTCTCATGGACACATAGTCTAAGGTAACCATCTTTGCCACACTTGTATAAGTTATCGCCAATGAGTGAGTAGTCTAGTGCCTCCTGTTCTAAGCTCCTTTGTCTAGCTAGTGTCATGTCTTTGTGAAGAGATGGATAGGTATGTGCTTGAAGATGAAGAGGTGTTGCAAAATCCTTGATCTACACCAGCCAAATGAACTCCAGGAGTATATGGTGGGCCCTTTTAGCTTTCCAATGGATGTAATAGACACCCTATGTACCTTGGATGATCACTCTCAAAAAGATAGATCAAAATAGATAAGTTGGAGTTAGCTCAAAGGTGAAGAACTTGTTATTTTGGTGCATACACCTGTCCAGTGTTTTGCATAATTCTCTGAGCACAGTAGAAATTAGCTTAATTCCTCTTGGTGAAGTCTAGTTAACTTAAAGAGCTAACGTTCAAGAGTAATCTCATAAAAAATAATGAACCACACACTGAGAAACATGTTTAACAAGTGATGACATCATCCTGATTTTCACGGGCTGCTACAGTTTGAGACCACTGAGCAGAAAAATGAACATAACTCCAGATTTAAGAATCCAATGATTGTGAAAACATGTATGCTTATACTAGATAGTAAGCGGAATCCACAAGCTTTAAATCATTGAATTTGGATAAGTACACACTGAGAAACAACTCTAACAAGATGAGTAAAAAAGTCGGGTACCTGACAGAGAAGTGAAAATGACAGACAGGGTTGACTTCAACTGAACATAACTGAAGATTGCAATACCCAAATGAAATGAAAATTGGTGAGCATATATTAGACTGATAGAGCTAACTTTACCAAGGTAAATCACTGAAAATGATGCACCAAGCTTAGAGAAACCATCTCTGCAATCTGACTCAGAAAACTGAGAGATATGGCAGTGAGTAGTACACTTCACAAGAACATGGAAATATGAACTCAAATGATCATGAAAATGAAAGTATATTGCTTGTACAATACAATGGACTTACTGATACATATGTGTGCCTTGGAATCACACCTTGATATGGCATAAAGCTCAACTGTTAGAGGTCTTCACATAGGTTTCTCTAACCACGACTAAAACTGCCATCTATTTATAGTTGAGTTTGGGAGGCTAACTTCCTTCAATCACTCTCCAATCAATTAGTGATTGATTTGATTCTCTATCGATCACAAATCACGAATTCGTGGCTCCTCTTTCCCTTTTTGATCAAGTTGACTCAAACACTTAAGATTCTTTCACTTTTACATTAAGTAAACTCTTCAAAAGTTACAAGAGGTAGTTCACAAGTGAACTTTACATAGTCTTCATTTTAAAGCTTCTTCTATGACTTTGTGGGACTCAAGCCAATACTTAGGCTTGTCATAGACTTGCTCCAAAAGCTCCCCCTCAAGCCAAGTATGCTTGAGGTCTTCAATCTTCCAAGATTACCTATAAACCAATCATAGCCTTGAATTTGCAAAGCTTTGTACCATCCAATGCTTTGGTTAGAATATCTACACATTTTTGATGAGTGGAAACATATGATATTTGAATCTCTTTGCTTAGAACCTTCTCTCGTACATAGTGATAATGAACTTCAATATGTTTAGTCCTTGCATGAAAAAGAGGATTAGTAGCCAAATGAATAGAACTCATATTCTCACCAAAAATAGTTGGAGTTCCAAACTCCAATCCAAGATCTTTGAATAATGTCTTCATCCACATAGCTTCTTGTGTAGCTATGGCAAGACCTCTATATTCAGCTTGAGTAGAAGAGAGAGCAACTGTGGGTTGCTTCTTGGATGACCATGAAATAAGCTTTGAACCTGCAAAGGTAAGATAACCTGAAGTGCTCCTTCTATCTTCCTTGGAGCCAGCCCAATCTGCATCAGAAAATAGCTTCAAACCTAAATCAGATACATAAGGATAATAAATTCCTTCATTTATGGTTCCTTTGAGATACTTGAGAATCCTTTTGGCAGCATCCATATGTGGTTTCCTTGGTGTGTGCATAAATTGACTTAGCACACTTACACTGTAACATATATCTACTCTTGTCAATGTGGCATAGTTGAGGCTACCCACTAGACTTTGATATGATGTGATGACCTCTATGAGTTCACCTTCATGTGAGCTCAATTTGTGATTGACCTCCATTGGAGTACCTGCAATCTTACAATCTTGCATCTTGAATTTTGCCAACATGTCCTTAATGTACTTTCTTTGAGTGAGAAACAAACCATGATCTTTGTAGACAACTTCCAAACCTAGGAAGTAGGTAAGTGAACCCAAATCACTTATCTTGAACTCTTCTCTCATCTGATCTTTGATCTTCTTCATACCATCTGCATCATTTCTTGTCAATATAATATCATCTACATATACACATAGGTAGATGATCTCATAATTACTCTTTTTAATAAAGAGTGAAGGATCTGCCTTGCTTGGTTGAAAGCCTTTGTTCTGCAAGAATGAAACAAGCCTGAAATTCCAAGCTCTTGGAGCTTGCTTGAGACCATACAATGCTTTGTTAAGTTTACACACATAATCAGGATAAACTTGATTCTCAAAACCAGGTGGTTGTGCCATATATACCTCTTCTGTTATCCAACCATTCAAGAATGCATTCTTTACATCTAGTTGAAGTATCTTCCAATCCTTGGAAGAGGCAATACTAAGCAAAACCCTAATCGTAGGCATCTTTGCCACAGGAGAGAAGGTCTCCTCATAATCAATTCCCTGAGTTAGTGCAAAGCCTTTTCTATAAGCCTTGTCTTATACCTGTTAATGGAACCATCAGAATTCTTCTTGAGTTTATAGACCCATTTTGAGCCTATTACCTTCATGGATGAAGTCTTGGGCACCAAATCCCAAGTGTTGTTTTCCTCAAGTGCTTCAATCTCTTCCTTCATTGCATGCTTCCATTCTGATTTTGCTTTGGCCTCTTCAAAGGATGATGGCTCCTCTTGGTTTACGTCCTGTGCTATGTAGATAGAATGTTTAGTTACTAATGAGGTGTCAAACCCATACCTTTCTGGTTTTTTCTTTTCCCTCATAGATCTTCTTAGGCCATGATGTGATGATTCTGCCTCATGTCCAAGTTCCTGCAATTTTGCTTTACCTTTAGACTTCCATGCTTTGACCTTTTCCATCTGAGATTCTTCATCATCCTCTGAGGTGTCTTGTTCTTCAATCTTCGGTTGTTCTCTACCAAGCTTTGGAAAATCTTCTTCAAGATCATATGGTAAATTGACCTTTCTGCATGAATCTTCATACCATGAATTGTTTTCATAAAAAACTACATCTCTGCTTACCAAGAATCCTTTGTTGGTAGGGTTGTATAACCTGTAGCCCTTTTGATTGTTGTCATATCCAATAAATACACACCTTTCTGCCTTTGGATCCATCTTGCCTCTAACCTGTGAAGGAACATGAGCAAAAGCAATACATCCAAAAATTTTACAATGATCTAAGCTTGGTCTTCTTCCATTCCAAGCCTCATATGGAGTCATCCCATCAAGGGATTTTGATGGCAACCTGTTAATCAAGTAAGTGGCTATAGATACAACCTCAGTCCATAGATAATTAGGCAAATGCTTTTCATTTAACATGGACCATCCAACTTCAACAATTGTCCTATTCCTCCTTTCTGCCACTCCATTTTGCTCAAGAGTGTACCTTGTAGTTACCTCTCTTTTGATTCCTCTTTCTTGAAGAAAAGAATCAAACTCATGGGAGAAGTATTTTCCCCCTCCATCTGACCTTAGCCTTTTTAGTGATTTACCTATTTGATTCTCCACAAGAGCCAAATATCTTTTGAAACATGAAAAAACTTCATCTTTGTGTTTCATAAAGAATAGGATAGTCCATCTGCTGCAATCATCAATAAAGGAGACATAATACCTTGATCCGGATATTGAAGCTTCCTTGCTAGGTCCCCATACATCTGTATGAACCAACTCCAAGAGATCTCCATGCATATAACCTTTCTTCATGAATGGTAACCTGTGAGACTTTCCAAATTGACATGCACTACACTTATAAACCATATGTTGTTTTGACAAATTAGGGAGTCCAACTACACTTTGGTCCCTACAAATTTGCTTTAATGACCTTTCACCAATATGTGCTAACCTTTTGTGCCATACTTCCAATTCTGTGAGTGTCTGACTACCATAATTAAAGAGAGCAATGTTTCTAGTTTCTTGTAATTCAAATGTGAACAATCTACCTGCCTTTTCACCTTTTGCAATTCTTTTGAATCCTTGACTTGGATCTTCAACAAATGCTCCTACTTTTGTGAACCTAACTTGCAACCCTTTCTCTACTCCCAATTGATCCGCTATGTCCTTGAGCTTTGTGCCAAAATCAGTCACATTTTGTTTGGGAGCCTTCTTGAGAGTTGTAAAATCCAGCCATATTTGATGCTTCCTAGCTTCGGTACTTGAAGAGAAGAAGGCTTCAAGTGCATCCCACACTTCGTGAGATGTCTTACAACTTCTAATGTGAGGCAACAAAAAATCTGAGATAGAGTTGAGGAGATAAGACCTTGCAAGTGCATCCTTGGAGCACCATGTGCTCAATCTTTCTTGCTCTTCTTGTGTTGGTCGACTTTTGTTCCTAAAACTTGGCATAACTTCAACTCCAGCCACATAACCATATAAACTTCACCTTGGAGATTGTTGGAAGTGAGGTAGGCCCTTAGGCTCATGTCACAGGTCCATGGTTCCATAGTTCCAGTCATGTATAACATTAATTCCAACAATCTTCCATATTGACAAAACATGAACATACCACAACTTAATCATACAGATGATGAGACAAAGATAGAGAAAGAATAGACGTCATGTGTAAGGTGTTATGTAAGCCATCGCTTACTCATAGTATCATATATACCAATGTTCAATGTACAATGTGGGAGCAAAACTCTCAACCACTCTATGTGATGAGAAATAGATGAATGAGTGAATGTACAATGTAACAAACATATTCAGATGTGTGGGCAGTAATCTGAATATACATGAGATGTGTGACCTAATAGGTTATAGAAGAGTGAATATGAGTGACTGAATGAGGAAGGATCAGTGTGAACGGAAATCCTCAAACTCATGTGAACACACCTTCTCAAACACCTCATAAAATATGCATAAAGCATATACGTACTGTTTCTCTTGTACCTATGCCGAATAGGACTCCTCCTGATATGAACGCCACAGCCTCCATAAACTTCAAGTAGTACCTGTGTGCATAAAGAGAATATGTACCTGAATACTTAACATAAGATGTGAATCTTATGTTAATCACCATCTAATGTCTTTGAAGTAGCCCGACATCTTCTTGTAGAAGACAATCTTCAACCTAATATCTTCCTCTAGAAGATAATCTTCAAAATCATGTAGATGGTCCCATCCAATGTCTTTGAAGTAGCCAGACATCCTCTTGTAGAAGATAATCTTCAACCTAACATCTTCTTGTAGAAGATGATCTTCAAATACATCATGTAGATGGGCGATCCTCACCATCAAGCTGCTAATAATCAAGTCTTCTTGCCATGAACAAGAGATAACCTCCTCTCCATGAGCTAGAGTGTGAGCACACCCTTCATCTTCTCCAAGAAGAGTTTTTAACTCCATAGCTGCTCCTCAACATGCTTCAAGTTAGCACCATGGCTGCCCCATGTGCTAGAAGAAACACCACCTCTACTGAGGTCCAAGCTCTAGAAAGCTTGTGTTGATCCTAGGTGAAGGATGAATACAATGAGCCCAAAGTGCTTCTTTTATAGTGTTGATTGTCCATGAAATAAAGCACAACCATTGAAAAGCGCTAGCGGTCGTTCTTCAAATCGTAAGAAAAAACAAGTTCGAAAACGCTGTCCGTCGCCGTCCGTTAGTTTGTTCCCAAAAGCTAATAATAAAGCAAAAGCATTGTATAAAATATTGCGATCTGCGCCGCTGCTGCCGCCGGGTATTAAACTCGGGTGGCTGGGATGGGAGGACAATGCTTTAACCACAAGTGCTAGGCACTTTCCTTGTGCAAGGGACTGAACAGAAGCTCTACACATGCTGTGAACAAAGGATAGATTTGACCAATCCTTGACCAATGGGACATTGTTTCCCAACAGAGATAAGCTTCCATTCTTAATGACCAAGCTGAGTAGTTACCTCTATCCAATTTGTCAATTGATGAAGTAAATCCATCTCCCATGTTGTCCAACCTTGCTCTGATACCACTGTGAAGAGATGGATAGGCATGTGCTTGAAGATGAAGAGGTGTTGCAAAATCCTTGATCTACACCAGCCAAATGAACTCCAAGAGTATATGGTGGGCCCTTTTATGTTGCAAATGAAGGTATTAGACACCCTATGTACCTTGGAAGATCACTCTCAAAAAGATAGATCAAAACAAATAAGTTGGAGTTAGCGCAAAGGTGAAGAACTTGCTATTTTGGTTCATACACATGTCCAGTGTTTTGCATAATTCTCTGAGCATAGCTGAAATTAGCTTAATTCCTCTTGGGGAAGTCTAGTTAACTTAAAGAGCTAACTTTTAAGAGTAATATCATAAAAAATAATGAATCATGCACTAAGAAAGATGTTTAACAATTGATGACATCATCCCGATTTTCACGGGCTGCTACAGTTTGAGACTAGTGGGCAGAAAAATGAACATAACTCCAGATTTAAGAATCCAATGATTGTGACAATTTTTATGCTTATACTAGATAGTAAGCGGAATCCACAAACCTTTAAATCATTGAATTTGGATACGTAAACACTGAGAAACAGCTCTATCAAGATGAGTAAAAACGTGGGGTACCTGAGAGAGAAGTGAAAATGACAAACAGGGTTGACTTCAACTGAACATAATTGAAGATTGCAATACCCAAATGCAATGAAAATTGGTGAGCATATAGTAAACTGATAGAGCTAACTTTACCAAGTTAAATTTTTGAAAATGATGCACCAAGCTCAGAGAAATCATATCTGCAATGTGACTGAGAAAACTTAGAGATATGGTAGTGAATAGTACACTTCACAAGAACATGGAAATATGAACTCAAATGATCATGAAAATGAAAGTATATTGCTTGCACAATACGATTCACATACTGATACATATGTGTGGCTTGGAATCACACCTTGATATGGCATAAAGCTCAGTTCTTGGAGGTCTTCACATAGGTCTCTCTAACCACGACTAAAACTGCCATCTATTTATAGTTGAGTTTGCGAGGCTAACTTCCCTCAATCACTCTCCAATCAAATTAGTGATTGAATTGATTCTCTATCTACCACAAATCACAAATTCGTGGCTCCTCTTTCCCTTTTTGATCAAGTGGACTCAACCACTTAAGATTCTTTCACTTTTACATTAAGTAAACTCTTCAAAAGTTACAAGAGGTAGTTCACAAGTGAACTTTACATAGTCTTCATTTTAAAGCTTCTTCTATGACTTTGTGGGACTCAAGCCAATCCTTAGGCTTGTCATATGTTGGAGATAGAACAATCAACAATTAGTGATTACATAAAATCTAGAAGTGGAAAGATGAATGAAAGATTGAAGATTAGTTTCAAGGAAAAGAGGAGATTCAGAAAGAAAGTTCTTTTGTATATTAGTATTGTAAATATTTCAATGTATTTGGAAAAATGACGAGTTAGACTTATATATATATATATATATATATATATATATATATATATATATATATATATATATATATATATATATATATATATATATATATATATATATATATATATATATACATGCTCATAATCGAGGAGAGAGATATAGAAGATATAGAGAAGACAATAGATATGAAGAACAGAAGAATAGGAGAGAATGAGATGAACATTATGTATGTCATCCATCAGATGTATGAAAATATATGAGAAGAAAAAGTTTTCAGAGAATTGCGCGTCGATCTTTTCTCTGATTCTCCTTCTGTGTTTAATCTTTTGAGAAATCCTTTTGTACATGTCTAAATCCTAGTTAATCTATCTATGGTTAAAGTTTGAGAGTTCAATTGCAAACACGCTGAAAGAATTTTGAATAAGAACATTCATATGTAAGAAAGTTCTGAGTGTCTTCTGAAACAGGCATAGATTCGATGGTCAAAGAAATGGACAGTGCTCAGTGTATAGTGTAAAGTTTTACACAAATGAGGATTAAAAATTTAATTTGAGAGGTAAGCCATCTATGGCTAAAAGCATTTGCTTAAACGGGTTCTAGTTTTGGAGAACCATGTCTTAGAAGTTGCACGTGTCAAAGTCGACATTACAGAGAGATAGTTTCAGACATAGGTAAACTGTTTGAGTCATTTCTCACAATCTACTTGAGCATTTGAACTATTTTAACTTGGAGAAGGTGCGCAAGCTTTAGGCAACACATTCTACAAAGTTTCATCAAAAACTTTACACAAATGATAAGTTAATGATTGATTAATGTGCAGCAGACTTTCCTGAGAAACAAGTTTCTTCACAATTAGCTAATTTCTTGATAGTTTGGCACTTGTCTTTCAAAATTGGTTGGAGTTTAAAGCTATTCTTGATATAGAGGTGGTCTAACATCAAGGATAGCTTGTTCTTTTGGAGATTAACACTCTCCATCAGTGGTATCAGAGCAAGTTGTATCAAAATTGAGGAAAGGAAGACCCCGACTACTGCAGACATACACATTTCACATCTTTGAGGTACAAAAGGATAAAGTGTGAAAGAAAGATTGAAGGAAGACACATAAAGGTTATCAAAAGGATCAGAAGGAGTAATACTCGAAGTCAAGGTACATTCATTCCTTAGAAGGATTAAAGATTTGAGATTACAGGTGAAGCAAGGATGGGAGATTGTCTCCAAATTGAAAAGTTGGATAGAGAGAACTATCCAGCTTGGTCTATGAGAATGGAAGCTCATCTTATGAGCAAAGATCTGATGGGATACATAACAGGAGATGATGAAAAGCCAGAGTTTAGAGATCCTAGTGTTCCAACTAGGGAGGAGCTTGCAGATATAAAGATTTGCATGAAGAAGGATGCTCAATCAAGGAGTATAATCTACATGGCAGTAAATGATTACTTGCTTCCTCATATCAGAGGACTTGAAAGTGCAAGTGACATTTGGAATGCTTTGGAAGAGCATTTTCATAATACAACCAAATCAAGCAAAGCTTCATTATGGGCAGAGTTTACTACCTTCAAGTAGAAGGCTTCACAACCAATATCTGATTATGTGACAAAGATGAAAGACATTGCTGATTCTTTACCTGCAGTTGATGAAGATATTGAAGAAGATAAGTTGGTAAGACAAATTCTCATAGGACTAAGAGATGAGAAGTGGAAACCTTTTATTTTATCTACAAAACTTTCATTAGATCATTTCACTCCTGATTTGAATCAATTGTTATGGCATATGTTAACTTTTGAGAATGATATCAAATCGGAGATGTTGATAAGAGTGCAGGTCATGCAATGTATTCTAAAGACAAGAAGAAAGCTAGCAAAGGAAGGCAACAATCAGTTGAAGATGAAGGTAATCCAAGCCAAGAAAACTTCCTAAGAGGAAGAGGAAGTGGCAAAAGTAGAGGAAGAGGCAGAAATAACAAAGATAATGTCAAGCTTGTTGGATATGTGGTAAGAACAATCATCTATCTCATGATTGTTGGCACAATAATCAAAGCAATGGTAATTTTAATCAGAATTTTCATCAAAGAGGTAGAGCTGGAAGATATCAGAGAGGAAACTTCAAAGGTAGAGGTGGTAGGAATTATTTTGGAAGAGGTGGAGGAAGAAACTTCCAAAATCAGTCCTATAATAACACCTACTATAATTATGCATCAGATCAGATAGAAGATTCAACTCTCATTATGAATGCAACATGTGAAACCTCACATGAAGACATGAGAGTGTTTTTACATTGACTCAGGATGTAGTAATCACCTGAGTGGAAATATTGCTTTGATGACTGATTTAGATCATAATGCAATTAATCATACAGTTCAGACAGGTGATAATACAAAGCACAAAGTAAAATCAATTGGTTCAGTCAAAGCCAAAGATGGAAGCACTCTCTTGAGTAAGGTTCTCTATGTTCCTACAATTCCTAAAAATCTGATAAGTGTAGGACAAATTATGGAAAAAGGATATGAGGTAAGGTTCACTAATGATGGAGTTTATGTTGAAGACCCTAGTCAAGGGTATAAACAGATTGTTACAAGAAAGAAGGAAGGAAGGCTGTAGCTCAGTGATGAGTAGCACCTCCTTTAATGTCAATCCGGGAAGACGTGAGGATGGTATGAAGACCTCGAGCAAGTGGCGGCACAAGTGCGTGAGTGAGAAGCACACAAGCATGCACACACGTACACACACACGCGCACACAAGGCAAGACAAAGAGTGAGAATCAATGGAGCTTTTTAGATTACTTTCAAAATGCTCTTACAAGTTCGTTTCAATTACAATCTAACCTCAAAAATGAGCTCTCTAGCTCTTTTTATAGTTTTTGACTAGCTTTTGGCCCTGTCCAGACCTAGTGTCCGGCCTAGTTAAAAATTAGGTTCCAGGGCCAATTTGAGGGCTCAAACGGAGTCTAAAAAATACGAAAATTGATATGTAGGTACTTCTAAGGCTCCTCAAGCTCAAGGACTCCTTGGCTTGCACAAAATGGAGCTACAAAAATATGAAATGGTATTTACAATGATTGTTAGTGATAAGAATCACTGTTAAAAGATGTAGATTGGAAAAATTGAATGGCCTATCTGCCAGATTTGCGTCGACTGCTTTGTCTACTTACTCCTTCACCTTGTTCTGACTCTCTCCGTTGGCTTCCTTGTCTCGTCAATCCTTGGGTTCCCTGGCTTCCTTGTCTAGTCAGTCCTTGGGTGCCCCTACTGCTCTCAACACCCCCCCCTCTCTCGCGTCTGTCGTCCCTGACAGACCCTTGTTGCTGGGGGTGTTGGATGTAATATTCCACAACCTGAGTGGCAAGCTGATGTTCTTGTAAGCGTAGTCCTCTGGCCAAATCTGTCATCATACGATCCCAATCGATTGGTCCTGGAACGTCCGGATGTGGCAGACGTAACTGATCTGCATGGATCGCTTGTTCTACTGCGAATAGATGTAGCAAATGTGTGGGTCTGGGAATGAAAATTTCGGAATTGTATTCCCAGAAGCCCGTAGAGAACATTTCCTCAAATGTTTGCTTGAAGCATGCGGGCAAGTACTTGATTCGTGCATGCCAAGCAAAGATAACCGTGACCGAGGGGGTTTGGCTCATGTCGTAGACTAAATCCTTGTTGCCTTGAGCGAATCCAGGAGCGGAGATGTATGGAGCTTGGACATTCCGAAAGGTTTTGAAGACAATGGTCATGAGCTCAAATATCTTCATACACATTTTCGCTGCTATATCAGGTACATTATTTAGGCGTGCAGACCAGTGCCGAATGGTTGATATCATGTAGGCTACGGTTGGAGGTCCTCGAGGTGGAGCAAAATACGGGTAGTTAACCCAAGCGGAGCACTCTTTATTGTTGCGTACCTTAATTGCAAATGCTTGCCAGGATCTGCGACGTACCACTGGACAATAGCATGGATTATACTTGATGTAGAGTGGCATGGTAGCCCAGGTACTCATCATCTCTGGGTAATCGGTGAGTAAACGTGCACGCCAATTAGGTTGGAAAATCGAGCCAGCACGTGCATCGGTCGGTAAATCCCCTATCTCAAATTGAGTAGCGAATGTGGGCTCCTTCCCTGTATGTCTTTTGACTTCTGCATTATAATCATGTAGTAAGACAAAATAAGGCATGTATTGTGATTCTGATGTTGTGATTAACCGTTGATGGGATAATTGTTGAAAGTAGGAAGACCGAAGGACCGTTTCTTCCAGATTCGTGAGAGATTGCATTTGCACGGCCACACGATCATCATGTGTCTTACCCACTTTCTCGACCCTTCTGACCCAATCTGGAACTTGAATTTCTAACGTGTCTTGTCCTTCTTCTGTAGTTCGACCACCAGGCGTCGGCATAGGCTCGTAGGGCTCTTCGTAGCTATCTTCGACGGGGATTTCCACTACTGTTTCAGGTTCTGGTTCTTCAATGGGCGAGGGTGGTCGTTCATATGGTAGGAGGCGTGCTTGGAGTTCTGCCACCTGTTTCCGAAGGGTCTCCATTTCTTCTGTAGATTGTTGCAAGATTACCGGCTCCTGTTGAGCAGGATGTACACTGGCTAACTGTTTCTTTAGATCGGCACATTCAGTCTCTAGTTTTTCATATGACTCCAGGAAATTTGCATGCTCCTCAAGTAGGATGCGGATGTCTTGTGATGGAACTGCTCTATATCGGGTAGGGCTAATGGTTGCTCCTACGGTTCCTTCCATAGCCGCTTCAAAGTTGTCTTGATTTTGTTGTTGAAGTCGTTTGTTCTCCTCTAGTGCTGAGGCCATATGCTTCCTTAATAGCCCAATGTTGCGTCTGAGTGTGGCATTAGATATCATTTGCGCTTGAAGCACTGTTTCTAGCTCCTTAACTGCTTGGTCATCTACAGTTGATGCCTTTGATTCCAATTCGGAGTGAGCCTGCTGTAGTGTGGTATGCTCGTCTAGGAGCGTCAGGTAGTCAGCCTCAATAGTGGTGACTCTAGCTTGGAGACGTTGAGATTCTGCCTGGAGGGTAGCATTGCGTTCTTCTAATTGATGGAAGTCTTGTTGTAGCTGATGTGCACACTGAAGTAATGTGTCGAACGTACTATTTACATTATGAGATGCAAGGGAAATAGTTTGAAATGCAGAGGAGGTGGGATTGGGTAGGGGTGTAGTGAATGCTGTGTGTGCCACTGATGTGAGTGGTGAGGTGGGGGGCAAGGGAGGGGAAGGTGGGGAAATCGTGGGGAGAGGTGCTGTGGTTGGTGAAATGTCCATTGGATCAGACAAGGTGGTGTGTGCAGGGGCTACCATATAGGTGGGTATGGTAGGTGAAGTGAGTGTGGTGTCCGTGTAAATTGATGTCGTTGCGAACATCGGAGGAAGGTGGCTTTGAAACATGGGAGAGCGGAAGAACTGCTCCACAAAGGACGGGTATTGTGGTGGTGAGGTCCGGTTGAAAGAGGTGTAGGGGCCAGCTGGGAAGTGAGGGTTATGGAATGGAGGTACTCGTATTGGGGGGTAGGTCGGGAAACACAGGGTTCCTTCCGTGGGTGCTGGGTTTCCAACTACGCTGGTGATTATGGGATGGCCAGTCATGGGTTCAGCGGATAGATGGGACGAAGTGTACAAGGGATTGGTGACGAAGGAGAAGAGGGTGTCTTGTGAGGTGGGTTCTCGAAATGAGAATGATTTGAATGAGGATGGATTATAAGTGGAGGTAGAGGTGATGACTGTCGTTTCTTCCAAGGTGGGAGGTGGTGGCGGGGGCGGAGAAGGTGGTGATGGAGGATGCTGGGGTGAGATGGGTGATGTCTGAACGAAGGTTTCAGCGGAGAGGTCAGTGGTGGTTATGGGGGTGGCTGTGGTCTCAATGGGTACTTCCGGTTCTGTGACGGGTATCCTGATAGTCTTACCTGCTCGTGGTAATGTGTCCACTCTGCGTTTGTCATACCTTACGGACTGGCGGACTGCGGTGTGGACAGCCTCTGGAACTCCTAAGGAGTCTGACACTAATTTGAGGGTGTCAATGAAATGTTGGTCCACTCCTTCATCTGATAGCATTTCTTGCATCAAAGCTTGACCTGATACCAGAGAGAGCTGATGCCTTTCTTGTACTGCTTTGATAGTGTCGTATAGCCTTCGTAGTTGAGCTGTATATGCAGGTGCACCTACAAGTTCTGGCACTTCTTGTTGCTCTTCTTGGTGCTCTTGATCATACTCCTCCTCATCATCCTCCTGTTCTTCATCTCCGTCATCTTCTTCCTCCACTTCAACAGGTGTGACAGGTGCTTGGGAGGTTGTGGCCTGCGTTTGTACATTTTCCGCTTG
The DNA here is from genome assembly GCA_020310875.1 of Ceratopteris richardii. Lineage (NCBI taxonomy): Eukaryota > Viridiplantae > Streptophyta > Polypodiopsida > Polypodiales > Pteridaceae > Ceratopteris > Ceratopteris richardii. The sequence goes on from CM035422.1 coordinate 50,581,142, forward strand.
TTGTGCCTCTTCTGCCTCCAGCTCTACATCTTGTAATAGTTGTTCGAAGTCTTCATTAGTGAGTTCGTCCAATGGTGCACCACTAGGAAATTCGAGATCCGTTGGGATGGGAGGAAATATCAAAGTGGAACCATCGGTGCTGCGTCTTGGAAGTCGGAGTGTGAATGGTCGGACTCTTCGGGGTGGAGGGGTGACTTCTGGTGTTAGGGTCGCTCCACGTGGCTGAGCACATGGGACTTGGACCGTGCCTCTCATCTTCTTAGAAGGGGGTCCAGTGGATGTCCTGCCTCGAAACTGCTCTACCCGATTCCACATCAGGGCTCGTTGGATTGGGATGTCATAGGCCAAACACCTATAGATGATTCTTGTCAGAGCACAGCAACCATATAAAACCTGTTTCCGCGGCCAGCGTTTGTGAGCTAAGTGTATCTGATCAATTATCCAGTGGGGTAGGTTGATGGTGAGGCTCTGTGTCTCTGCCAGATACAGGCTAAACCAAATCTTTTTGTGCGGCATGGTGAATCTATCCTGCGCTGGGAAAGCAAAGTGTTGCATGCACATGCGAAGGTGTATTGCAATATTAGGCGTCATGGATACCATGTCTTTGAGTTTGGTGAGACTTCGATTCTTCATGTAGTCCGGTACTAGGGTTTCCTTTTCTGTAGGAATATGCATGCCGCGCATATCCAGAGCTTCTCTCACCAAATTGTTTGATAGCCTAAACCTCTTGAGCTCATTCCCCTTTGTCAGAGATGGAATCACAAATGAGCTTGCACCTTTTGGGTTCGGATTTGGAGTCAAGGTGTTGATGAGATAGTAGCATCGCATGAAGTCAGGTTTTGGGAGTCGGGCACTGAAATAGGCACTCAATCCGGCTTTTTCCCATATCGGACGTAGACTTTCCGCATTTTGTAACTTCTCAAATTCTCTTGTAAAGAAATGGTATCTGCCTTGCTTTCCATTGTAGTCCAACTCTGATTCCCATAGATACGTTCCTTCCCCCAATGGTCCTGCTACCTCGGTAAACCAATGTGAAGTCTTTCCCACGGGCATGGTGTGGCCACGCGGAGGGTCCGCAATAGGTATGATTTTGACGGCCTGCAACTCTTCTGGTCTTTCAACAGTCTCAGGCAAAACGGGTAAACTGTCCAAGTCCACCACTTGCGGGTTTGTTTCTGTGTGAGAGCTAGTTCCTGCGGCCTCCGCCATGTTGAAAATGTCGCAGCTGATTCTGTGAGAATATATGAATAAACGTTAACATTGCAATGGACACAAAAATGACATGGTGTCCCTTGTTACAATATTAACTTAAAGTTCTGGAGTGGTTAGGAGTTAATAAGTGCTCGGTGCTGGTGTGTGTAGTTAGGAGTTAGGTAGACCTAAGAGCTAAGCGAAATGATGTGATAAGAGTGAAGCAGTTAGTAGGTGGTCATGGATTTACAATAGGGTCAGGGGGTTTGTTACAAGTCTTGGGCTGCCAAATGCAGTGGATGGGTTTTACTCGTGGTTCCGTAGAGATTCTCGAGAGCTTTATAGGTGTGTCAGCTTTAACCTGAGGCCTTTTAGGGGCCCATCTACAACTGATTCTGTTCGTGTTCATGTGCCTTGGTGTTGAAAATGAGTGGATGTAGGCTGTGCGAGTGAATGGATCATGCTGTGTAGGGTGTGTTCTTGGTATAGCTATCTGAGCCCGCAAACAAGCCTTAGGCACCCAAATTTGTCTTGATTGTGGGCTAGCCTTCATCGACCTTTTGGGCACCCAAATAGATTTCACGTTAGCAGCAGAATTTCCGAAAGACTTCTTATTAGTGATGTGTTGTTGGTTACTAATAAGAGGCTTTGTCCGTGCGGTTGGCATGGTTGCAACCGGGTGTTCGCCTTTTCGCACCCACACTTGGTTCACTTGTTGGGACATTCTGCTGCGCAGGTTCTTTTGATGTCCGGCATAGGTAGTACTCTGCTTCTTTTGCCTTTGCTCCACCTTTGGTTGTTGCCTCCTTCTGGCCTTTGGAAAAGAAGGGAGTTCCGTTGCATCCCTGACTCCTTTTTTGCAAATATCATTCCTCTGCAACACAGGGTTTTGAACAAGAACAGCATGGTCATCTTCATGTGTACCCCTGGAGGGACCAGGAGTCTGTGCCTTTCCTAGTTCCTTGAGTGTTCCTTTATCCAACTCTATTGTAATTCGACTATGATTGACCCATACGTGAAGAAGTCCACTTCTTAGGTTTAAGTTGACTGCTTGGTCATAGATCCAGTCTTGACCCAAGACAAGAGGTTCAGTGAGATCCTCATCTTGACACACTAGTGCTTTAACTGTCATTGCCTCATCATGAATGTAGAGGGGAAGTTCCACCTCGCCCATGCAAGGGGTTTCCACGCCTCCCAATCCTATGAGATATGCTTCCACAGGATTGACAGTTAACTGTAACTCTTGACAGTAAGACACTCTAACAGCACTAGTGGCGGCACCTGAGTCAATCAAGGCTTTTACAGTCCTTGCACTCTTTTCTTGTCCTATTTCTAGGGTTATGAAAGGACGTCGATCAGTTATCCTAGGTGAGCTGGTTCCTGCAGCTTCACACATTGCCATATGATATCCTTGGTCTGCATAGTCATCTGTCCTAGGCTGCTCTCTACCTTGCCTTCGTAATTTCATCCTTCTGATGCGTTCTAAAGCTTCTGCTTGAGCTTCTTCTCTAATTCGCTTCTCTTCCTCTTTGCGTTTCTTAGCAGTGTTGAGTCGGCTGAGCATTTCCTTCGTGAGGGGTTCCTGATACAACTTGACTCTGCATCCGCTAATATAATTAGGGAGAACATCACCCTCTAACATGGCTAGTTGTACTGCTCCACTCGTGGAGATCCTATTGATGATCATAGGTCCGTAGCCTCTCTTTTCTAGCTTCCTCGCGTGTTGTTTTAGTGTATAGACTAAGACTAGATCTCCTGCTTTCAAACCCTTATCCTTTACGTGGGCATCAAAGTATGCCTTCTGTCTCTTCTTGGCAGCATATATGCCTGCAGCAGCTCGCAGTCTTGTTTCTCCTAATCGTTCAAGGTCAAAAATTCTAGAGGAGAGCTCATGACCTGTCCATTCGTGCTCTTGTGCTACTCTCAATGTAGGGATCAGGAAGTCCAAGGGTAGCACAGCATTTTGGCCAAATACCATCTGAAAGGGAGTGGCTTGGAGTACCGTTTTGTAGGCCACTCGATATGCCCAAACAGCATGGTGTAGCTGTTTGTCCCAATCAGAGCGTTTAGTGTTCACTAACTTTGTCAGTACATTGCATAAGATCTTATTAGTGCTCTCAGCTTGCCCATTAGCTTGAGGGTGATAAGGGGCAGACTTCTTGTGTATTACCAAGAATTCTTGGAGTAGATTTTCAATCACTTCATTCAAGAAATGAGTGCCTCTATCACTTACAAGCTCTATAGGTAGCCCGTATCTCGTGAATACATTCTCAAACAAGAATTTGGCAGTTGTTTGAGCATCGTTCTTTGTCGTAGCCTTTACCTCTACCCACTTGGTGAGATAATCTGTTGCCACAATGATGTATTCCGCATGAGAACCCTTAGCTGGGGGATTAATAGGACCTACAAAGTCTATTCCCCACTTAGAGAATGCACGTCCACCCATCGTAGGTTTCAGTGGCATCTCATCTTTGCGTATAGGATACTGAGTCCTTTGACAGACATCACACCGTTTCACATAGGTATGTGCATCCATGTGAAGGGTAGGCCACTAGAAGCCCGCAAACAATATTGCCTTGATCACCCGATCTGGTCCAAAGTGTCCTCCTGCTACACCTTGGTGAGCAGTTTCTAAGATCTTAAGATACTCACTTTCATGGACACACAGTCTCAGGTAACCATCCTTACCGCGTTTGTATAGATTATCACCAACAAGTGAATAATCCTGGGCTTCTTGTTCCAAACTCCTTTTTCTAGCTAGAGTCATGTCTGGAGGGAATGTGTTTGTCCTCAAGAATGATACTAGGGGTTCACTCCAATCTGGCGCAATGGATAGTTGATAGAGAGTGGCATGTTCCACAGGTGGTTTATTGCAACAGATTGGGCATTCCTTGCACAACTTTTGGACATCCGCTTCCATAGTTGGCCAATGCACTCCGAATCTCTTTAGAGTTTGCAACGTTCGTTGTTTTGAATGGTGTTGCTCTAACGCACCTACATGTGCTAATTGCAACCATTTAGCGTACTCATCCTCTTCTACGCAACAAGCCAAGATCCCTTGATCTGTGTGCTTGTACATGCTTCCTGCCATGATGTGATACTTTTGGGCTTTTACAATCTCTCTATTCCGTGTGTTTACCACTGGATGGCTAGGCCCGTACGTCAATACTGGTACCAATGGTTTAGCCCACTGCGGTACAACTTCCAAATTAAACAAGTAAGCATCAGGAAGGTCATCTGACACTCCTTGTGGGGCTTCTCCCGATGTGAGCCTAGAGAGGTGATCTGCTCGTAAGTGAGTCCTACCTTTTCTTACCACAACCTCAAAATCATATTCCATTAGCAAGAGAAACCATCTTACTAATCTTCCCGTATTGCATGGCTTGTTTACTAAGTACAACAATGCCTGATGGTCTGTAAAAAATTTAAACTTATTTGCAAGCAAATAATGTCTAAACTTTTTAACTGCATATACCATGCCTAATCCTTCTCGTTCAGTAGTGGTATAATTTCGTTCAGCCGCATTCAATTGTCTACTGGCATAGGCGATTGGAAGATCCATATTACCTTCACCAGTAGGTTGTGCAAGCACACATCCAATAGCATAATTGGATGCATCCACATGAACATGGAATGGCTTATTCCAATCTGGTGTGGTCAAGATTGGTGCTGAACATAATCTACGTTTAAGCTCTTGGAAGGAATTCTCACATTCATCCGTCCACTCAAAGTTTGTCAGAAGTCCGTACATGGGCTTTGCAATGACAGCATACATGTGTATAAATCGTCGGTAATAACCACAGTGCCCCATGAAAGCTTGTACTTCCTTGACATTCTTTGGCCTAGGTAGCTCTGCTATGGCTCTCACTTTTTCTTCGTCCGTAGATATGCCATTCTTTGACACTATGTGTCCTAGAATCTTGCCTTGCCTGACCATAAAAACGCACTTTTCTGGGTTCAGGCAGACTTGATATTCTCTACATTTGTCAAAGATTTGTCTGAGTTCAGGAATATGGGTTTGTCTAACATTGGAATGAGCACAGAGATCATCAACATAGACTTCTAAACTCTTTCTTAGGAACTCCTTAAACACATGGCACATTAGCCTCTGGAAGGTAGCTGGTGCATTGGTAAGCCCAAATGGCATTACTCTAAAAGCAAAAATGCCCCATTCTGTGGCAAAGGCTGTCTTATGCTGATCCTCTGGAGCTATGGCTACTTGATTGTAGCCAGAAAATCCATCAAGGAAGCTGTACACTTCCTTGCCTGCCACTCTTTCTAAGAGATGCTCTGTGATGGGAAGCGGATAGTTATCTCGAATTGTGGCGGCATTAACCTTTTTCAAGTTAATGCACACACGCAGTTTGCCATTCTTCTTGGGCACCACTACGATGGGGGACACCCATTCAGTGTGCTCGATTTCATAGATAAATCCAGCTTCAATCAGTCTATCTATTTCTTCTTTGATCTTAGCGGCGTAATTATCGTTATATGTATAAGGCTTTTGCTTAGAGGGTTTAGCATCTGAGGTCATGGGAATAGTGTGTGAGCATATGTCCGGGTCAACCCCTTTCAAATCCTTGTAACTCCAAGCGAATACATCTCTGTATTCTCTTAGCAAGGCAATCAATTCATGCTCTTCTTCTTCTGTCAGATCATGGCCTATATACGTGCATCTCTCCTCTCCTTCTTCTATGGCCACTACTATTTTCTTGGTGGTTTCTTTGTTATCATAGGCCTCTCCTGATTGTGCTTCTCGTTTAGGCATTCTTATCATGACTCCCCTGTCATCTATCTCATACTTCTTAAAATTTTCTGGGACCTCAAACAAAGATTCTTCCTCCTCTGGTGAGACTTCTTTCTTCTTTCGTTTCTTTCCTTCTTCCTCCGGGGTCATATGTGTTGCTAATCTTACATCATTTGTAACCTCTCCATGCCTCTGGGGTTGAAATTCCACTTCATGGAAATACTCTTCATCTGATGCAAATGGTGGGTCCATAATGATTGACTCTAGATCGGAGTCACTTGCATCCTCAAATGCATCAGGGCTAGGTTCGCATTCTTCTAGGACTGCCTCTCCCATGATTGGCTCTATGGAGAAGACTGAAATATCATAGCCATCCTCATCACAGTGGGGTGTCCATTGTTCTTCGTTGATGGCTACGTCCATTGTTGCTAAGATTTCTGCCCAACCGTGAGGTTCAAATTTTTCGTCTGGAAAAACTACAGGTGCATAGGCTGGGTCTTGGATTGATCTATGGGTTTCTTTCGCACCTACCTCTCTGGCTTTCTCTCTCTTCTCTTCCTCTACTGCTACCTTGCACATCCATAAGTGAGTGTCTTCATGCATCCATGAGGATCCAGACCCTATGGAGTGCACCGATTCTGTATCATCTTTGGCTCTATGGATGGGATTCCACTGGATAGGAGGTACATCCCTATGAGAGTAATCTTTGAGATTGACTTTGGTCGTAACACCTAAGTGCTGCAGGTACAAAGAATTGGTTCCCCAATCCTGTACCACTTGCAACTGTCGCATAAATGGTCTTCCCAAAATCATCTCATAGGCATGATTTTTGCTGAAGTCACATATAGCAAAACTATGCTCAAACTCGACACCACAAGTGGTGAGAATTATTCCTTCTAGCAATCCTAGGGGTCTCTCTATGTGACCATCGGCCATTTGCAATTTCATTCTCGTTGGTCTGAGTGCCGGCTTGCCCCAACGCTTCCAAAGGGAAGTGGTGGCAATTGCAACTCCTGCACCTGAGTCCAAAATTGCCTTAGTGGTGTAGTCCTGGTAGGTAATGGGAAGATAGGTGTTCCCTTCTTCACCTTCACACATATCTCCTATCTTATCCAAGGGAATTTCTGGCACTGTCCTATGGGATCCTACCCTGGAACGTGGTTTTGCAACTTCAGTTACTTGACTAGCTACATATTTCCGCGCTTTTGGTCTATCCTTAGGCAGTTCTTCCAAAGTGAGATCGTGCTGCACTTTGGTGTTCTTTACTATCTCCGTGTTTCTTGGTAGAACTGAGTCGTCGTTCCTTACCATGACTGTCGGTGCTCTCATACATGTGGACTTTGCTTCCCATGGGCCTGTGAAGTGAGGTAGCTCTTGTATGGAGTTAGACTCGAAGTCCAATCTCTCGTGAGACTGAGTACTCTCATGTTCCCCGTAAATGGATGGGATGTCTTGTGGGAATTGGTCGTGTGCATCGTCCACAAGTTCAAAAGGAGGGGCGACCTCACTTTCGTTATCCCATTTATCTTCTTGAATCTCTCGTAGGAAGTCTGGTGCAAACCGATTCATAGAAGAAGAAGTGTCTGGCTCCGTAGAATTGGGCACATAAGCAACCTGGGAAGGAGGGCTTATTCTATCGTTGGCTCTCTCCTTGTTCCCATAGATGGCTGGAGCACAAGCTTCTTGGGGAGGATTACTTATTCTATTACTTTTCCGAACAGGCTCATACGCTCTCTGAGAAGGAATGTGGGTCACCTGTGGAGGTACGTAAGCTTTCGGGGGAGGCTCATGTGACTTTTGGGGGGGAAGATAAACATCTTGAAGAGGCACATGGGCTTCCTGAAGAGGCTGGCTTATCCGTTCTCTTGCCCTCTCCTTTCGTTGAGGGGCAGGTTCCTTCTCTGATTGTGCAATTAACTTCTCTATTCTTTCCAGCAGTCCATCAAAGTGTAACTGCGTCTTAGCTGAACTAGAAATGTTAAATAGGCGACTGGCCTCAAACATGGTCTGAGCCAATTCCACCATTTTGGCACAAATCTTAGTTCGTTCAAGCTCTAGCTCGGCTCTAGGGTAGCACTTTTCATGATCGGTGATGGTTGGCCCTTCTTGGATTCTGGCCTGATATGCTTTAAGCATCATATTAAGGTCCTCGGGAGTGGGATCTGCTAGGACTGATCCTACTCTAGGGGTTGGTGGGATTTGATGAGGCGGTGGGGAAGGTGGTGGGTCGGATGGAGATGGGAGTGGTGGAGGCGGGGTAATGTGAGAGGGAGTTTGAGCTGTGAGTTCAGTTATCCTCGCTTTGGTTTCTCTTATGCTTTCCTCAAGCTCACTCATCTTTTTGGCCCATTGTCTTTTCATTCTTTCTCGACTATCTTTCCACGCTCTAGTCCTTTTCTTTGTCACGCTCTCGGTTTCACTAGCCTCTGGGCCCTTTTCCTGGTTTACCCCTTGATTTTGCTGCAATGCCTGAGCTCTAGTAACCACCTGCACTGGTGCAGTGGAAGTGACACTTCCTGAGGCATCCACAACCAACCCAATCACATTGATAGGAGTGATTTTTGGCGTGTTATTGGGGTTCTTTGGGCAATCTCGTAAGAGATGCTCTTTTCCACAGTCTTGGCAAAAGCCTTGGATCGTCACGGACTGATTTTGTGTAGGTGCAGGTAAGGGACAATCGCGAATGAAGTGATCCCCCTGACATCGGTAGCATGGTCCTCTAGGAAAGGGTGGTCGTATCTGCCTAGGTTGAGGCCTAGGGTTGGGGTTTGCATACATGACATTCGTGTAATCCGACTCCCAACTAGGTTCACTTGGTTCTTCACTATAGTAGGATTCACCATGTTCTGGAGACTGCATGTAGTAAGCCTGGGGACTATCGACATGCGTAGAATCAAAGCTATGGTCACTCGGGTCACTTTCTGAGATCAATGGGGTTACTGGTACTATGGCCCTATTCAGGTTTTCTTCTGCCACAGCATACTTTACTGGAATCACGTTAGCGGGGTTTGGGGGCTGTTGAGCTAGCACCGGTTGGGGTCTCTGTTGGGCTTGATATTGTGGTTGGTAGGTTTGTTGGGGTCTAGCATATTGTGGTGGTGGATTTTGGTTCTGGTATCGGCCTTGTTGGTAGGGCTGCGGATAGGGTTGCCTAACTGCCTGCTTGTTGTATGGGCAATCTTGTGCGGTGTGATTGGTGTATCTCCGTTCTATGGTGCAGTACTGGCTACTAGAGTTTACTTGGGGTTGAGCCATAATAGGGCAGACATTCGCCATGTGGTCGCCACCACAAGTATAGCATCTTTTCACAGGGGCAAACCTAGGAATTTGTTTGCTAGAGACGCCTAGTTTTTGTGCCACTTTCTCTGCGAGTTCCTCAATTGATGTGGATTGCGTGGAAGAGTGACTAGAAGCACTATCTGAATCTTTGTAGATTTTGGAAAGCTCTAGTTCCTCCCCTAGGTTATCTTCAATGTCAATGCACATGCGTACACACTCTTCTATAGTCCTAGGGTCCTTCAGATACACATAGGATCTCAATTTCGTACTCAGCAATCCATCAAGGAATAAGGCTACTTGTTTAGCAGATGTGGGTAGCTCCGAAATAGGGCACCTTTCAAGATATTGTCTAAATCTTCTTCCTGCAAGTCTCACAGTCTCTTGAGGGGTTTGCTTGAAGCTGTGAATCAATGAGGAGGTATTGTGTCTTATGCCGCTCTTAGAGAACTCTACAATGAATGCCTCTAGGAGTTGGTCTATGCTCCTGAATTTACGCTCATCTAATGGCTGAAACCATGTAAGTGCCGTGTTCCTAAGGGTTAGACCGAAGGCATTGTACTGCGTGAACAGATCTTCCACTTGTTCAGCTCTCAAGACTTGTTTGAATTCCGCCACATGATCATAGGGATCTCCTGTGCCGTCAAAGTAATTCTTCATAGACTTAACTAGCTGTGTGGGTCTCAAAGTTCTTGTGTGCTCTCTAGGCCTTGGCAGAGGGAATCCATCTACATGTCTTTGGTTCCTGTGGGCTCTATGCATCTCAGGTTCTACCCTATTCGTCTCTGTTCTCGTTCTTTCTCTGCCCACTGGGTTGGCAAAACTTACTTCTGGTCTATCTCTACTTCTGTCTCTTTGCGTACCATGAGCTTGGGAAGTTCCAGCTCCAGGGTGACCATAGGATACATTTGATCTTGGTTGGGGGAAAATGAATTCACCCTTCCAAGTGTAGGCATGCCTATCATTTTCTGTCACCACAAAGATCCGTTCTGAAGCATGATCTAAATAGGTCACTCTGCCTGGGCTATCCGGATCCTTAAACTCATAGATCATGATATTTCCTATGTCCGTTGGTTGATTAGACTTATACCTCCAAAAGGCTTCATCAGTTTCTCGATTGAGGAGCAACTCTATGCTCTTGTTGTCTTGGGGGACCCATTCAGGCGTGATAATCCTAGTGAGAACTGATTTACCTCGAGGGGTTCTAGGTTCTGCACCCATGTTCCCTTGTTCCAGGTCCCCTAAGTCCGCTTCTGAGATTACGTTCCCAAAGTCATCTGTCCTATCAGGGTGACTAGTGACTACATATATAGTTCCTTCTTTGTCCAGGTATGCACCATTTTCAAACTTGACAGCTGGGTGCTCTAGTCCAATGGATTGGTCAGGGTTTTTAATCTGGACCACCGATCTTCCTAGGCCGTCCTCATAGATGCTAGCACCTAGTCGGTTGGTCCTAAGATATTCCAGCTGTGTTTTGTAAGGGCCTTCTACCCTGTACAAATAAGGCACTCCCGAACTTCCCGTATGTCTGTCCATGCCTTGAGACATTTCTGACTCACTGGTCTCAGAGCTAGGGTAGTATGAGTGGTGGCTCAACTGTTGGGCCCAAGACCTTGCAGTGTGATTGACACTAGCCTCTGAAGACCTAAGGCTTTGTCTCTCTCTTGCTAGGTGTCGTCCTGATCTAAGGTTCATATGCCTAACTGATTAGCCCAGTTTTTTCCAGAGTACAACCTCGTTGCCAATCAATTGGTACCAGTCACTTGATTCTTTTTAGTTAATTATGGTGTTTATGGTCTTGTCTGATATCACGTCGTCAGGAACACTTGAATGTTCTTCGTACTTTAGGTTGATCGTTCCACGTTAGGTCCTTTCCTTTATGTTACCGACCGTACAAAGATTAGATTTTTATCTTGAACTTGAGTTTTTAGGTAGTCTTTCAACTTGATGACTGCCTATCGTCGCTCTGACTTACTCCTACCTCTCGTCGTGCTTAGCCTAAGCTATGAATTGACAGAGGGGGTTAAAAGTGTCCAACCTTTTGTTTCTTGCTCGGTTGCCCTTGAGTGCCCAGGAAATGTTTTCCCAAGCTCGCACTTACACTTGCTTAGAACGCCTCTCGATACTCTGTAAGAATTTCAAAGTTAGCTTTGAAATTTACCTTCCAAAGACAGAACCAATTATTTTCATTCATGTAGCACAAACACAAACTTTCATAGTGATTTTCAAGAAAACAACCCTAAGGACCCCTGACTTTGATCCCCCTGGGTATGGTCAACTTCAAGATACGAGCTTTCCAACGAGCCCTAGAGCTCAAAAAATGGATCTCGTATGAAAAAGTTGTGACCGTTCAGGGTTCTAGGGTTACGACAGGGTTCAAACAAGATCACTGTGCAACAGGTTTTCCCCAAGTTGTTTTCCTAAGGCTTCCCCATGTGCTCAAGAGCATAGTATTTGTGCCCAAAATTAGCCCAACTTTTCAATTAACAAACCCTAAAAAATTTGGCTAAAATTGGCTGTCAATCGCGATGGATAGGGCTGTCAATCGCGATGGATAGGGCTGTCAATCGCGATGGACACTCAGTCAATCGCGATGGACAGAGAGTTCAGTCGGTCGCGATGGACACCTAATTCAATCAATCGCGATGGACAGGCAGTCAATCGCGATGGACAGAGACTTCAGTCAATCGCGATGGACAAAGGGTTCAGTCAATCGCGATGGACAGGTAGTCGGTCGCGATGGATAGAGACTTCAGTCAATCGCGATGGACAAGGGGTTCAGTCAATCGCGATGGACAGGTAGTCGGTCGCGATGGACTGGCAGTCAATCGCGATGGACAGAGCTGTCAATCGCGATGGACAGGGCTGTCAATCGCGATGGACTGAAATTTTGCAAGATTTTCAAAAATTTTAGTGGGAATGTGGTGTGCAGGGTCTCTAGTCCACTGTGGTGCACTCAGATTTACCAACAAGTGAAAATTTCTGTCAATCGCGATGGACAGAAGGCGGCGACTGCGAGACAGTTTCGTCGAGTTCCGTACCTGCGCGGGAAGCTGGAGATGGTGATGTGACCTGTACCTGCAAGATAGCTCAAGAAACATGCAAAACAGCACATGCAATTTCGCTCTCTCGCTCTCTCTCACAAGTGAAATGAGGGAAATGAGGTGGAGGTGGGGATATAGTCAAAAAACTGAAATTTTTGCGATGATGGAGATGGACGTGGGAGATGGTGATGATGATGATGGTGATGGAGATGGTGAAGAAAGTAAAAGAAAATCTATGAGAGTGAAGAAAATACCTACAACTCCAACGCGTCAACTCTACGTCTTACCATCACACGCTCGTCCTCAAAGCTCGATCCCCGGCAACGGCGCCAAAATTTGGTGTAGCTCAGTGATGAGTAGCACCTCCTTTAATGTCAATCCGGGAAGACGCGAGGATGGTATGAAGACCTCGAGCAAGTGGCGGCACAAGTGCGTGAGTGAGAAGCACACAAGCATGCACACACGTACACACACACGCGCACACAAGGCAAGACAAAGAGTGAGAATCAATGGAGCTTTTTAGATTACTTTCAAAATGCTCTTACAAGTTCGTTTCAATTACAATCTAACCTCAAAAATGAGCTCTCTAGCTCTTTTTATAGTTTTTGACTAGCTTTTGGCCCTGTCCAGACCTAGTGTCCGGCCTAGTTAAAAATTAGGTTCCAGGGCCAATTTGAGGGCTCAAACGGAGTCTAAAAAATACGAAAATTGATATGTAGGTACTTCTAAGGCTCCTCAAGCTCAAGGACTCCTTGGCTTGCACAAAATGGAGCTACAAAAATATGAAATGGTATTTACAATGATTGTTAGTGATAAGAATCACTGTTAAAAGATGTAGATTGGAAAAATTGAATGGCCTATCTGCCAGATTTGCGTCGACTGCTTTGTCTACTTACTCCTTCACCTTGTTCTGACTCTCTCCGTTGGCTTCCTTGTCTCGTCAATCCTTGGGTTCCCTGGCTTCCTTGTCTAGTCAGTCCTTGGGTGCCCCTACTGCTCTCAACAAAGGCTCTTCACATTAAAGATACAAGGTAATGTTGGACATGCTATGTTTACATATGGAGAGCAAAAGGTGTCTGAATTGGATCTTTGGCATAAAAGACTTGGACACTTTAATGAAAGAGGTATAAAAGAAATGATTAACAATGGTTCAGTGCTTGGATTGCCTAATGTTGCAGGTCAACACATGACATACAGATGTGAAGCATGTCAGTTAGGTAAGGCTCATAAGAAATCATACAATAAGCATGGTTTTATGTATTTAGAAAGACTTGAATTGGTACATACAGATGTGTGGGGTCCTTCAAAACATTTCAATATAAATGGTTCAAGATATTATGTCATATATGTTAATGATGCTACCACGTGGATCACAATCTATGTGATCAAAGACAAGTGAGAAGTGTTTAATACATTTAAACATTATCATGCATATGCAGAAAGCATTACAGGTCAAAGATTGAAGAGGTTAAGGTCAGATGGAGGGGGCGAGTATTTCTCTAATGAATTCAGTGATTACTTGTGGAATGCAGGTATAAAGAGAGAGGTTACTTGCAGGTACTCTCCTCAACAAAATGGAGTAGTAGAAAGAAGAAATAGAACTCTTGTTGAGTTTGCAAGATCTATGATGAAGGAGAAAAATTGTCCTAATTATTTGTGGGCTGAGGCTGTAAACACAGCCACATATTTGGTTAATAGGTTACCATGTAAAGCCTTGCAGGGTATGACACCATATGAAGCTTGGTGGGGTAAAAGACCTACCTTGGATCATTGTAGAATATTTGGATGCTTGGCATATGCATATGTGCCATCTCAATTGAGGCATAAATTGGAACCTAAAGCACAAAAGTATGTATTCATTGGTTATGATGACAAGCAGATGGGTTATAGGTTGTGGAATCCATCCACAAAGCAATTTCTTGTGTCTAAGGATGTTACATTTGATGAGCAAGGTACTTGGTATGCAGGTACACTTAATAATCATGCAGATATCAAAGAAATTGTGAATCAAAGGAAAGGTAAATCAAAAGTTCAAATATTTGATGAAGATTAGAATAGTGAAGTACAGATTGAAGTTGAAGAAATGCCAAGATTTGATCCAGAATTTGATGAACCAGAAACTTCAAGAAGTGGAGAAGTCAGAAGGTCATCTAGGCACAAATGGCAACCTACTAGGTATAGCTATGATACTTCATTCTTGACTACTAAAGACTATGCTTATATGTTAATAGCAGATGAAGATCCATCCACATATGATGAAGCCAAAGGGAAGAAGAATTGGGAAAAAGCTATGCAAGATGAATATGATGCATTGATGGAAAATGAGACTTGGGATTTGGTTCCTAAGCCAAATAGTCAAAAGATCATTGGATGTAAATGGGTATACAAAACAAAAAGGTTTGCAGATGGAAGTGTGTCTAGGTACAAAGCTAGACTTCTTGTGAAGGGATATGCACAAACATATGGTGTGGACTATGATGAAACTTATAGTCCTATTGTAAAGATGAAAACCATAAGGACTCTCATAGCAATTGTTGCTTGCAAAGGGTGGAAATTATCTCAATTAGATGTTAAAAATGCATTTTTGAATGGTTATATTTCAGATGAAGTTTACATGGAGCTACCAGATGGTTTCAAAGATCAAGTGTATCCAAATTATGTGTGTAAGCTCAAGAGAGCTTTGTATGGGTTGAAGCAGACCCCAAGGGCTTGGAATTACAGGCTTGTAAAGTTCTTAAAGGAACTTGGATTTCAAGCATCAAAGGCAGATAGTAGCTTGTTAGTCAAAGCAAGTGAGGATGGATTTATTTATGTTTGTATTTATGTTGATGGCATAATACTTATAGGAACAGATGACAAAGGCATACACATGATTAAGAAACAGATGGATGAAGAAATCAAAATCAGTGATTTGGGAAATTTGTCATTCTTTTTGGGAATGGAGACTTCATATACTCAACATGGAGTATATGTGACTCAAGAAAGGTATCTGAAAAATTTGTTAACCAAATTTAAAATGGAAGATTGCAGGATAGCACCAACTCCAATGGAAGTAAATCACAGGTTGACTAGATATGGAGGAGAAGAATTCAAAGATATGAAGCTCTATCAGAGTTTGGTGGGTAGCTTGATTTATGCTACATTAACAAGGCCTGATTTATCATATGCAGTTGGAGTTCTATCTCAATTCATGCATTGTCCTAGAAAGGAACATTGGATTGCAAGACAAAGAGTACTTAGGTACATCAAGGGCACACTTAAAGAAGGTCTGTATTATGGATATACTTCAAATACAAGAGTCAAAATATACAGTGATGCAGATTGGGCAGGTAATTCTGATGATAGAAGATCAACACATGGATATTTGTGTTATGTGGGAGACAAGCTAATTTCATGGTGCTCTAAGAAGCAACATATAGTTGCTCTATCATCTACAGAAGCAGAATACAAAGGCATGGTGGAAGCTGCAAAGGAAGTAATATGGCTAAAGACACTTATGAAGAGTTTTGATGTTGTTCATAGTACTCCTATCATTTGTGGAGACAATATGAGTTCTTTATACTTGGCAGCAAATCCTGTGTTTCATGCTAGAACTAAACATATTGAAATTCAGTATCATTTTTTGAGAGAGAAGGTTATTGATAAAGAAATTGAAGTCATGCATACTCCTACAAAAGATCAAGTTGTAGATATGATGACAAAAAGTTTGGATGGACCAAAGTTGCAGAGATTTAAAGATATGGCAGTGATACAGAAGATGCAGGTAATCACAATTGATGATTGAGGGGGAGCTGTTGGAGCAGAACAATCAACAATTAGTGATTACATAAAATCTAGAAGTGGAAAGATGAATGAAAGATTGAAGATTAGTTTCAAGGAAAAGAGGAGATTCAGAAACAAAGTTCTTTTGTATATTTGTATTGTAAATATCTCAATGTATTTGGAAAAATGACGAGTTAGACTTGTATATATATATATATATATATATATATATATATATATATATATATATATATATATATATATATATATATATGCTCATAATCGGGGAGAGAGATATAGAAGATATAGAGAAGACAATAGATGTGAAGAATAGAAGAATAGGAGAGAATGAGATGAACATTATGTATGTCATCCATCAGATGTATGAAAATTTATGAGAAGAAAAAGTTTTCAGAGAATTGCACGTCGATCTTTTCTCTGAATCTCCTTCTGTGTTTAATATTTTGAGAAATCCTTTTGTACATGTC
Organism: Ceratopteris richardii; assembly: GCA_020310875.1. Taxonomy (NCBI): domain Eukaryota; kingdom Viridiplantae; phylum Streptophyta; class Polypodiopsida; order Polypodiales; family Pteridaceae; genus Ceratopteris; species Ceratopteris richardii. The sequence goes on from CM035422.1 coordinate 50,597,650, forward strand.
TAAATCCATAGTTAATCTATCTAGGTTAAAGTTTGAGAGTTCAATTGCAAACAGTCTGAGAGAATTTTGAATAGGAACATTCATATGTAAGAAAGTTCTGAGTGTCTTCTCAAACAGGCACAGATTCGATGGTCAAAGAAATGGACAGTGCTCAGTGTATAGTGTAAAGTTTTACACAAATGAGGATTCAAAATTTACGTTGAGAGGTAAGCCATCTATGGATAAAAGCATTTGCTTAAACGGGTTCTAGTTTTGGAGAACCATGTCTTAGAAGTTGAAGGTGTCAAAGTCGACATTACAGAGAGACAATTTCAAACATAGGTAAACTGTTTGAGTCATTTCTCACAATCTACTTGAGCATTTGAAGTATTTTAACTTGGAGAAGGTGCACAAGCTTTAGGCGACACATTCTACAAAGTTTCATTCAAAACTTTACACAAATGATTAGTCAATGATTGGTTAATGTGCAACAGACTTTCCTGAGAAACAAGTTTCTTCACAGTTAGCTAATTTCTTGATAGTTTGGCACTTGTCTTTCAAAATTGGTTGGAGTTTAAAGCTATTCTTGATATAGAGGTGGTCTAACATCAAGGATAGCTTGTTCTTTTGGAGATTAACACTCTCCATCATCATAGACTTTCTCCAACAGACTTGAGGAAATGTTTTCATCCTTAGGAAGGCTACTAATGGTTCACTCCAATCTGGCACTAAAGATACTCGATAAAGAGTGGCATGTTCCACTGGAGGTCTAGTGCTACATATTGGGCATTTTTTGCATAATTTGTGCACATTTGCTTCCATTGTTGGCCAATATACCCCTAACCTTTGTAGGGTTCTTTGTTTCGAATGGTGTTGCTGTAATGCACCCACATGTGCTAATTGCAACCACTTAGCGTACTCCTCCTCTTCCACACAACAGGCTAAAATTCCTTGATCCATATGCTTGTACATACTCCCTGCCATGATATGGTACTTGTGGGCTTTTACTACCTCCTGATCTTGAGTGTTCATTATTGGGTATTTTGGTCCATTTGTCAATACTAGCACTAATGTCTTGGCCCATTGCGGTACAATTTCTAAATTAAACAAGTAAGCATCAGGAAGATCATCTGATACTCCTTGTGGGGGCTCTCTGGATGTAAGCCTTGAGAGACGATCTGATCTCAAGTGAGTCTTGCCTTTCCTCACTACTACTTCAAAGTCCATTAGTAAGAGAAACCATCTTACTAATCTACCTGTATTGCATGGCTTATTTACCAAGTATAGTAGAGCTTGATGATCAATAAAAAATTTAAACTTATTTGCATGTAAATAGTGTCTAATCTTTTTTACAACATATATACCATGCCTAATCCTTCTCGTTCGGTGGTGGTATAGTTTTGTTCAGCTTCATTCAACTGGCAACTAGCATAGGCAATTGGAAGATCCATATTACCTTTGCCCGTAGGTTGTGCAAGTACACACCCAATAGCATAATTGGATGCATCCAGGTGAACATGAAAGGGTTTGTTCCAATCAGGTGTAGTCAAGATTGGTGTTGAACACAATTTCTTTTTAAGCCCATTGAAGGATTTCTCACATTCATCACTCCACTCAAAATTTGTCAAAATGGAGTACAGAGGCTTTGCAACGATCATATACATATGAATGAATCGACGATAATAGCCACAATGACCCATGAAAGTCTATACCTCCTTGAGATTCTTTGGCCTAGGTAGCTCTGCAATAGCTCTCACTTTCTCCTCATTCGTGGATATGCCATTCTTTGACACTGTGTCCTAGAATCTTGCCTTGCTTGACCATAAAAACACACTTTTGTGGGTTCAAATAGACTTGATATTCTCTACATTTGTCAAAGATAGCTCTCAACACAAGGATATGTGTCTGCCTTATGTTGGAATGAGCACAAAGATCATCAACATAGACATCTAGATTTTTCCTCAAGAAATTTATGAACACATGACACATCAGCCTATGAAAGGTAGCTGGTGCATTGGCTAAACCTAATGGCATAACCCGAAAAGAAAATATGCCCCAATCTGTGACAAAAGTCGTCATATGCTGATCTTCTGGAGCTATGGCCACTTGATTGTAGCCAAAGAAGCCATCAAGGAAGTTGTAGACATTCTTGCCTGCCACTCTTTCTAAGAGATGTTCAGTGATAGAAAGCGAGTAACTATCTCTAATAGTGGCTGTGTTAACTTTCTTCAAGTTAATGCATACACGTTTTCTTGGTGGTTTCCTTGTTATCATAGGTTCTCTCCTGCTTGTGCATCATGTTTAGGCATTCTTATCATGAATCTCCTATCTTTTATCTCATACTTCTTAAAATTTTCAAGGAACTCAAATAAAGATTCATCCTCCTCAGATGTGGCTTCTTTCTTCTTCCTTTTCTTGCCTTCATTCTTGGTGATCACTTGTGTGGTTAACCTCACATTATTTGTAAGCTCTTCATGTCTCTGAGGGTGAACTTCTACTTCATAGAAATATTCCTCATTCGATGCAAAAGGTGGGTCCATAATGATTAACTCTAGATCGGAGTCACTTGCATCCTCGAATGCATCAGTGCTAGGTTCACATTCTTCAATAGCCAAATCACACATGATTGTATCTATTGTGAAGAATGAGATGTCATAGCCATCCTCATCACAGTGGGGTGTCAATTGTTCTTCATTGATGGCTACATCCACTGTTGCTAAAATTTATGCCCAACCGTGAGGTTAAAATTCTTCATCTGGGAAAACTATAGGTGCATAGGTTGGATCTTGAATTGATCTATGAGTTTCTTTCTCACCTACCTCTCTTGCCATTTCTCTCTTCTCTTCTTCTACTGCTACTTTACACATCCACAAGTGAGTGTCTTCATGCATCCATGAGGATCATGATCCTATGGAATGAATCGACTCAATATCATCTTTAGCTCTATGGATGGGATTCCATTGAATAGTGGGTACGTCTCTATGAGAGTAATCTTTGAGATTGACTTTGGTTATAATGCCTAAGTGTTGCAAATACAAAGAATTGGTTCCCCCAATCTTGTACCACTTGCAATTCCCGCATAAATGGTCTTCCCAAAATCATCTCATAGGCTTGATTCTTGCTAAAGTCATATATGGCAAAAGTATGCTCGAACTCGACACAACATGTGGTGAGAGTTATCCCTTCTAGTAGCCCTAAAGGTCTTTCTATGTGACCATCGGCCATCTGCAATTTCATTCTTGTTGGCTTGAGTGCTAGCTTGCCCCAATGCTTCTAGAGGGAAGTAGTGGCAATTGCAACTCTTGCACTTGAGTCTAAAATTGCCTTGGTGGTGTAACCTTGATGGGTAATGGGAAGATAGGTGTTTCCTTCTTCTCCTTCGCGCATGTCTCCTAGCTTATCCAAGGGTATTTCTGGCACTGTTCTATGAGATCCTACTTGGGAACGAGGTTTTACTAATTCTGGCACTTGGTTGGCTACATGTTTACACAATTCTTGCTTAACCTTGAGTAGCTCTTCTAAAGTGAGGTTGCATTGCACTTTAGTGTTCTTCACTACCTCGATATTCCTAGGTATGACTTAGTCTTCATTCCTCACCATGACCATGGATGCTCTCATACAAATAGACTTAGCTTCCCATGGGCTTGTGAAAAGGGGTAGTTCTTGTAAGGAATTAGACTCGAAGTCTAATCTCTTGTGAGATTGGGTACTCTCTTGCTCTCCATAAATGGAAGGGATGTCTCATGGGAATTGATCATGCAAGTCATCCACAAGTTCAATAGGAGGAGGAACTTCACTTTCTTTAGCCCATTTCTCTTATTGAATCTCTTGCAGGAATTGTGGTGAATACCGATTCATAGAAGAAGATGCATCTGGTTCTGTGGAGTTAGGCACATAAGCTTCCTGGGCAGGAAGGCTTATCCTTTCACTTGCCTTGTACTTACTTTGAGAGGTGGGGTCCTTTTCAAATTTAGCAATTAGCCTCTCCAATCTTTCTAGTAGTCCATCAAAGTGCAACTGTGTCTTAGCTAAACTAGAGAAGTTAAAGAGGTGACTGGCTTCAAACATGGTTTGAGCCAATTCCACCATGTTAGCACAAATTGTAGTTCGTTCAAGCTCTAGTTCAGCTCTAGGATAACACTTTTCATGATCTGTTACGTTTGGCCCTTCTTGAAGTCTGGCCTAATATGCTTTAAGCATCATGTCTACGTCCTTGGGAGTGTGATCTGCTACGAATGATCCTACTCTAGGGGGGTGGTGGAAATGTGTGCACTGGGTTGGAAGGTGGTGGATTGGATGGAGATGGGAATGGTGGTGGTGTAGTGTGAGAGTGAGTTTGAGAAGTGAGTTCAATTATCTTGGCTTTCATTTCTCTTAGACTTTCCTCGAGTTCATTCATCTTCTTTGCCCATTGCCTTTTCATTCTCTCGTGACTATCCTTCCAAGCGCTGGTCCTCTTCTTACTTATGCTCTCAGTCTCACTAACCTCAGAGCTCTTTTCTTGTCCTAAACCTTGGTTTGGCTGTAGAGCTTGAGCTCTAGTGACCACTTGCACTGGGGCAGTGGAAGTTAAACTTCCTGTAGAGTCTACAACTAACCCAATAATGTGATAGGAGTGATTTTTGACATATTGTTGGGGTTCTTAGGACAATCTCGCAAGAGATGCTCTTTCCCACAATCGAGACAAAAACCCTGAATTGTCACAGTTTGGGGTTGTGTAGGAGTAGACATAGGGCAATCACGAATGAGGTGATCTCCTTGACATCGATAGCATGGTCCTCTAGGAAATGGGGGTCTTACGTGCCTAGGTTGAGGTCTAGGGTTAGGATTTGCATACATGGCATTTGCATACTCTAGCTCCCAACTAGGTTCACTCGGGTCTTCATAATAATATGACTCATTATGCTCAGGTGATCGCATGTAGTAAGCCTCTAGGCTATCGATGTGAGTAGAGTCAAAACTATGATCACTTGGATCACTATCTGAAAGCAATGGTGTTACTGGCACTATGACTCTATTCAGGTTCTCTTCCGCAACTACGTACTTCACTAGAATCACATTGGCTGAAGTTGGTGGTTTTTGAGCTAACAAAAGTTGAGGCCTTTGTTGGGTTTGGTGGGGTTGCTAATAGGGTTTTTATGGTTTGCCATATTGTTGTGGTGTGTACTAGTTATGGTACTTTCCTTGTTGTGGGTATGGCTGTGGGTAAGTTTGCCTAACTGCTTCCTTATTGTATGGGCAATCTTGCGCGATGTGATTAGTGTATCTCCGTTCTATGGTGCAGTATTGACTACTAGAGTTCACTTGGGGTTGAGCCATAATGGGACATACATTCACCATATGGTCGCCTCCACAAGTATAACATCTTTTCACTGGGGCAAACCTTGGTATCTGTTTGCTTACAACTCCTAACTTCTGAGCTACTTTCTCAGCAAGTTCTTCAATAGATGTGGATGGGTTTGAAATGAGGCTAGTAGAGCTATCTGAATCTCTATAGATTTTTGAAAGGTCCAATTCTTCTCCTAGATTATCCTCAATGTCTATGCACATGCATACACACTCTTCTATGGTTCTAGGGTCCTTCAAGTACACATAAAATCTCAACTTGGTACTCAACAATCCATCTAAGAATAAAGCCACTTGTTTGACTGGGGTGGGTAGCTCCGGAATAGGACATCTCTCTATGTATTGCCTAAACCTTCTTCCTAAAAGTCTAACCATCTCTTGAGGTGTCTGCTTGAAGCTATGAATCAGTGAGGAAGTATTGTGTCCTATGCCACTCTTAGAAAATTCTGATGTGAAGGCTTTTAGAAGTTGGTCTATGTTCCTGAACTGCCTCTCATGTAGTGGTTGAAACCAAGTAAGGGCTATGTTCTTGAGAGTTAAGCCAAAGGCATTGTACTATGTGAATAGTTCATCAACTTGCTCGACTCTCAAGACTTGCCTAAATTCTGCCACATGATTGTATATGTCTTCGGTGCCATGGAAGCAATTCTTCATGGACTTAACTAGTTGTGTAGGCCTCAAGGTCCTCGTGTGTTCCCTGGGCCTTGGTAGAGGGAATTTGTTTGCATTTCTTTGATTCCTTGGGTCTCTAGGTCTCTCGATTTCCATTCTATTTATCTTTGTTCTTGTTCTTTCTCTTCCTAGTGGGTTAGCAAAGCTCACTTCTCGTCTATCTCTACTCCTGCCCCTTTGAGCTCCATGAGCGTGGGATGTTCCAACTCCTTGGTGACAATAAGAGACATTAGATGTTGGTTGAGGGAAGACGAATTCACCCTTCCAAGTGTAGGCATGCCTACCATGCTCTATGACCACAAGGATCCTTTTTGAAGTATTGTCTAAATAGGTCATTTTGCCTAGGCTATCAGGATCTTTAAACTCATAGATTGTGAGCATTCCTACTTCATTAGGTTGGTCAAGCTTATACCTCCAAAAAGCTTCATCAGTCTCTCGGTTTACGAGTAGATCTATGCTCTTATTGTCCTAGGGAACCCACTCTGGAGTGATGATTCTAGTCAAGAGTGATTTGCCTTGGGGAGTTCTAGGCTCTCTCCCCAAGTTCCCTTGCTCTATGTCACCTATGTCTGTCTCTAGAATCACATTACCAAATTCATATGTTCTATCCGGTTGGTTGTTGACTACGTACATTGTTCCTTCCTTATCTAGGTATGCACCATTTTCGAACTTGACCACTGGATGTTCTAGTCGAAGGGGTTGATTAGGTTTCTTAATTTGCACAACAGACCTTCTAAGACCTTCCTCGTAGATGTGAGCATCTAATTGGTTGGTCTTGATGTATTCAAGTTGAGTTTTATATGGGCCTTCAATTTTCTCTAAGTAAGCCACACTTGTACTTCCTATGGGTCTCTCCATATCGTAAGAAATCTCTGATTCGCTAGTTTTAGAGCTAGGATAGTGTGGATAATTGCTCAAGTACTACCCCAAGACCGAGTAGTGTGATTGACACTAGCCTCTGAAGACCTAAGGCTTTGTCTATCTCTCCCTAGGTGTCATCCTGATCCAAGGTTCATATGCGTGATTGAATAACCCCAATTTACCCCAAGTACAACCTCATTTCAGATCAATTCGTATTAGTCACTTGATTCTTTTTTAGTTGGTTATCGTGTTTATGCTCTTGTCTGATTTCACATCGTCAGGAATACTTCAGTGAATTTCCGCACTTTAAGTTGATCGCACCACGTTAAATTCCTTCCTTTAAAGTTATCAATCACAAAGAGATTATATTTAAGCTTGAACTTGAGCAATTAAGAGTCTTCAACTTGATAGATGCCTATCGTTGTTGTGACTTACTCCTAATACTATGTGTTCTTGGCCTAAGTTAGGAATTGACTGAGGTGGTTTCAAGAGAATTTCCAACCTCAAGTCCTTTGCCCTTTTGATTGCTCGTGGAGCCCAAGACATGCTCCCCCAAGCTCCGTGATCACCTTGCTAAAGTTTCTTGAAATCCTTGCTTGCACACCATAGACCTATGAAATTTTACCAGTTAAAAATGGACTTGACCATAATGTATTGACAAACAAAAACACCCGTCAACATACACTAAAAAGTATAGACCCTTGCCTTCCTTTTTGCTCAAAACAGTATTCTCACTCCCTAGTAACAACTGAGGGTCAACTTAAAAACAATTATACTTAAAAACGATTGAGCTTTCCAACGGGACCAAAATTGTAGCAAATGGAGTTTGTATGAAGAAGTTATAGCCAATCAGGAACTTGGGAGTCAAAACAAGTGAAGCAGGATCTCAATAATAGCTCACAGTGTTTTCGAAGGTTTCTTTATGCTCTATTGACCTTTAAATTCCCTAATATTGGCCAAAAAATAAGCTGATTTTTTTAACCCTAAAAAAATACCGCATTTGCCAATCAATCGCCATCGATTGGTCTGTCAATGGCGATTGATGTATCCGTCACGATCGACTGGTCAATTGTGATTGACAAGTCCGATGTGGTTATCCATCGTGATTGATAGGTCAATCGCGATTGACATGTGGCCCGAAAATTTAGTCGATCGTGGTCAAACAATCATTGACTCGGTCAATCATGGTTGATGGGTCCGTCGTGATGGACACGTCCATTGATGCTGTCGATCGTGATTAATGGGTCAGTCACAATTGACACATGGCACACGATGGCTCTGCCAATCATGGTCAATCGATCATGGACCCTGTCGATTGTGATTGACACTGTGAGTCGTGATTGATTGGTCCATCGGGATCTGTGCATCATCGTTTGTCAGCCATGATTGATGTGTCAAATGCAATTTAAAAAAAACAAAGGAATTTGAAAAAAGTAATCATCACATTTAGGATCGCCCATGCCTAAGCATCATGTTTATGCACTTTGTTTTGCAAAATGGTCAACTTTTTTGTCGGTCGTGATTGATAGAAGTCAACGCCTTGGGAACTGCAAAGTCAAATTTTTTTACTTGTTGGAGCTGGAACAAGTGCTGGAGATGTTGATTCCTACATAAAACTCAGAAAATACACAAAAACAACACACAATCCCTCTCTTGCTCTCTCTCACAAGTGAAATGAGGGGAATGTAATGGGGAAGATGATATGACCAAAAAATTGAAAATTTTGCAAAGGTGGAGATGGAGGTGAGAGATGGTGAGGATGATGATGCTGATGATGATGGTGAAGAAAATAAAAGAAAATAGATAAAAGTGAAGAAAATACTTATGACTCCAACATCACAACTCTATGTCTTACTATCACACGCTTGTCCTCGAAGCTCGATCCCCGGCAATGGTGCCAAACTTTGGTGTAGCTCAGTGGTGGGTAGCACCTCCTTTAATGTCAATCTCCGAAGACAAGAGGATGGTATGATGACCTCAAGCAAGTGATGGCCCAAGTGTGTGAGTGAGGAGCACACAAACATGCACACACATACACATAGAAGCGCACACAAGGCAAGAATAAAGAAAGGAACAAGGGAGTTCTTTAGATTACTCAAAAACTCTCATATACAATCTCAAATCACTAACAAGCCAACCCCAAAAATGAGCTTTCTAGCTCTTTTTATAGTTTTTGACTAGCTTTGGTCTTTTCTAGACCTAGTGTCTAGCCGAGTTAAAAATTAGTTTCTAGGGCCTATTTGAGGGCTCAAACGTAGTCTAAAAATTATGAAAATAGATAGGTAGGTACTTCTAATGCTTCTCAAGCTCAAGGACTCCTTGGCTTACAAAATGGAGCTACAAAAATAGGAAATGGTATTTACAATAAGTGTTAGTGATGAAAATCACTATTTTAAAGGTTTTCTCTTGAGAATTTTGACATACATTCCATGAGCCCTTTCTTCGTTCGCTCTTTGTTGGCATGTGCTTCCTATCTCTTCACCTTGGCACGTACTTCCTTGATGAGTTAGCCCTTGACTTCCAACACTATATCATAAAAAAAAACCTTCTTACTTGTTTGACCATACGAAAAAATATTTCATAGATACCAACAATAGTTCCTACGTAACCAAGTTCGCTATCTAAAAGGTTCATATCTTTTGAGCTAGCATGTGATAGCTACTTGAAAGAAGCATGTTACACTTATGTGTTCCTCGAATAGCTTTGATGTGAACCTTTTCCCTATATATGGACACTTTTTACTCTAGTGCTGGTTAGATTACCACATACATGATTCACTCATATGTGGTGGTACTTTGTACTTAAGGATATTATATATTATTCAGCTCTTACTTTAGTTCAGTTCATTCTCAATAGAGAGAGACTTCATGTACACTTTGTTGATGATAAGTGTATGGTTCATGATTTTAGCAATGGTGATATTATCGTGATGTCTATTACATTATGTAATGGTTTGTATCGCATGGATACATACAAGAGGGTTGCCTCAAATGCCTTCGTTGCTCATACTTCTTCCATGGCTAAAATGGAGCTTTGGCATGCTCATTTTGGTCAGTTGAACTTCAATAGTTTGCTTTACTTGCAAAAGAAAGACATGGTTATTGGTTTGCCAACACATGAGTCCATTGAATAGCATGCATGTGAAGGTTGCATTCTTAGAAAAATGCATCGTGCTTCTTTTCCAAAAGATATTCATACAGATACTAGAAGAAAATTGAAGCTTGCTCATAGTGATGTATGTGGTCTCCTCAAGACTCCATCTTTTGGGAGGCATGTATATTTTGTTACCTTCATTGATGATGCTACTCACCATACATGGATGTATCCTATGAAAGCAAAGAATGAGGTATTCTCTTGCTTCAAAGCATTTTTAGCTATGGCTGAAAATTTTTCTTCACAACAGCTTTTGACTCTACACAAGGATCATGGTGGTGAATACACATCACATGAGTTTAATGCTTTTCTTCATGAAAGAGGTATTTCATACCAATGTACACTGCCATATGTGAAGAGATGAATAAGTATGTATTTGAAGATGAAGAGGTGTTGCAAAATCCTTGATCTACACCAGCCAAATGAACTCCAGGAGTATATGGTGGGCCCTTTTAGCTTGCCAATGGATGTATAAGATACCCTATGTACCTTGGAAGATCACTCTCAAAAAGATAGATCAAAACAGATAAGTTGGAGCTAGCTCAAAGGTGAAAACTTGCTATTCTTGGTTCATACACCTGTCGAGTGTTTTACATAATTCTCTGAGCACAGCAGCAATTAGCTTAATTCCTCTTGGGGAAGTCTAGGTAGCTTAAAGAGATAACTTTCAAGAGTAATCTCATCAAAAATAATAAACCACACACTGAGAATGAGTTTTAACAAGTGATGACATCATCCCGATTTTCACGGGCTGCTATAGTTTGAGACCAGTGAGCACAAAAATCAACATAACTCACAATTTAGGAATTCAATGATTATGAAACTTTGTATGGTTATACTAGAAAGTAAGCTGAATCCAACAAGCTTTAAATCACTGAATTTGAATAAGTAACCACTGAGAAACACCTCTGACAAGAGGAGTGAAAAAGTCGGGTACCTGACAGAGAAGTGAAAATGCACAGACACTGTTGACTTCAACTGAACATAACTGACGATTGCAACATCCAAATGACATGAAAATTTGTGAGCATATAGTAGACTTATAGAGCTAACTTTACCAAGTTAAAGCACTGAACATGATGCACCAAACTCAGAGAAAACATCTTTGCAAGCTGACTGAGGAAACTGAGAGTAATGGCAGTGAGTAATACACTTCACAAGAACATGGAAAGATGAACTCAAATAATCATGAAAATGAAAGTATATTGCTTGTACAATACAATGACTTACTGATACATATGTGTGCCTTGTAATCACACCTTGATATGGCATAAAGCTCAGCTCTTGGAGGTCTTCACATAGGTCTCTCTAACCACGACTAAAACTGCCATCTATTTATAGTTGAGTTTGGGAGGCTAACTTCCCTCAATCACTCTCCAATCAATCAATGATTGATTTGATTCTCTACCTACCACAAATCACGAATTCGTGGCTCCTCTTTCCATTCTTGATCAAGTGGACTCAACCACTTAAGATTCTCTTAATTTTACATTAAGTAAACTCTTCAAAAGTTACAAGAGGTAGTTCACAAGTGAACTTTACATAGTCTTCTTTTTAAAGCTTCTTATAAGACTTTGTGGGACTCAAGCCAATACTTAGGCTTGTCATAGACTTGCTCCAACACCATATACAACTCAGCAAAATGGTGTAGTCGAGCTGAAAATAGAACACTTCTTGACATGGCACCATGTATGGCTAAAGGAAAGCACCTTCCTAATAAGTTTTGAATGGAAGCGGTCATGTGTGCAAACTATGTGTTGAATCACTGCTCTAAAAGCATTGAGAGTCATTACTCCTCATGAGGCTTGGAATTGACATAAGCCTATGGTTAGTCATATGCGCGTGTTTGGTTGTTTGGCATATGCTTTTATGCCATCACAACAATGTCACAAACTTGATGACAAGGCAAAGAAATGTATATTTGTTGGTTATAGTGTTGAAAGTAAGGGATATCATTTGTACCATCCATTGACGAACATAATTATTGTGAGTCGAGATGTGGTATTTGCTTAAATTTTGTTTTTCCTCTACTTGAATACAAAAAACAGCCAACAATTAGTTTAGAAGATGTGTACGATACACTCATGCCTGTGTAGAGAACTTCTGTTGGAGCAACACAATCAACAATTGATGATTATATGAATGTTAGGAATGAAGACTTAAAGAAAAGATCATAGTCTAAAGCATAAAGTGAAGTACAAGTTCAGGAAGAAATGCTCTACATACACATGTGCAATAATTTTGTAAATACTTCAAAAATACTTTGATTTAATGACGAGTCCACACTCATATGTATATATACACTTGTATATAGTCATGATATATATGAGAGATGATATATAGATGAGATATAAAAGATAAAATAACAAGTTCAGTGAGAATTATCCATCAAATGTAAGATCAATAGAAGAGAAGAAGTTTTCTAAGAATTGTGCATCAATATTTCTTCAATTTCTCCTTTTGTGTTTAGCCAACTCAGAAATCCTTTTGTACATGTCGAAGTCCATAGTTAATGCATTTATGATCAATTTTTGAGAGTCTAATTATAATCACTCTAAGAGAATTGTGAGTAGGAACATTTGTATGTGTAAATGTATTAAGTGACTTCTGATACAATTGCAATCTCGATGATAAAAGATTTGATTAGATCTCAGTGTAGAGTGTAAAGTTTTACACAAATGAGGACTCAAAATCTTAGTTAGAAGGTAAGCCATCAATGTCTAAAAGCATTTGATTAAACAAATTGTAGAGTGAGATAACCAAGCAGTTAAAGTTGCATAAGTAAAAGTCGCCTACAGAGAAAGCATGTTTTAGACATAGCTTTACTTTTCTGAGTGAAGCTATAACTCACAGAAGTGGTAGAGTTTCATAATTTGGTAAAGACTTCTGTTAGAAGCTTTTTTTGAAGGGAAATTATTTGTGAAATGTCAAAAACTTGTAGAAATATTTATACAAATGATGTACAAATGAGGAAGAGTCTTCCTCATGTAGACTAGAATCATATGTATTTTTTCTAGAATTTTTGGAAGCTCTTTGATAGCATATTTTTAGATTAGAAGGGAAAAGGAACAAAATTCAACTCTGAAAGAGGACACTTGAAAATGTACAAAAGATAATTTCCTCTATTTTGAGAGGGTTGGTTGTATTATTTTTGCTATCCAAGTAATGTGAAGAGCTCTCCTATAGAAAATTGTGTTTCTCCCTTTCATGTACTTTCTCTTGATTTGTTGAGTCTATTCTTTGTGTGATCCATGGAATTTGTAAGCTTCAGTTGTGTATTTCTGAGTAAGATGTATGAAGAGAAGTGATTCTTAGTGTATTGAGTAAGAAAGTGCAGAAGAACAAAGCTAGAAATGGAAATTTTCAGTTTTCATAGAATCGCGATTGTGTCGTCTATGTGATACATGTACTGTTTTTGAAATTTGACTTCATAATTGTGGTCTGCTATGGAAATGGCACACTTTAGGCACAAAGATCATTGAAAATGCTGTTGTAGAACTCAAGATAATCAAAACCCTAGATATTTTTCTCCTTCATCACAATTTCTCAGAAAAGTTGTCATCTTAACCCTTATTCTTGTATCCATTAACTAGAAGGGTCTGTGGTCTTTGCATACTTTTTGGATTGACAATTTAAAGATGTGTAGTTGATCCTATATGCTAAAATGATTGGAGAGGACAACTCCAAAGGGTAACAACAAACAACTTCCAAAATTGATGAAGGTTTCTTGCTATTCTTGGTATAGAGGTGTTCTAAATTCAAGTATAGGTTGTCTTTTGGAGATTAATCATCTCCATTAGTGGTATCAAAGGAGGCTTTATCAAAAGTGAAGGAAACAAAGACCACAATTGTTGCGGACATACAAAATTCAACATCTGAAGATTCAAAAGGAAAAAGTTTGAAGGAAAGGCTAAAGGAAGACACACGACAGTAATCAAAAGGATCAAAAGGAGTAAATCTCAAAGTAAAGGTATATTCATTACTCATAAGGTTGAAGATTTTATAGTACATGTGAAGAAAGAATGGGAGATAATCTTCAAATTGAGAAGCTGGATAGAGAAAACTATCCACCTTGGTCCATGAGAATAGCTCATCTTATGAGCAAAGATTTGATAGGATACATTACAAGAGAAGAAGAGAAGCCAAAATTCAAAGATCCTAGTGTTCCTACTAGGGAGAAACTTGCTGACTTGAAAGTTTGGATGAAGAAAGATGCTCAAACAAGGAGCATCATCTACATGGTAGTAAATGATTACTTGCTTCCTCATATTAGAGGACTTGAAAGTGCAAGTGATAGATGGAGTGCTTTGGAGGAGCATTTCCAGAATACAACCAAGTCAAGGAAAGCATCACTATGGGTAGAGTTTACCATATTCAAGAAGAAGGCTTCACAATCAATATCTGATTATGTGACAAAGATGAAAGACATTGCCGATTCTTTAGGTGCAGTCGATGAAGACATTGAAGAAGATAAATTGGTAAGACAAATTCTTACAGGTTTAAGAGGAGATGAGAATTGGAAGCCCTTCATATTATCAACAGAACTTTCATTGGATCATTTCACTCCTGATTCGAATGAGTTACAAGGTCATATGCTAACCTTTGAGAATGATATCAAAGGAGATGTTGATAAGAGTGCAAGCCATGCAATGTATTCTAAGGATAAGTAGAAGGCTATCAAAGGAAAGCAACAATGAGTTGAAGATCAAGGTAGTTCAAGACAAGCAAACCTCCTAAGAGGTAGAGGAAGTGGTAGAAGTAGAGGAAGAGGCAAAAAAAACAAGGATAATGTCAAAGCTTGTTGGATATGTGGTAAGACTAATCATCCTTCTCATGAATGTTGGCACAACAATTAAAGTATTAGTAGCTTTAATCAGAGTTATAATCAAAGGTAGAGGTGGAAGGAATTAGAGAGGAAGTTTCAGAGGTAGAGGTAGTAGAGGATTCTTTGGAAGAAATGGTGGAAGAAACTTTCAAGGTCAATCCTACATCAATACCTACTACAATTATGCATCAGAGGAGAAGGAGGATTCAACTCAAATCATGAATGCAACATGTGAAGTTCCAAGTGAAGATCAAAGACTATTCTACATTGACTCAGGGTGTAGCAATCACCTGAGTGGTAACATTGCATTAATGACTGATTTGCAGAATAAAGTGGTTAATCATAGAGTTCAAATAGGTGACAATACAAAGCATAAGGTAAAGTCAATTGGATTAGTAAAGGCTAAAGATGGAAGTATTCTTTGGAGTAAGGATTTCTATATTCCTACAATTCCAAAGAATTTGATCAGTGTAGGGCAAATTGTAGAAAAAGGATATGAAGTGAGATTTACTAATGATGGATATGAAGCAATTCCTTGTATCAAATGATGTCACATTTGATGAGCAAGGTACTTGGTACTCAGGTACAAATAGTGCTTATGCAGGTCTTGAAGAAACATTGAATCAGAAGAAAGGTAAATCAAAGGTTCAAATTTTTTAGGAAGAAGAGAATAGTGAAGTGCTAGTTGAAAATGAAGAATGGCCAAGGTTGTCACGAGGAAGGAGATAAGGAAGAGAGCTCACACACACACTCTCACTCTCAAGGAGAAGCACACACACAGATTGAGGCAAGGAAGAATGATCTTCTTCTTCTTCTTCTATTACATAAAAGGAATGTACAAGAATGACCTAAAAACAAGAATACAACCAGTGCAATATATAAAGACCAGTACATAAGGAAAAACCTAATGTCCGCGAATGAGTGAGCTGGCAAGAAACAAATGTGCCATCACTCTCGGTAGATAAATCTAATAAAGCTCAATGAAGTATCCCTGACATATACCGGCGTGACCACTATACATGTCAGAGAAACAAAAAACTGGTACGTGTCATCCTGGATCATCACATGTTGAGCTTGATATCTCAACACTCCCCCTCAAGCTCAATGCCATATCTTGTAATCCAAGAATCTTCCGAAACTTCTTCAACTTCTCAGCTCCAAGTGCTTTGGTGAAAATATCAGCAACCTGCTCATCTGTTCTCACATAAACAAGATCAATATCACTTGCTAATACCTTCTCTCTGATGAAGTGATAATGTACCTCGATATGCTTTGCTCTAGCATGGAAAACAGGGTTCCGTGCTAACTATATGCTGCTAAGATTATCACAATAGATAGTGATAAGCTTTTGCACTTCCACAGCTAAATCTGCAAGTAACATCTCCAGCCATGATGCCTCACATGCTGCCATTGCAGCACCTCTATACTCAGCCTCTGTACTCGACAAAGCAACAGTGGGTTGCTTCTTACTGCTCCATGTAATAGCTGCACCTCCAAGTGAGAAAAGAAAGCCACTAGTAGATCTTCTATCTGGAGTACTACCAGCCCAATCTGCATCGGTGTATCCATGAACCTACAAATCTACACCAGCTTCATAAAACAATGCATAATCCAAAGTAGCACTCACATAACATAGAGTGCGCCTTAGAGCATCCAAATGTGGCTTCCTGGGAACGTGCATAAATTGACTTTCAAGTCCAACAGTGTAGCTTAAATCAGGCCTTGTAATTGTAAGATATATAAGACTATCGGAGGATGTGGACAATCCTTTATGAAATGATCTCCTTGGCACCTAAAGCATTGTCCTCTAGGGCCATGTGGTCTTTGCGGTCTCAATTGGGCCCGTGGATTAGGGTTGGTATACATCACATTAGCGTAGTCGGGCTCCCAACTGGGTTCCAATGGTGGACTATCATATTGATATGTCTCCACATTCTCTGGTGACTCTGTGTAATATGCGGATGGACTATCTACATGACTAGAGTCCAAACTGTTGGAATTTGGGTCACTTTCTGTGATCAAGGGTGAAGAAGGCACTAAAGCCCTGTTGAGGTTCTCTTCTGCAGCAGCGTATTTAACTGAGATGACATCATCTGGTGGGGTGGCTGCTGAGCTAAAATAGGTTGAGGTCTCTATTTAGCCTGATAAGGATAATTTTGAGGAGGCCTATAGTAATGAGGCTGAGTATTGTACTGACCTTGATACCTACCTGGTTGTGCGTATGCTTGAGGTTAGTTCTGTCATACTGCTTGTTTGTTGTATGGGTAGTCTTGAGCTCTATGATTCGTGTATTGTCTCTCAATTGTACAGTATTGGCCACTAGGGTTGGATTGCGGTTGTGTTGCATTGGGACACACATTTGCCATATGATCACCACCACACGTGTAGCAAGGCTTGTTTGTTGTTAACCTTGGCATCTGTTTGCTAGAAACTCCTAGTTTCTGGGCCACTTTTTCTGCTAGGTCTTCTATCGAGCTAGACAATTTTGAAGATGCTAGAGATGAGCAATCTGAGACCTTATAGACCTTTGAGAGTTCCAACTCGTCTCCTAAGTTATCCTCAATGTCTATACATATTCTTACACATTGTTCTAGCATAAAAACAATGACACTTGCTTGGCCTGTGAGGGTAACTCTTGCATCGGACATCTCTCCACATATTGTCTAAACCTATATCCTGCCAGTCTAACTATCTCCTACAGGGTCTGTTTGAAGCTATGAATCAACGAAGACGCATCATGATTGATCCCACTTTTAGAGAATTCAGTGATGAATGACTCTAAAAAGTGATGGATATCTCTAAACTGCCTTTGTTGCAATGGTTGGAACCAAGTTAAAGCTGTATTCTTTAATGTTAGTCCAAATGCGTTGTATTGCGTGAACATGTCGTCTACTTGATCTTCTTGTATACTGCTTAAATTCCGCAACATGGTCATAGGTCTCTCCTGTCCCATCGAAGTAGTTTTTCATGGACTTTACTAGCTGAGTGGGTCTCAGTATTCTTAAGTGTTCACGTGGTCTAGGTAGAGGAAAATCATCTCTACCACCTGGTATTCTAGGTTCCCTTTGTCTTTCCACTCTATTGGGGTCCGTGGTTGTTCTATCTCTCCCTAAGGGATGAGTGAAACTTATTTCCGATCTCTCTTTGTTCTTGTCTCTTTGATTGCCATGGGCTGAGGATGTTCCTGCACCCTGATGGTTCGTATTTACACTTTCTCGAGACGGAGGGAAGACTAAATCACCTCTCCATATATAGGTATTTCTCGCATGATCTAGTACTACAAATACTCTTTCTGAAGTTCCATCCAGGTATACCACCTTTCTAGGTGTATCTGGGTCCTTGAACTCGTAAATCATGATGGAGCCTACCTCACTAGGTTGTTCCACTCTGTATCTCCAAAATGCTTCATCTATCTCTTTATTCACAAACAACTCTATGCTTCTATTATCTTGAGGGATCCAATCTATGATTAGTACTCTTGTCAGTAAAAATTTCCCTCTATTTGTCCTAGGTTCTTCTCCTACTGGTTCTTTTCCTTGGATTCTCACTTCCGTCTCTAATTGAATTACACCAAACTCATTGGTATTATTTGGCTGAGTACTGTTGACCTAAGCTTCAACTTAGGGACTTGCGGAGAAAGAGACTGTACCTCAATCCCCTCACAAGTGCATATAGTGGGGATACACGCTTTTAATTTATCAATCCGAAGAGTATACTAACCTAGCCGAGTGTATGAAGACATGCAAATGTGTAATGGTCAATGCAAAAGTATTACTCAAAAGTGAAAGTGAGAAAAACACTTATCCTAACAAGCTTCAACTGTAGGTCAAGACGAAACGATACTTGGTGCAGCAGCCGTCAGTATTTTGGACTTTTCTCCTAGCTCCGAGCTCCAAACATAGCGAATAGCATATGCGTTTCGAAGCTCTCGAGAAGACGCATCCAATGGCAGTGGTTTCACGCAATTCCGACACTCCTACTTCAAGTTATGACAGAAATACTGAGTCGCGGGAATACTTTTCTACACTTCAGCACCTCCTACACCTCGCACACACCTCTCCTACAGCAAAGAAACACTCTCAAGGATAGATCACACTCACAAGCACTCTTTCCAAGCAATACACATGCATACAAGCTCACAAAGAAGAAGATGAAGAGGGAAAAAGACACAAATTCGAATTTCTGTGCTCTCTCTTCTCACAATGGCAAAAAGTTCTTTACAAAGAGTCACATTTGACTTATATACTAGTGCCCTAAAAATGGTCCTTTCACACAAGTGACCGGCACTTTATTCCCTAAGAGCTAATTTCCTACTATTTTACATGGATAAGCTTCTATTCTTCTATGGGAATGCATCTAGAGGACTCCTCTAGTGCCTTTACAAGGGAAGTATATATTACAGAAATGAATATGTTACAAAAATATCTGGTCCCAATCGGAAAAATTTTGGGGCCCATCTTTTTCTCTGCTTTGTGCGCTCTTTGGCTCTGCAACACTCTCCCCCTCTTCGCCTCTGTCGTCCCTTGACAGACTTCGCTTCTTTTGACAGACTTTGCTTCGCGCACGCGCCCTGTGGTCAGTATTGTCTGCAGTTAAACAGACATGCAGATTCGATGGCCTTCTTGATTCAAGCTCTACTACTCGAGAGCCTGATGTAGTCGCCTTGCTTGTTGACTTGGGTTGCCACGCACGCCACCAGTGACTAGGAATGTGCTATTCTTAGTCACCCTCTTCAACTTTTCAGCCTCTACCCCTTTCTAACTTTTGGTCCTACTCTGATGTTTGAAAAATCCACTCCTCTGGACCCCGGGGTTAAGCTTTGTAGCCTGGTGCGTGCCCCTGCGGGGCTCTGTGCAGAGATGGGTGTTGCGCCCCTGCGGGGCTTCCTGCAGAGATGTATCTTTACATTTGTCTATCTTCAAATTTGCCCTTTTAGTGAAGCTGTTTCTTTCGTTGCTTTCTTTTTTTCCTTTTCTTACTCGTTTCGCCCTCAACACTGCCCCCCTCCTGAGCTCTGTCGTCCCCGACAGGCTTTGATAAGCGCCGGGCATATGTTCTGTACACTTGTTGCTCTGTGTCATTTAGCAGATTGGCTTCACGTATCATGATCTGTTTCCATTGTTCAGCTTTGACTCCATCGTTGGGCGGTTGTCGGTGATCTGCGAAGAAGCTCAGTTCGTATGCCACAAGTCTGGCATTCAGATTGGATGACATCTTTAAAAATATCTCTGAATCAATTTCAAAAAATCCTGTAAAAAACGCTTCTTCGAATGTCTGCATATACGAGCTTGGCAAAAACATGAGTCTAGAATAGTATGCCATTATTGTGGGGCGGCTCGGCATTACTGATAGATCAAAAATAAGTACATCTGTGCCTTGATTAATGCCAATGAAGTTCAGAAATGTATATGCCGCATGTTTGAAGACTTTCAAAACTGTAAGTAGCATACTAAGTATTTTATTTGTCATTTTAACTGCTAAATCTGGTACTGTCGCATAGTTTTGTAGCCAAAATTCTATTGTTTTGATCATGTAATCCTCGGTTGGCAAATAATTATGCGGCGGGCTAGGTAACATCGGATAGTTGAGCCACTGTTTATTAATATTGCTGCTGCGTTGTAAAGCCAAAAATTCCGTTGGCTCCCTTCTGCGTGGTATTGGGCAAAATGAAGGGTTTACCTGGAATAAATAAGGTGCGGCTTCCCAGTGCACCCGTAGTGTGGGATGCTTCTCCAAAAATTTTCTTCGCCACACCGGCTGTGCAGCTTCGAACTCTGCTTGAGTGTACATGAATGTGTCATTCTTGAAATTGAGCTGCTCATCTGGACTTTTGTGCGTAACCTTCTTTATATATTGCCTTGTTTTCTCTTTCAACAGTCCATATGGAATGTTGAAAGGCTTTATGATCTTCTCCAAGTCTTTACCTTTGATTTTGGCTTCCTTCATGACCTTGACGACTTCATTCTCAAAACTTTCCGTCAATCGGGACACCACTAGTGCCCGTTCCTTCTGACTTATTTCTGCAGTGTATGGCATTGGATGATCATCATACATATCCGCCATCTGCTCATGCATTGGAGAATGATAGATCGGTTGAGATAGAGGGCTTACCTCTACCTCGTCAGTAGGATGTTCTTTTTCTGGCACTACTGATGTCCCGATCGGTTCTTTACCTTTCTGCTGATTCTGTAGCTCTTCGATGCATTCTTCTTTTTCTTTTACCTTTTGCAGGGCTTCACTGAGTTGTTCTTTGGTGGCTAGGAGCTCCTTACCTATGTCGGCTACGTGATCCATGTTTTCACTGTAGCTCTGTACCAGTTTGGCCTGTGCTGAATTCAGCTGCTTCTTGAGCTCACTCATTTCTTGATTGTGCCGCCGTTCTGATTCTTCTTGTACTTCCTTAGCTTGTTGTAGCAATTTGGCATACTCCGCTATCTGTTCTTTTAATTCCTGTTCTTTAGTTTCTGAGGGGCCCTGTTGTATCAGTGGTTGATCATATAATAATGATTTCATTAATTCTTTATTCCTATCGCGCAGGCTGTCGTTCTCTTCGAGATATAGCTTGAGTTGTTGCTCTAATAGTACGCTTCGCATCCTCATTTTTTCTTTCTCAGCCTCGCTTGCTTTGTGTAATTGTTGCAACTCTTCTAGTTGTGTAAGCAGCTTTTGATTTTGGGCAATGGATTCGTCATATTGTGTCTTAATTGCTAGCACTTCAGTATTTTTGTTCGCCACTTCTTTTTGTGCTGCAATTAGCTGTGCCGACAACTGTTCGCTCATGAGTTGAAACTGATGTTTTTCTCTTCGTGCTTGATCATATTCAGCATCTGTATCCATCATTTGCTGCTGGGTGTCCATGGCTGTCTGGATCATTTGCTTTACCACAGGTTTTAGTTGAGTTACATCCACATTGAGCCATGTTTTCGGTATTGAAGGTTCTTCTCCTGTAGTCACGTCTTTGCCTTGGGCAATGTGTAAAGTGGTATCATGGGGTTGCCTGATTTGAAGCTGTATCCGTGGCTCAGCCCTCATGTTTTCATCCTGTGCTTGAGGTGTGTCATCAGGCACCTCGATTATTGTTTGTTCTTTTTGTGGGATCTCTCCCGCATCCATATTCTTTGGGGTTTGTTCTTCCTCTTTAATAGGTATCTTGACATGTGTAACCCCAGTAGTTGTGTCCTCCTTGATGCTTACTTTGGTAGTGTCATTCAATTGAATGACATGCTCCTGTTCCTGAGCATCATCCATCTTCTTTTCTTTTTCCTTCTGGCTGTCCGGTGTCACTTCCATTTGATTGAATTCCGGTCCTTCCTCTTCATAGGTTTCTGTCCTGATATCAGTATCTAGCGTGTCTTTCTCAGGACTGGATTCCGTATTTGTACTTGAGTCATCAATGCCCAATTCTTGGTATCTTCCAGGTTGTTTTGGAGGTGTTTCTGTACTCTGTTTTTGCTGACTTTGACTCGCTTGTCTATACTGATGTCCCTGGACATTTAGATTTACCTGCCCTTGCATATACTGGTGTGTTTCCTCGAGGGCAGCAGACAAGTCTCTTTTTGAAATCGGCATTTGAGCCGTCGTGACCTTAGGCAAGAGATGCGTTCTCTTGGACTGAGGTGTTGCTTGGGCTTCTTCTTCTCGCAAGCGTTTTGTACCTCTCATGGGCTTCTGTGTGCTGGTTCCGGCCTCTTCCATCACAATTGCTGCTTTCTTTTTCTTAGGGACAGAAGCGGATTTTGCATACCTTGCTAGTCCTTCTGCTGTTGGCATCTCTCGTAAGCAGTGTCTCATGTCTAGGGCTTCATATATCAATAAGGTCAAGGCTGAACCACCGTTCAGGAACTTCTTTTGCCCCCATTTCTTCTGAGCTTCAAACAATCGCTCTTGTACGTAGCCTGTGAGATTCACTTTGTTTCCTATCTGTCTCATGGCATGCGATAGGAGTTGTACTACAATTTTTTGTGGTGCGGTGTATCTGTTCATGCCAGGAAAACAAAAGTGTTGGTGTACCAAACGTACTGCATCTTCAATATCCACTCTGTTAATCTCCAGGAATGATCTTTTCTTGGGGTCGTGGCATTCCTCTTTGACATTGGTAATGCCTTCTTGATTCCATCCAAAGGTCTTATTGATCAATTCATGAGTGAATTGAATGGTCTTCCACTTGCCCACCTTGTCCAAAACCTTTGCTTCTGGAACTGAAATTTTTGTAGCAGCAGGCTGCATGGTATTCATTACTTGAGTACATCTTTGGAAGTCTGGTACACATATAGGTATCTTCAAAAATGCTTCAATGCCAGCTTGAGTCCATACTTCTTCGATATGTGGTAACCCTTGTATTATGGTCTTGAAGTCCTGTGACATAATAGGGAAATAGTGGTCCCTGTCCATAATCTTGATGGTGGCCATGAATAGAAGTTCCGAGATAGGTTGGTCATCTCGAAACCAATGTCCTCTGACTTTGGTTATTGACCCCAATGGAAGAAGTAGTTCCTCTTCCTGCTGTGTAGCTTCTGAGTCAGAAGATGTCATCTGCACTCAATATAGAGGATGTATTAGTATCCATATTTTTTTCAGAAATCCTCCTCCATATGTTGATTAATAATTTGATGAAGTTCCGAGTGCATGGTGTCACCCCTTTCCCGTGGGTGTGAGAAAGGTAATACCTGAATTTTTTCATGCATTTTTATATGTTTTGCTGAAAAGAAAACATAAAAGTTAGTACATAGCCGAAGCGGTTAGTGAAATGTTATTGGAGTAATATTTTAAGTATGTACAAGTGCTCTCCTATTTCCAAAGGGAAAATGTGCGATACTATCTGAAAGTAGAAGAAGGACGTGCCGAATGCTTGGCCTTGTAATGTGGCCCTATTATGCATACTTTGGATCTTGGCAACTCCTCATGTGTGCAATTGGAAGTAGTTGCTTGATATATGCAGCTTGTCTTGTCTTTCGGCCTCCAGATTTGCTTCACTTGGGTGCGACGTACTGTGTTCTCCACCTTCTTGATGAATGCTGTTCGTTTTCGGCTGTATGTCTTCTGATTCTGTTTTGGGAATCTCAAGTCGGTTTGTATTGCATTTGGAGATTCCTTCTTCCTCCAATATGTCCCCGTTCTCGTTTGATGTGCCTGTTGACCCTGTTGAGTATGATAGCCCTTTCGATGTTGCTCCTTGCTTGGGATGGTTGTCCTTGGAGTACTTGACTTTGGGATCCATATTTTTGTTCGATCAGGTTGTGCAGTTATCAGCTTCTTTGGGATCCATATGCTCTTGAGTCGTGGTTGCTGAAAGTGTCCGAAATTCTTTGTCTTCTTATACAAGTGCTCATGCTGCTGTCGAAGACTTTTCTGTTGCTGAAGATAGGCCTTCTTTTGGTCCTTTCTTATCCAAGCTCGTGTAGAATGTGGAATGGGGTACACTTTCACGGTTGTAGACTTCACGTCTTGCAGAGGAATATTTTTTCTTGGGCTTTGTGGTTCTCTGTGCTTGATTTCATGTTCTTGTGCACTCTTGTGACTCTCTAAACTCAAGGATGGAGTGCACACAGGACTCACAGTATTTTCACATGAAGTACTTGACGATGGGGTTCCTATATTGCTAGGGAACATACAATCATGACTTTGTTCATTAGGATGAACTTCTGGCTCTATAATAGCAGCTTTGGGTGGTCGTTCGTCTAGCAAACTATATACTTCACGAGGTCCTATTCTGGCAGAGATGTATCCTAAAGCCAATTGAATTGTTACCTCATATTCGTAGATCCAATCTTGGCCTAACACCACATCTTCAAGCAAATCCTGGTCCTGACATACTAAAAGTCTCTGCTCCATTGTGTTGTTCCCCATATGTAAAGGTAAAGTGATCTCACCTATGCATTGAGTAACTTTTCCTCCTATTCCAATTAGCAGCGCCTTCGATGGCCGTAACTCCTCTTTAAGTCTCTGAGACAAGGAAAATCTAATACAGCTTATTGCTGCTCCTGTGTCTATAAGAGCATCCACTAAGTGGTACTCTTTTCGTCCTGCCCCCAGATTCAAATAAGGTTGTCTCCTTTGTTGTCCTGAGCTCTCAGTGGCTCTAAAATTAGCCATGGGGATGAGTTCTTCTCCTAATCTATATCTCTCGTCTCTTTCTCTCATCCACTCTTTCCGTTTTCTGATACGTTCTAGGGCTTCTTGCCTCGCTTCTTCGCGTATGCGTTCTTCTTCCTTTTTTCTACTCTGAGCTCCTAAGAGTCGCGCTAACATTTGATCCGTTAGAGGCTCCATAAATCTTTTCACTCTGCAACCACTGATGTAGTTGGGAAGAATATCTCCGTCTAGTGTGGCGAGATTGACTGCTCCACTAGTAGAGATTTGATTTATAATCATAGGTCCATATCCGCGTTTTCGTAATTTCTTTGCATGCTGTTTGAGTGTGTATACTAGGACTAAATCGCCTTCTTTCAGTCCCTTGTCTTTTATATGTGCATCATAATAAGCCTTTTGTCTCCGTTTGGCTGCATAAATGCCCGCTACCGCTTGCAGTCTCGTCTCATGCAGCTTTTCTATTTGATCTAATTGCTGAGACAATTCATGACCGTTCCACTCATGTTGCTGGGCTACTTTTAATGTAGGCACTAAGAAGTCAATTGGCAAAATTGCATTTTGCCCATACACTAAATTGAAAGGTGTAGTTCCAATAGCCGTTTTATAAGCCACTCGGAAGGCCCAAATTGCGTGATGCAATTGTTTGTCCCAATCTGACCTTCCATTGTTGACAATCTTTGTCAATACGGTACATAGTACCTTGTTGGAACTCTCTGCCTGACCATTGGCTTGGGGATGGTATGGGGCTGATTTTTTATGAATTACTAAGAACTCATTCATTAGCGATTCAATGACTTCGTTTAAGAAATGCGTTCCTCGATCACTCACTATCTCGATTGGTAGTCCAAAGCGTGTGAATATGTGCTCAAAGAGAAATTTTGCTGTGGTTTGAGCATCATTCTTTCTCGTGGCTTTTGCTTCTACCCACTTAGTCAAGTAATCAGTGGCTACTATGATGTATTCCGCATGTGATCCTTTCGCAGGTGGATTGATAGGTCCTATGAAGTCAATTCCCCACTTGGTAAATGCTCTTGCACAAACCATGGGCCTTAAAGGCATGTCATCTCTTCTAATAGGATATTTTGCTCTCTGACATGTTTCACAGCTTCTCACGTATGTCTCTGCGTCCATATGTAGAGTTGGCCACCACAGGCCTGCAAAGAGAATCATCTTGACCGTTCTATCTGCTGAGAAATGTCCTCCCGCAGCTCCTGCGTGTGCCATTTCTAATACTGGGAGATATTCATTCTCATGAATGCACAACCTTAGTTGGTTATCCTTTCCGCGTTTAAAGAGTTGTTTTCCTAGGATGACGTAATCTTTGCTCTGTTCTTCAAGAGCACGTTTTCTTGCTAGGGTAGCTCCGTCAGGGTACTCTCGAGTTTTCAAGAACTTTACTAAAGGCATGCTCCACCTTGGTGCTATTGTAGAATAGCATAACGTAGAGTTCTCTCCTGGGATTTGTTCTTGACAGGTTTGACAGTTTGACACATAATGATGTGCATCTCGTTGCATGGTTGGCCAATATATGCCGAATCTCTTGAGTGTTTGCCATGTTCCATTTGCATTCAAATGAGTGTTCCATTGGTTTATGTGTGCTTTCTGAAGCCACATTTCTTGTTCCCCTTCTTCCACGCATCTCATCAACAGTCCGCTTGAATCCTGGTGGTACAAACTTCCAGCAATAATGTGAAGGTTTTTAGTCCTCCAAAGATCTTGCTTTCGGTTTGGCGTGACCCCATCTTTAGGTCCATGTGTGAGTATAGGAATCAACTTTTCTGCCCACTGAGGACATACTTCCAGGTTAAAGAGATAAGTGTCTGGCAGATCATCAGGAACCCCTATAGGTGGTTCTCCATGGGTCATGCGAGATAAATGATCTGCCCTTATGTGTGTGTTTCCTTTCTTGACTATTACTTCAAAATCAAATTCCATTAGCAATAAAAACCATCGTACTAGACGTCCTGTATTGCAAGGCTTGTTGACTAAGTACAATAGAGCTTGATGATCAATGAAAAATTTGAATTTGTTTGCCAATAAGTAATGTCTAAACTTCTTGACGGCATAAACCATTCCTAGGCCTTCTCTCTCCGTAGTAGTATAATTGCGTTCAGCTTGATTTAACTGTCTACTGGCATAGGCTATCGGGTGGTCTAATTTACCTATATCCGCTGGTTGAGCTAAGATGCAACCAATGGCAAACTTGGAAGCATCAACATGAATATGAAACGGTTTATTCCAGTTAGGGACTCGAAGAATGGGTGCTGAACTCAATCGATTCTTCAACTCATTAAAAGCTTTTTCGCATTCTTCGGTCCAATTGAATTGAGTTAACAATGCATAAAGAGGTCTAGCAATTATGGCATACATATGTATGAATCTTCGATAGTAACCACAATGTCCCATAAATGCTTGAACTTCTTTAGCAGTTTTCGGTCTCGGTAAATCCAAAATGACTTTGATTTTGTCTTCATCCGTGGAAATTCCATTCTTAGAAACAATATGTCCTAAGATTTTCCCTTGTCGCACCATGAAGACACATTTTTCTGGATTGAGGCATACTCGATATTGTCGACATTTGGCAAAAATCTTTTCTAGTTCAGGGATGTGCTCTGATCGTATAGCTGAATATGTACACAGATCATCCACGTATACCTCCATGCTTTTTCTCAAAAATTCCTTGAACACATGACACATCAGTCTTTGGAACGTAGCTGGGGCATTCGTTAAACCAAAAGGCATGACTCTAAAGGCGTATACTCCCCATTCAGTTGCAAATGCAGTCTTATGTTGGTCCTCAGGAGCAATGGCTACCTGATTATACCCTGAAAAGCCATCCAAAAAACTATAAACTTCCTTCCCTGCTACCCTTTCCAAGAGATGGTCAGTGATCGGTAAGGGATAGCTATCCCTTATGGTGGCGGAGTTCACTTTTTTCAAATTGATGCACGCTCTTAACTTCCCATTTTTCTTTGGTACAACTACCAAGGGTGATACCCATTCCGTGTGCTCAATTTCGTAGATGAATCCAGCGTCTAACAACTTATCTATTTCTTCTTTTATCTTGGCTGAATACACATCATTATAAGTATAAGGTCTCTGTTTGGAAGGTTTGGCTTCGGATGTCATGGGGATTCTATGCGCACATATAGATGGATCTACTCCTTTTAAATCCTTATAAGTCCAAGCAAAGACATCCCGGTATTCTCTTATGAGTCGAATTAGCTCTTGCTCCTCTTCCTCTGAGACATCCTGTCCTATGAAGGTACATCGTTCTTCTCCTCCTTCCATGGTTACGACTATTTTTTTGGTTTGTTCTTTATTATCATATGCTATTCCCGGTTGTGCTTCTCTTTTAGGCATTTGAATAGCAATTTTCCTCTCTTCCACTTCATATTTTTTGAAATGAGCTGGTACCTCAAATTGGTCTTGTGGCCTGTTTTCTTCGTCTTCTAATTCCCTTTCAACTTCTAATTTTTCCTTTTGTGCGAGATCCTCATGTTGTTCATTGGCAGTGAAGTCCATGTTGGTGGTACTAATTCCTAAATCCATGGGTTCTTGTTCCATTTCAATGCTCTCGTAGTCCTCCTTCCAGTTTTGCTCAAATACTTCTCCTTCTTCTGCCTCCTGAAGGACTACGATATACAGGCTAATGTCATAACCCTCCTCGTCAATACATTCGTTCATAGTTACCACTTCTTCGTTTACACAAACATCTAGGGTGGCTAAGATTTCCATCCAACCATGAGGTTCGAATTCTTCGTCTGGAAATACTTGTGGCATATAAGCTGGATCTTGTACCGATCTCACTACACCTTGTTTCTGCTGCCAACTTTTTCTTCTCTCTTCTTCCTTTTTTGCCGCTTGGCATATCCATAGATGAGTGTCCTCGTTCATCTAGGATTGGTCACTAGAGCCTGCACTATGAATCGATTGATCGTCTTCCTCTTTATGGACTTGATTCCATTGCAGAGGTGGTACATCTTGATATGCATACGTATGTAGGTTGATCCTAGTGGTGACTCCAGCGTGTTGTAGGTACACTACATCCTTTCCCCAATCTTGTACTACCTTTAGCTGTCTCATGAATGGCCTTCCCAAGATCATCTCATAGTTGCTCGGCCTTTCAAAGTGACAAATTGCTAAGGTATGCTCGAATTCCACTCCGCACGTAGTGAAGACTACTCGTTCCAACAATCCTAAGGGTCTTTCTGTATGTCCATCGGCCATCTGAATTTTCATACGTGTTGGTCTCAATGCTGGTTTTCCCCATTTCTCCCAAATTTCTTTGGTAGCAATGCCTACACCAGCTCCTGAATCTAATATGGCTTTGGTCGTGTAACCCTTGTAAGTGATTGGTAGACATGTATTTCCTTCATCTCCTTCACTAAAATCTCCTACTTTATCCACTGGAATTCTCACCGTTTTCACTTCGTCATCTACCTCCTTCTTTGCCTCCTTGACTTCCCACTGATTGATCAATTTTTCCTTTAGATGTGGTTTTACCTTTAGCAATTCTTCGAATGTTAAGGTACATGGGATTTTCACTTCCCTAAGGCGTTGTATGATTTCCGATGTTTGAACTGATGGATTCGTTTCCCGTCTTTGTATTGATGGAATGCGATACAATTCTGAGTTGTGCTCGTATTCCCCGGTGTAATTAGGTAACTCCTTTACATCGTCTTCGGCTTCTTTGTCACTTGCATCCATTGGAAAAATTTCTTCTGAATTAAGCTCAGGTATTGAATCCTCTATTTCGTTTTCTGCTTTCAGTTCTTCAAAGGGCGGTTCCATTCCCTCTACTTTTTTCCACTTGTCCTCTTGAACGCTCGCCCATAAATCCTTAGTCCAGTCTCCTTCTGTTTCAGGGACTATGGATCCTTCCTTTCTTTCAACACCAATTTCATTATCCAGAGGTCTATTTACGTTAGGCTTTTTCTGATTATTTAGACACTCTTGGAATCTATCTTCGCAAATTCGGTTGTTTGGTAATGGTGATGTGGGTTTTTCTAATGTTTGTTGGGCAACTTCTATTAATTTTTTGCAGATTTCCAATCTTTCTTTCTCTAAGTCGCCTCTCGGATATTCTCTCTCATGTTGTTCTATGATAGGTCCTGCTTTTATTCTCACTTTGTATGCCTGAATCCACATCGCTAAATCTTCAGGCATTGTGTCTGCTAATACCGATCCTACCTCCTTCTTTTCTTCCTCCATTTTATTCTCTTCTTCTACTTGTGATTCTTCTGTTGATTTCTTTTTACTCTTTTCATTTTCCTTCTTTTGCAATAACTTTTTTTCTTTTATCCTGTCTCTCCTTTGCTTCCATTTTAGGGATCGTTTACTGATGATACTTTTTTCTGGTTCTTCTGAGTCTTCTACTCTGTGAGGGATGGGTGTGTTTCCCTCTTTGTCACTTTGATTATTTTCTTCTGTTTTATCAGGGTTTTCTCTAGCCTTTGCTCTTGTTATGGCTTTTAAAGGTATAGTGTACTCCTTATCACTCCCCGACGATTCAATTACCTCTATCACGTTAATCTGTACATTGGATGTGACTTTGTTTGGGTTCTTAGGACAATCTCTGAAGAGATGTTCCTTTCCACAATCGCTACAGTAACCTTCCCAAATTCGTTGTGGTGGTGGTGGGTTCGGCAACGTACATTCTCTAATATAGTGGTCACCTCCACATCTGTAGCATGGTCCTCTAGGTACAGGTGGTCTATTCATTGGTCGAGGTGGCATGGTTGCTCTAGGAGCTGTATACATTAATGGTACATATTCTTGCTCGTAGTTGTATGAATTCTCTGGTGTCTCCATGCCATAAGCATATGGGTCATATTGTTGCCCATAATCCATTATTGAGCTCTCATAACCTGGGTATGCTCCGTGACTAGGTTCGTAAAATGAGTCATATGGTTCACTGCTAGTCAAGGGTGTAGCTGGCACTATGGCCCTTTCTAAGTTTTCCTCTGGCTGCGCTATCTTAACTGGGACAATGTTCTGAGGGTGGGGCGGTTGTTGTCCTAGCACTGGCTGAGGCTGTGTATATCCTTGGTATGTGTATGGTCGTGGCATTGGTGCCTGCGGCTGATATGATGGATATCTGAAGGCTTCTCCTCCTTGCTGGTTCTGCGGATATCCATATGGTCTCACATAAGGCTGGGTGGGTCTGGTTTGCCTATTGTAAGGGCAGTTCTCAGTGTTATGATTTGTGTACCTCTGCTCTATACTGCAATACTGTGGTGGCCCGGGAACAGAGGGTCTAGGAGGAGCATAGGCAGGTGGTGGGACTACTCCCCTAGTACACAAGTGAGAAGGATGATCCCCTCCGCACTGCATACATCTTCTAAGCATAGGCGTTCTCATAGGATTGGTGGGATAATTCCTCTGTCCTTGCATATTCAGTTTTTTTGCTAGCAAGTCAGCAATTTCCTCAATGTTGTTTTTAGGGTTCGATGTGCTATTTGATGACTCTTCACTTTTCACACTTCCTTGGGGTATTTTCAAGTCTCCTGCAAGGTTATCCTCTAGGTCTATACATTCCTTCATACACTCTTGCAGAGTTTGAACTCTCTTCACGTACACTAATGACCTCAAGGTTCCGTTCAATAGTCCTTCTAAGAACAATGATACCATCTTGTTTTGTGTTGGTCTCTCCTCTACGGGGCATCTATCCACATACTGCTTGAATCTCCTGGCAGCCAATCTGACTGACTCAGTTGGAGCTTGTTTGAAGCTGTGGATTAATGACGAAGAATTGTTCTTGATTCCAGACTTGGTAAATTCTTCAATCATTTCTTGATACACTTGATCCATGTTCTGAAAGGTATTTGGATCCAATGGTTGAAACCAGGCCAGGGCTGTGTCTGACAAGGTGAGGCCAAAGGATTCATATTGAATCATGAAGTCATCTACCTGCTCGGCTCTAACTACTTGTTTAAATTCTGCTATATGATTATAGGGTTCACTCGAGCCGTCATAATGATTTCTCATGCATTTGGCCACTTGAATCGGTCTTAGTCTCCTTCCTACTTCAGGTTGTCTCGGCATTACAGGGTAATTTGGTCTTCCTATAGGTATGCCTGGTCCTCGTACTACCTGTGGTCTGACTGGAGCACGAACTCCTTGTCTTGGGTCCATAGCTGGTTGTGGTCGGTAATTGGGATTAGTGGCAGGTATTGCAAATTGTACATGAGGTCTGATAGGGGTCTGGGTTTGTTGAGTTTGTTGTGTTTGTCCCGAATGTTGACTTGAGTCATTTTGAGAAGTTCCATGTGGGTTCCGTGAAGTAGTGGCTTGGTCCCTTGGGGGGAACACTGGAATGTTCTGATATTTCAGCTCAGCTCTCTCTAATTCAGTGACTGGCCAATATCTTCTGTGGTCTTTGTCCAAATATGTAATGATGGTGGGGAATTCAGGATCTTGTAACTCATAGATGGTAACTGGATTAGGAGCAGCTTCCCAAATAGACGAATGGGCTCTGAGCAGTTGCTCCATCCCGTTGATCAAATACACATCTATTAGAGTGTCATCCTGAGGAACTAAGTCTCCTCTCCAAAGCTTAGTAATTGTCGATCTCCCTCTAGGAGTTGTTACTTGTTCTTCAGTTCCATGTCTATTTAAACTTGAAGTGTCATTTTCCTCACCACGCTCATTAATGATTTCCGGGTGTTCGGTGACCATGTATTGAATGTCTTGTTTATCCATGTACAGTCCTCCTATGTACTTAACTGCTGGTCTTGGCACTATGTAGGCCTCTGAAGCCTTCCTCAGTCTGGCCACTGATCTGTTTAGACCATCCAAATAGATAGGGACCTCATTGAGGTTAGTGCTCACATATTCTAAGGAAGTTCTGTATTCACCCTCAATGATGGACATCTGGCCAATCATGGGTACAGTGCCTTGCATATCCTCGGAAGCCATAGGGATTTCTCCTTCTGACTCACTCGAGGTCTCAGAATAGTGTGATCGGTTACTTGGTTCGGCAACACTCCCTACGGAGGAAATTACACTTCTTCGGCTTCCTAGGGTTCTTCCTGATCTCAAGTTCATTCACTTAAGAGCTCTAATCAAATCTTGTCCACCTTTAGTTTCTAGAGTTCTAAGTTATGGTCTAGAAGTCTAGGAAGACTTGGGCTGGAATGTGACTGAAAGAAAATTTCAAGTCACGATACTTGACTCTCACGACCTCTAAAAAAAACGATCGCTGACAGACGATACTTGGGTGAAACGATCGCTGGAAAACGACCTTTCCCCAAACGATCTCTGACTGGGAACGATACACGACCTTTCCACAAGACGATCTACGATCTCTGACCCAAAACGACCGCTCATAAACGATACTTCATCAAAGCGATCGCTGGAGATCGACACTTGGGTCTAATGATACTTGATCAAAACGATCGCTAGAAAACGATCTTTGATCAAACGATCTCTAGCTGGAAACGATACACGATCTTTCCATGAAACGATCTACGACCTCTGACCGAAACGATCGCTGACAGACGATACTTGATCAAAACGATCGCTGGAAAACGATCTTTGACCAAACGATACACGATACACGATACACGATCGAAACGATCTACGATCTCTACCAGAAACGATCGACGACACCTAACTGAAACGATACCGACCTTTGACAGGTGTCGCGATCTCTAGATCACGATACTTGGCAAACGATACACGACCGACGACCTTTGATCAAAACGATCTCTAGCGAAACGATCTACGACCGCTGTCTGAAAACGATCTACGATCTCTATCTGAAACGATCTACGATATCTCACAAAACGATCGACGACCGCTGGGAAATATCGCGATACTCAACCGCAGGAGTAAAACGATACTCGACCGCAGGAGCAAAGCGATACTTGACCCTTTTTCAAATTTTTGTGTTGTTTTTTGAGGTTTGGATGTTTCCCCCTTTCTCTCCTAGGTTCTCTCTCTTACCCCTATCCACTGTATCAATCAACAAACTACTTTCAACCCCCTGAAAGCCCAAACGACACTCAGCGCAGGTTGTTTTTTCCTTCTCCTAGGTTGAAATGCTGAAATTTTTGAGCAAGGAGGTGGTTTAATTTACCTTGGAAGCTCCCATGATATCTAGGTCCAACTCCTTTGCACAAAACTCTCCCCTATTGCTTGCTTGCCTCAAAACGACCGCTGGGTTCACACGACACTCGATGCAGCTCTCCACGATACTTGTTCAACAAGTAACTTGAAAATGAAAAATTTTTTGGCTTTTATACTTGGGAATTCCTAGCTTACTGAAAAATGAAAATTCTTGAACAAACCTAAAACCTACTCTACTCTCCACTCACTCCTATTCTACTTCTTCTACTCACTCCCCTAATCTATCAACTCACTACACACACTCCAAGAATGAGAAGTAGCAAGTGCGGTTGAAATTGACTTACCAAAGAAGAGAAGATTTCCGCTCCTCCACGTTCTTCAAAGCAAAAAGCTACTTACCATCACGCGAATGCCTCGGTTTGATTCGTCACTCCCCGGCAACGGCGCCAAAAAGTGTGTTGACCTAAGCTTCAACTTAGGGACTTGCGGAGAAAGAGACTGTACCTCAATCCCCTCACAAGTGCATATAGTGGGGATACACGCTTTTAATTTATCAATCCGAAGAGTATACTAACCTAGCCGAGTGTATGAAGACATGCAAATGTGTAATGGTCAATGCAAAAGTATTACTCAAAAGTGAAAGTGAGAAAAACACTTATCCTAACAAGCTTCAACTGTAGGTCAAGACGAAACGATACTTGGTGCAGCAGCCGTCAGTATTTTGGACTTTTCTCCTAGCTTCGAGCTCCAAACATAGCGAATAGCATATGCGTTTCGAAGCTCTCGAGAAGACGCATCCAATGGCAGTGGTTTCACGCAATTCCGACACTCCTACTTCAAGTTATGACAGAAATACTGAGTCGCGGGAATACTTTCCTACACTTCAGCACCTCCTACACCTCGCACACACCTCTCCTACAGCAAAGAAACACTCTCAAGGATAGATCACACTCACAAGCACTCTTTCCAAACAATACACATGCATACAAGCTCACAAAGAAGAAGATGAAGAGGGAAGAAGACACAAATTCGAATTTCTGTGCTCTCTCTTCTCACAATGGCAAAAAGTTCTTTACAAAGAGTCACATTTGACTTATATACTAGTGCCCTAAAAATGGTCCTTTCACACAAGTGACCGGCACTTTATTCCCTAAGAGCTAATTTCCTACTATTTTACATGGATAAGCTTCTATTCTTCTATGGGAATGCATCTAGAGGACTCCTCTAGTGCCTTTACAAGGGAAGTATATATTACAGAAATGAATATGTTACAAAAATATCTGGTCCCAATCGGAAAAATTTTGGGGCCCGTCTTTTTCTCTGCTTTGTGCGCTCTTTGGCTCTGCAACAAGTACTTATGATGTGCATTGTTCCTTCTTTGTCTATGTATGTGTCTCTCTCAAATTTCACCACTGGACGTTCCAATCCAATGGGTTGATCAGGGTTATGCATTTGTACCACTTGTCTTCGCAAACCATCCTCATAGATGCGAGCACCTAAGCGGTTGGTTCGAAGAAATTCTAATTGAGTTCTATAGGGTCCTTCGGGTTTTTCCAAATATGCTGTGTTTAACCCTCCTTCTGGTCTTTCTGTGCTAAAAGCCATTTCTGATTCACTCGTATTTGAGCTCAAGTCATAAGGGTAACTATTCAGTTATTGTGCCCACGAACGTGTAGTCATTCCTACACTTGCTTCTGATGATCTAAGGCTTCGTCGGTCTGACTTACCTATATGCTTGCCCGATCTAAGGTTCATTAATTTACTTCGTGGTGTTCTCTAATTGTCAATGGTTCTTTGTTCTTTATTGTTTGGTTCTTTTTAAATTCCTTTAAGTTCTTGTCTTGTATCCAATGTATACATCAGGAATCAACTTTCCGTGGTACTTTTGAGTTCTCATTCCTTTAGACTTTAATTCTTTCCTTTAGGTTTTCGTATCGCACACTCGTACTTTAATCTTGGACTTGAGAGATTAAGTCTCTTCCCCATTTTGTCGCATAGTTTGTGGCTATCAGTAAATACTTTTCTCTTTTTGGCATCACCAAAGGGTAGATAGGCCCTACAAAGTCTAATCCCCACTTTTCAAATGGTTGCCAAGAAGTGGAACCAACCAAGGGGTTATGCCTCTGTTTTGTTGGCTTAGGTCCACACCTTTGGTAGAGGTCACATGTTTTTCTCCAGTCATCAGCATCTTTGAATAATGTAGGCCACCATAGACCAGCATCCAGAATTCTTTGACCCATAATATGCCCTGGAAGGTGCCCACCACCTGGTCCTTCATGAGCAGAGTGAAGGACTTCCCTCACTTCCTCTTCTTCCAAGCACTTCCTAAGCCTGTCATCCTTTCCTTGTCTATATAATTTATTGTCAATGAAGGTATATGGTCTGTTGTTGATTAGCAGTCTCTTCCTTTGCACAGCATTAGCCTTGACTGGATACAACCCAGTTTTAATGAAATTCTTGATATCATAATACCAACCTTGAGCTTGTACATCAAATAAATGAGCATCTGGAAAATCATCGGTGATTCCCCCGGCTTGATCTATCATATTGATTCTGGATAGGTGATCCGCCATAACATTCTCTTTACCTGGTTTGTGAACTGCAGAGAAATCAAACTCTTGGAATAACAATAACCACCTCCATATTCTACCAGTGGCTTGTGGTTTGTTGAGCAAGTACTTTAGAGGTTGGTGGTCAGTTATAATAACAAATTTTACTCCAGCAAGTAATGACGAAACTTTTGGAGAGCAAAAACCATTGCTAAGGCTTCCCTTTCTGGGGTGCTGTAATTCCTTTCAGCCTTAGTCAAAATTCTATTGGCATATTGAATTGGTCTGTCCACCTTAAATTCTTCACTGGGCTGGGTCAAAACTGCCCCCACTGCATAGGCACTGGCATCTACATGTATATGAAAGATCTTTGACCAGTCAGGTGTGATCAAAATAGGAGCAGACACTAACCTTGACCTTAATGTTTTATATGCCTTTTCCTCCTCTTCTTCCCATTTAAAAGGTACTTCTTTACCTATTAGTCTAGCCAGAGGTCTGGCTATCTCTGCATACATTTTTATAAACCTTCTATGGTATCCAGTATGCCCCAAGAAACTCTGAATCTCTTTAGGGGATTTAGGTTTAGGCAACTTTAATATAGCTATAATTTTATCTGGATCAGGTGCCATACCTTTGGAAGATACCACATGTCCTAGTAGAGTACCCTGGGTCACCAAAAAGTGGCATTTATTTGGGTTCAGTTTCAACTTTGTTTCTTTGCACCTCTTAAAAACTTGTTTTAATTGAATTAGATGCTTTTCTAAACAATCCCATGGAGTCACTGTGAGAGTACCTGAAAAAGATGAAAAGTCATCCATGAAGATTCTTAGAGACTCTAGTAGCAATGGTCCAAAAATGAGATTACCTATTTGGTTGAATGTAGCTGGAGCATTTCTGAATCCAAATGGCATCTTCAAATATACATAAGTTCCCTAAGGGGTAATGAATGCTGTTTTCTCACGATCCCCAGGGTGAATGAATATCTAATTATACCCACTGAATCCATCCATGAAGCTATAAAGGGAATGACCAGCTACTTCTTCTATGACCTGTTCAACAAATGGCATTGGAAATCCATCTGGAATTGTGACCTTATTCAATGCCCTAAAATCCACACAGATTCTGATCTTGTTAGTGTTTTTCTTTGGCACAATCACCATGGGAGATAGCCACTCCGAATGTTCTTCAAGGATGATAATTCCTCCATCCTCCATTTTTTGAATCTCTAAATAGACAGCTTCAGCATACTTGGGATTTAACCTATAACTTTTGCCTCTCACCGGTTTTGCTCCTTCTATCAAAGGAATTATGTGTTCTCCATAAATGGAGGGTACTCCTTCTAAATCCTTATAATGCCATGCAAAAACATCTGTGTAGTGGTGCAAGAATGCTCTTACCTTTTCAAGGAGCCCTGGGTGGTTCCACAACCAAGTGGCCACCAAAACTGGCCGGTTAGTGTTTTGAGTGTCTAATTGTATTTCTTTGATAGGATTTCTCTCTACCAAAGCATCTTCTTGCTCATACCTTCCTTGTCTTTGTCTTCTAGCTTTTCTTGCATTGCTTCATAAGCAGGGGTGTTTTGGATTTCAATCTGTTCTTCCTTGTCCTGCATCCATCCTGCAGGTATTTCTTGAATTGGAAAGGAACACTCTTCACTAGAATCTTTTACCTTGCCTTTAGCTTTATTAACTTCATTTTCTATGGTTGTCATATCCTCCTCCAAATTGCATTTGAGGGGTGTCTTCCTGCCCCTTTTGTGGTCTGTAATGGGCTCTCCCAATCCATCAACCTGGACTTTTTCCTTATCTTCATCATAACCTTCAGATGTACAAGAATTATTAAGGAAAACTCCAAAACAAGAGGAAGAGTTGTCTGCTTGGAGCCAATTTAGAATATCCTCTTCTTCCTTGAAATCTATATTGGGTTGATCCTCTGATTCTGGTTCCATGCATATGCCAACTGTTTGCATCATGCTAGTGTTTCCTTGATTATCTGGGCCTTCTTCTAGATGAATCTGTGTCAGCTCTTGCCCTTTCCTTTGTACCCACATAGTATCCTTGCCCCAATCATGAATGACACTTGCATGCCTCAGCCATGGTCGTCCAATTAAGAGGGGAAATCCTCCTTCGACCTTGGGCAATCTTAAAACCACAAAATCCAGAATGAATAAATTGCCTTGTACTTCAAGTGGGACTTTTGGGATCACACCCAAGGGTCTTACTTTGCTCTGATCTGCCAAAGTAACAGTGAAATTTGCAGGCCCTGAAGGGTGGAGTCCAATCCTTTCCATTGTATGTTCACGCATCAAGTTAATGCTAGAACCACCATCCACAATAACTCCTTGAAATTCATGACCCTTGATAGATACTGTCAGCCGAGGACTTTTATAATCTGTAAGGGGTGCTTCCCCTACAATTTTTCCTTTATGTAAAACAGCAGTCTTTGCCACCAAACTTGTGGTGGAAGCTTCATCAATTATCTGCAATAGCTCTGACCTGAATCTC
Organism: Ceratopteris richardii; assembly: GCA_020310875.1. Lineage (NCBI taxonomy): Eukaryota > Viridiplantae > Streptophyta > Polypodiopsida > Polypodiales > Pteridaceae > Ceratopteris > Ceratopteris richardii. The sequence goes on from CM035422.1 coordinate 50,636,700, forward strand.
CCATCCATCTTTATCAAATAAAAAATACTAACCTCCTTTTTCATGGACTTGAGTAGTTTTGAAGCCTCTGATTCCTTGAGAGCATGGGCTCCATTAGACTTGTCAAACTCATCCTGAGCCCTTTTGAAGGCATGCCCAATGGCATCACTGGTGCATATGAGATCTTCTTTTTTACTTGAATCTGCACCTGTGTTGCCTTTATATTCAGATGTTTCTCTATTTTGATTTCCTTCCTTAATCTTTGATTTTGTTGATATATTTAGGTAGTGATGTGTGTGAACACTCTAGGACCGCCGGGGCACTTTTTTCCCTCTTTAGGAGGTTTTTTTCCCCCGGCTTGTATATACGCCTATTGCCCTAATGGGCTACTAATCTTTGTACATTCTCTAGTAATACATTCAATCTTGTGTGTTGTGCTCCAAGCTTCTTCTTCTTCCTTGTGCTGTTCGCGTGCTTCCGCAGACGTCTAACTCCAACAATTGGTATCAGAGCAGGTCGTTGCTTCTTCTAGGGCGCCGTCGACACTCCTCCGTTTGCAGTCTCAGATTCGGATAAAATTTGGTGAGCATACTCAGGGTGTTTCCGAGATCAAAATTGCTTCGCTTTGTGGTGCCGAAATTGCGATCTGAGCTCGTTTCGGCCTCCGAACGCACTATCGCAGTGCTTGTGCAGGCTATTTCGTCCTTTTGTGCCAAAGGTATATACCAGTTTCTGTTAGCCAGTTTAAGCGTCTCGAAGTCTGCTACAGGTCTAGCAGAACTCGTGTGGGCAGTTCTGTTCAACTTTTTGAGATATAGTCAATTTTCTGCATCAAGGTATTTTAGTCACCGGCCATGGCTGAAAGCAGTGATGTATTCCGTATGTTGGCTGTTGAGGATAAGTTGGATGGTACCAACTACCCATTATGGGCTTATATGATGCGACATGTACTGGTTGCAAAAGGATTGTGGAACATTGTGCAGGGTGTTGAAAGACGTCCTGTTACACCTGTAACGACAGGTACTGCAAATACAGGTGTTGGAGCTGATGAAGATGGTGTCGAAGATGATATTCCGCAGATTCCTGTTCGCGCTGCTGTTTCTGTTGCACCTACTGCAGAGCAGATTCGTTGGGATGGCAGAGATGCCCAGGCACATGCATTGATAGCTTTGTCTGTCAAACGTGCCATTATTCCTCACATTCGCTCTTGCAGAACAACAAAGGATGCTTGGGATACACTTACCACTTTGTACCAGGCTAGGAATGAGGCTCGTGTTGCTTACCTCCGAAAACAGTTGGAGAGTGAGCACATGAATGAAGGTGATTCGATGGACAGTTTTCTTACAAAGATCAAAGACCTGAAGGAACAATTGATTTCTGCTGATGAGGTTATACCAGATAGCTCACTTGTGCAGACCGTTCTGAATGGCCTTCCTGATTCATATCAGAGTTTTGCCTCTACTCTTCGATTGATGATGAAAGGCAATCAGAATGCCTTGTCATTTGAGGAATTAGTCTCTGTTCTGTTGCAGGAAGATCAGTCCAGGCAGAACAGGTCCATTATGCGTGTTGCAGATCAAGCTTTCCTGGCTAGTCAGAAGGGCAAAGGAAAATGGAGCTCTTCTACTAGTAAGCAGAAATCTGCAAATGCTGCACAATCGAAGAACCAGGATAAAGATGAGAAGAAATCAGAAAAGCAAAAATTGTTCTGCAAGTACTGTAAAGGAAATGATCATATTATAAAGAACTGTCCAAAACTGGCTGCTAAAGAGGCAAAGAAGAAAGAGGCTGGAATGGTTGTTGCAGAGGCCTCTACACCAAAAACAGAGTCTGCAAATCTTGTGCAGGAAGAAGAATGGGCGTTTACTACTGTCTGCAATTTTGACCCATCTTCTCATGATCAGTGCATGTCTGCAGTAGACTCAGATGTTTGGTACTTTGACAGTGGGGCGACCAAACATATTACCTCGTAGCGCAGTTTCTTCTCTTCACTCGAGCCTGCCCCTACAGGGAATACTGTCACATGCGCCAATAACTCCTCTTATCCTGTTATGGGAGTTGGTAAGATCATTCTGACTACTGCTGATGGTAGTTCTTTCACTTTGTCAGATGCTTTATTTGTGCCAGGGATCAAAAAGAACCTGTTATCAGTTTCTGCATTAGCCAAGATTGGCTTGGTTGTGAAATTTGTTGATGACAGGTGTACAGTCCATGATCTCTCAAATGGCGATGTGATTATTGCTTCTGGCATTTTATGTCGTGGGCTGTATAAGCTCATAGACTATGAAAGATCTGTGAATGATTCGGCATGTGCAGTTCATGATTCTCAGGCTATGTCAGATGCAAAGCTCTGGCATGCACGCTTTGGTCATCTGAATTTTGCTAGCTTGTTACGCCTGTAGAAATCTGAAATGGTGTCCTCTTTGCCCAAACTTGAGGCACCTGGAAAACATGTTTGTGAAGGCTGTATTTTGGGCAAAATGCAGCGTTCTTCCTTTCCAAAAGATGGTTCAGTTCGGGCTATGCAGAAATTGCAGCTTGTACATAGTGATGTCTGTGGTCCTATGCAGACACCCTCTTTTGGAAATTACCTTTACTTCGTGACTTTCATTGATGATTTTTCCAGGCATGCATGGGTATATCCACTCAAAGCAAAGTCCGAAGTGTTCATGTGCTTCAAACAGTTTTTGGTTTTGGCTGAAAATCTATCAGCATGTAAAATGGGCACCCTCCGTTCTGATCGAGAGGGGGAATATATGTCTTCAGATTTTAATGCATTTCTGGCTGAACGTGGGATAAAACACCAGTGTACAGTGCCGTATACACCTCAACAGAATGGAGTTGCTGAACGAAAGAACAGGTCACTCATGGAGATGGTGAGGTGCATGGTCAAAAGTCAGGCTTTACCACACAGTTTCTGGCTAGAGGCTGTCATGTGTGCAACATATGTACTGAACAGGTGTCCCACCAAAGCGTTGCAGTCTATCACTCCATATGAGGCTTGGCATGACCGCAAGCCATCTGTTGCTCATCTGCGTGTTTTTGGTTGTTTGGCATATGCATTAGTGCCTGAACAACATCGCAGAAAATTGGATGATAAGGCAGTAAAATGTATTTTTGTTGGGTACAGTTCTGAAAGTAAAGGCTATCGTCTGTATCATCCACAGACTAAATGCATTCTGGTTAGCCGTGATGTTGTCTTTGTGTAAGATGCTATTCAGCCATTGCTTTCATGTACTAAGGAGACATCTGCTAGCTCCAAAGACATGTATGATACTTTGATGCCTCTTTTTATAGGTGGACAGGCTAGCGCTGGTCCCAATGAGGCAGCTTCTCAGCCTTTGCAGGTTTCATATGATGATGCAGATCATTCCATTTCTGATGCAGATTTACATGATGCACTTGTTGATGAGAGAGCTGATATTGAACAGGCAAAAACTATGCCAAAATGGCTGGTGCAGACTTTGCGTGATAGCAAATTAGATGCACCTTTGTCATATCGTACTTGTTCAGGCTCTCATAGTACCTCCTTTGCATCAGATTGCTATGCTATGGCTGCATCTAGTCTCTGTGATGAGAATGAGCCTGTTTCTTTTGATGAAGCACAAAATTCAGAAAATTGGAAGGCTGCTATGCAATCTGAATATGATGCTATAATGAAGAATGGTACATGGTCTTTATGTGACTTGCCTCCTGGCAAGAAGGCCATTGGCACTAAGTGGGTATACAAGCTGAAGCGTAAACCTGATGGTACAGTTGACAGGTATAAGGCTAGGCTTGTTGCAAAGGGTTATGCGCAGGAAAGAGGCATTGATTTTGATGAGACCTTTGCACCTACATGCCGTATGACTACTGTTCGGAGCATTTGTGCACTTGCAGCCCATCATGGTTGGAATGTACATCAGTTGGACATTAAAACAGCATTTCTGAATGGTGACTTGCATGAAGAAGTGTATGTTTTTCAGCCCCGTGGCTTTGTGCAGAAAGGGCATGAAAACCAGGTGTGCAGGTTAAAGAAGGCGTTATATGGTTTAAAGCAAGCACCACGTGCTTGGTATGAGAAAACACATGCCTATCTGATTGCACATGGTTTTGAGAACAGTCCAATTGAAAGCACCTTATATGTTAAGCGTGCTAATGATGTGCTTCTGATCATTGTTGTCTATGTAGACGACATGCTGCTCACTGGTCCTCTTGAGAAGCATATTGCTGCTTTCAAGGCTGATTTGCATGCCTCATTTGAGATGTCTGATTTGGGGCATTTGCATCACTATTTGGGCATTCAGTTTATGCAAGTTGATGGTGGAATGGCTTTGTGTCAAACGAAATATATTGACACATTATTGCAGCGTTTTGGCCTTGAAGACTGTAAGCCTATTGCCACTCCTATGGAGACAGGTTTACGATTGAGTCTTCATGATGCTGGAGATGCATTTGATGCTGTTGTCTATCAGCAGGCTGTTGGATGCTTGATTTACTTATGCATTACTCGGCCAGATATTCAGTTTGCTATCTCGCAGATGAGCAGATTTATGCATTGCCCAGGAGTCACGCATTGGAAAGCGGTTAAGCGCATCTTTCGCTACTTGAGTGGTACTCGGCTACTTGGGTTGTTTTATCCCAAGGGGGGATCACTACCGCCAGATTTGCATGCTTTTTCTGACTCAGATTGGGCTGGTTGCTATGACACTCGTGTGTCCACCAGTGGTTTTTGCTTCATGCTTGGTAGCTCATGTATATCTTGGTTGAGCAAGAAGCAGCCTACTGTGGCCACTTCCAGTTGTGAGGCTGAGTATAGGGCAGCTTTCACAGCGACTGTTGAGTGTGTGTGGCTCAGACGCCTTATGGCTGATTTGGGTGTTGGCCAGTCTTCTGCCACCACCATCTTCACTGACAGTCAGAGCGCATTGGCAGTTGCGAGGAACCCTGTGTTCCATGCTCGCACTAAGCACATTGAGGTGCATTATCACTATGTCAGGGAGAGGTTCTCTGCTGGGGAGATCAGCTTGGCATATGTGCCCACGCAGGAGAACATTGCAGACCTTTTCACGAAGGCTCTGCCTAGGGAGAAGTTTGAAGCTTTCCGCAAAGCTTTGGGCTTACTTCCTTTTGTGGAGTGATTTCCACATAGCTCGGCACTTCCTTATACATGAGTGCCAGCTCCTTGTTCACCATATCACTCCCAGGGGGGATTTGTTGATATATTTAGGTAGTGATGTGTGTGAACACTCTAGGACCGCCGGGGCACTTTTTTCCCTCTTTAGGAGGTTTTTTTCCCCCGGCTTGTATATACGCCTATTGCCCTAATGGGCTACTAATCTTTGTACATTCTCTAGTAATACATTCAGTCTTGTGTGTTGTGCTCCAAGCTTCTTCTTCTTCCTTGTGCTGTTTGCGTGCTTCCGTAGACGTCTAACTCCAACAGATGCTTGTCCTATGTCTGCTTGAGCCTTCCCTTTGCTTCTTGTCTGCACAGTCAAAGATTCTATTTCTTCTAATTGCACCACCCTGGTAGATGGAGATGGCTCATTAACTAGATCACACCTTTCTTCCTTGTGCACAGAAATCATTTGGATATGGGGCCCTGATGAAGATGCTTGATTCTTAGGGCAACAATTTGTATAATGGTCTCTAGCCTCAGGGCAGTTCCTGCAAGGAGGGGCATTCTCTGGTAGGGTGCACCTACTTTGATAGCGCCCGCATTCTCCACATCTAAAGCAGATGATTGGCCTCCTAGTTCCATTTCCAAAATTATTCCTTTGTCTGGGATTATAGTTGTTACCTTGGTTCGGTGCAGCAGCCATCACATTTGTGGCAATTGGGGGTCCTCCTTGTGTCGAGTATGTTGTTGCAGGCATTCCCCTTGATTGGCATTTATGGGCCTCATGGCCAACTTTCCTGCATAATTGGCAAGTTATACTTAACAGAGGACACTCACTTACTATATGTCCTTTTGGAGCTTGAGTGCTTTAATCTCCCTTCTCAACTGAGCCACAACAGTCTCCTCCTCTTTATAGGGCTTATTTCTTTTCAAACCCTCCAGCTCCCTCCTTAGCTGGATGACCGGATCCTCCATTTCTGTAGCATATGTTGATTGGGAAGAAGTTTCTCCATACTGGTACCTTATCTGCTCCAAGCGGGTGGCTGTGTTGATGAACTCATCTATGGAGGCAGTAGGTAACACTAGTTCCTTTATTTTGCACTGAGTGGCCACTGGTAGGGGCTTAGCCAACCATTTCTTAATAAAAAAATCGTGTGGTGGATCTGGCAATTTAGCCATTAGTGCTTTGGCCCTGGTCACAAACTCTGGGAACTTTTCTCCTGGACCCAATCTCAAATTCTCTAGTTCTTCTATGATAATCTCCGCAGTGTTGTCGTGCTGGAACTGATTTTTAAATGCATCTTTCAACACATCCCTAGTGGTGAAATGGTTTTCAGCAAACTGGCTGAACCACTTATCAGCTAATCCCTCTAATGTGGCAGGGAAGAGAATAAAAAAGGCATCCTCCCTACCCATTAGGCCTCTAGTCTTACATAGTGCCAAAAACCTTCTAATGTGTTCATCTGGATCCTCCTGAGCTAGGTCTTTGAAAGAAGGAAACTTTATATTTAATCTAGAGAGTAAAGTTTCCAAGTCTACCTGACCTGCCATGCTCTTGACTGATGATGTTGAAGATAGTGGGCTGGAGGACCTTCTAGCAATCTTCCTTCTTGTCTGCTTGCAAGTGACCCTCAATGTTTGGGACCGGGTTGCGGTCATGAGCAGCTCATAGCCCACTGAACATGAGGCACTTGATAAGAATATTTACCTTTTGTTTGATGAAGTAGCACTGTGGTTGTGGTTCTGTCGACACTTGATCTCTTCTATGCTTTGCACTTGATTTCTCCTAAGCTCAAAATCTCCTTGGAGGTCCCACCGGGCATGCCAAATTTTGTTGGGGGATTCTTTGACAAGAAGGAGTTTGAGGGTTTGTAGGAGAAAATGAAAAGACCAAAAGACAAAATACACTTTGGAAGCTTCTGCCGTTTGATTATAGTAAGACAATTACAATGTTTGAAGCACAATACAAGCCAAATACTTCTGTGCACAATCACATAGAGTGCTCAATTACCAATACCCAATATCCCAAAGTCTTCTTGCCGCCGGCCTCCTCTGCACCAGACCTCCACCTGCTTCAAGCTTATCCTTGTGCACACCTTGCACCAAGCTTCCACAAAGGGGGAGGAGTGAACACCTTCTGTCGGCACTGCAAGGGGAGCTTGAGATCCTTGGGGAACTAGCTTAGCACTCTCTGCACAATCCCTTAGTCACTCTCCATGCACTCTTTACTTCCACTTCTCTGCGTCGCGCACTAGTGACTCTTGCCCTTCTCTCTCTTGCTTCCCTCTAAGATTGATCCAAGAATGGTCCTTGCCTTGATTTTAGTGTGTCGATCACGTACGCGCCTAACTCCAATGGTATCTTGGTGTCCCTTGATGTCCCAAGATTTTTCCTTTTAAGTGGCAACCAACGACTCCTTCTTTTGTCCTGTAGTGACTTTAGACTAAAACTCAAAAGATTTAATTGGGGGGCCATATTTCACTTGTGCGTTCGTTGCCGCTTCACATACTTTCACCTTTTCATTTTAAGCCTTCACTTTTGCACCTAAGAGAGGGTTCACCTGAACCTTCCAAAACACTTTAAAACCCACTTTGAACCTTGAGAAAATTAGAGAGATACCTCTGGAACACTCTCCAATTTAATCTCCATTTTACCCTTGTCTGTGAACAATTAAAATTCCCCCTTTTTATGAACAATTGGAGGTGCACTACCGGTGCACTTTGCCCCTTGAGTTCTGACACTTTACTCTTGCCTATGCTTGACTGTGATCTTGACTTTGCTGGCTTCATCCTGCTCAACAGGTATTATATGGGAAAAATGGCGTTTGTCCATAACTTAAGCACCAATTTGGAAATAATATGAAGTCTTAATGCCATCATAAACATTAGGAACACATTTGTATGAATTTTACAATCATTCCTCTCATGATTCCTTTTCATAATGATATGATTTGGATAGTAGTAAATAGTTTCAAAGTGAGGAAACTGATTTCATTATTTAGTTCTACTGTTCATCTTCTTACATCACCTCTTTGTAATGGTTACTATCCACACCTGACATTGTCCAAATCGATTAGCTCTCATAGGATTTTGTATTTAGCCTATTTTGTAACGATGTTATTGATTTTATTTATCCTATTCTGTACAATTTTTGATAGACTAAGAGTGTCATTGATTGTAAGTTGTAATGATGTCCAGCTTATAGATCAGATAAAGAACACAGTTTCATCCACAACTGCCACAAAAGACAGTCTGACATCCTCAGCAAGTCAATGTCAGGTTGCACTAGAAGTTGAGCACAAAGATGCCCAAAAAGAAAAAAAACTAAATAAAGTATCAGTTTCAACTCAAACTAATCCTATTTCAACTCAAACATGTCCTATTTCAACTCAAACTGATCTTATTGCAACAACTGTTGAGAAGAAAGTATAATTTTCAATTCAAACTAATCCTGTACTAGTGTTTACACCAAAAGGCAATCAAGAGCCTAAACAAATACTAGGCAAGTCAAAAAAATGAAAGAGGTTGGATCATGTGATAATGGAACCACATTTTATTGAGATAGAAAGGGACCCTCCAAAGATTCAACATGCCCTGACAAAGGAGGAGATATAGGAATTGAAACCTATTCACGAGGATTTACAGGCTCTTATTCTGGAAGTTGAATTATTTATGAATATTCAAAGTAAGCAGGCCTTTCCAATGTCTGGAATTGGAGTGCCTATGATCTAGACGAGGTCAACAAATGTATTGATACAATCTTCTCGAAGTTCAGGAGGAAATTTATGGATATTTGGGGGAGGGATCAATGTTTTTGGAATTTTTCAATCCATTTCAAGAAACTCACTCATTTTTGGGACAAGAATGTGGAGTACGGGCCTGACAATATATTGATAATTGATACTACTACCTACATGTTATTTTACAACATTAGAAGATGTTGTCTAACGTTAGCAAAGATGACAATTAGTGAGAGATTTAACTATCTTTCAGGAACTCTTTGTGATCAACATTGGAAATGGTTAATAGCCCCAAATCATTTTGATTGTGTAGATATTATTTCTAGATTAATTCCTCTTGATGAAGAGATTTTGTCTATATATCATGGAATACATCGAGACCATAATCAAGATTATAGACATAATAGAGATTACATACATAATTGAGATTACAAACAAAAACACTAAGTAATGCCACTCTAGGGTGGCTATGAATGGTTCTATTTTTGAACCCTTCAATCTTTATAGATCTATTAGGCAAGATGGTCCCCTTGCTCCTCTTCTGTTTGCTATTTCTAGTGATGCTCTAGGATGGTTAGTCAAAGATAAAATTGAACAAGAAATTATTAGAGGTATTTCTATGCTTGGATGAAAGCTGAAGAGGGTTATACCTTAAATCCAGTGTTTTCTTATAATCTATGGTTTTTGTCACATGACTCATTATGGATTGGACGGGTGAATGCTAAAGAAGCTTCTCCTTTGCCTCTTAAGACGAATAAGTGCAGGAAAAAGGCTTTAACTCAGGGAATAGCCTTATGTCTGGGCAGGATATTGTGGATACTTTCTATATTAATGACATTGCTGATTTATCTCTTGGTAATCTCCAGTTGACTGCTCGTCAATGGTCCTACAAATTTCAGGTCATTTGGGCCCTTGTAAATAAGCACTTCATCTTATTGTGTCTTATCATTCACCAGGACCTATGTGATGGAGAGTGTTAATCTCCAAAAGAACAAGTTATCCTTGATGTTAGAGCACATTTATATCAAGAACAACTCAAAACCTTTACCAATTTGGAGGATCAATACTCAATTATCAAAATCTTGAACAAACTGTGAAGAGAGTTAATACTCAAAAAGTCTGCTGCACATAATTCACTCATTGAGTGATCAAATCTGTAACGTTTTTTATAAAACTTTGCATAAGGTGTTGCCTATAGATTTGCACCTTCTCCAAGTTAAATCATTCCAAAATATTAAGTATATCTCGAGAAATGAATCAAATAGTTCACCCTCCTGTATAGTCGATTTTGACTCCTGCAACTTCTAACACATGGTTCTCCCAAAGTAGAACCCATTTAAGCAAATGCTTTTAGCCATAGATGGCTTACCTTTCAACTTAGATTTTGACTCCTCATTTGTGCACTGAGAACTGATCAATTCTTTGACCATCGAGATTGCACCTGTTTCAAAAAACACTCAACACTATCTCACATACAAATGTTCCTACACATAATTCTCTCATCCTGTTTACAATTAGGCTCTCAAACTTTAAACATAGACTCATTAACTATGGAATTAGAAACCTACAAAAGGATTCTTGAAATGAGCAAGCACAGAAGGAGAGCACTCAAAAATATTGGGTGCAACTTTTATTCTATTAAGAAAGCTTTTACATCTGGATGAGAGAGAGATCTACCTCACTTCTAAAGTGTCTCATGACTTCTAATTCTCCTAATTTCTTGTTCTCTCATTCTCTCTCATATTTGCCCCAACTTTTTACTTGTATATATAGGCATGTATGTAGAAGCTCATGACCAGACAAAAGGTATATGTGAGCTAACTACAAAGTAATGTACATATGTATACAAGTCTTCATCTTCTGAACATGTACTATCTTCAAGCTTCATAAACCAATCTTTTCTTCATTCTTTGACTTCAAATCTTTATCCAAAACATAAATTGTTGGTTGAATTGCACCAACATCTCCCCTCACTCATCAATTGAGGTTTTCTCTATCTTTGTTAAACCTGCCATGTCTTTGAATCTCTGTAGCTTTGGTCCATGCAAGCTTTTGGTTAGCATATCTACAATCTGATCTTTTGTTGAAGTATGTATAACTTCAATCTCCTTATCAATCACCTTCTCTCTTAGAAAGTGATACTGAATCTCAATGTGTTTAGTCCTGGCATGAAAAACAGGGTTAGCAGCTAGATACAATGAACTCATGTTATCTCCATGAATAGTGGGTATACTCTGATTGATATCAAAACTCTTCATGAGAGGCTTTAGCCATATGACTTCCTTTGCAGCTTCAACCGTACCTTTATACTCTACCTCTGTAGATGATAAAGCAATTGTGTGTTGCTTCTTAGAACACTAAGAGATTAGCTTATCTCCCACATAACACAAGTATCCATAAGTTGATCTCCTATCATCAGGATTACCTGCCCAATCTGTATCACTATATATCTTGATGTTTAAACGTATATGATGTAAAACCATAATACAAACCTTCCTTGAGTGTACCCTTAATGAACCTCAACACCCTTTGTCCTGCAATCCAATGTTCTTTCCTAGGACTATGCATGAATTGAGATAGAACTCCAACTGCATATGACAAATCAGGTCTAGTTAATGTAGCATAGATAAGACTACCAACCAGACTTTGATACAATTTCATATCCTTGAATTCTTCTCCTCCATATCTGCTGAATTTATGATTCACCTCCATTGGAGTAGGTGCTACCCTACGATCTTCCATTTTAAACTTGATCAACAAATTCTTTAAATACCTTTCTTGATTTACATACACTCAATGTTGAGTGTATGAGATCTCCATGCCCAAGAAATATGAAAAGTCTCCCAAGTCACTAATATTGAACTCTTTCTCCATTTGCTTCTTAAGGCTTTGTATGCCTTTCTCAACTGTACCTGTAAGAATTATGTCATCAACATATATGCACATGTAAATGAACCCATCATCACTTGCTTTGACAAGCAAGCTACTATTTGCTTTAGATACTTGAAAACCAAGTTCCTTCAAGAACTTCACAAGTCTATAATTCCATACCCTTGGGGCCTTCTTTAAACCATACAAAGCTATCTTGAGCTTACATACATGATCTGGACACCTTTCATCTCTCAATCCTTGTGGTTGCTCCATGAAAAAATCATCTGAAATATAACCATTTAGAAAAGCATCATCTTTGCAATAGGACTATAGGCCTCATCATAATCTATTCCATATGTCTGAGCAAAATCTTTCACAAAAAGTCTAGCTTTATACCTAGACACACTTCCATCTACATACCTCTTTGTCTTATAGACCCATTTGCATCCAATGATCTTCTGACTATTTGGTTTAGGAACCAAATCCCATGTCTCATTTTCCATCAATGCATCATACTCTTCCTGCATAGCTTTCTCCAAATTTTCCTTACCTTTTTCCTCTTCAAATGTAGAAGGGTCTTCATCTGCTTTTACCATATAAGCATAATCTTTAGTAGCCAAAAAAGAAGTGTCATAGCTATACCTTGTAGGTTGCCATTTGTGTCTTGATGACCTTCTGAGTTCTCCACTTCTTGAGGTTTCTAGTTCATCACATTCTAGATCAAACCTTGGCACTTCTTCAACTTCAACCTATACTTCATTGCTCTCTTCTTCATCGAATATCTGAACTTTTGATTTACCTTTCTTCTGATGCACAACTTCTTCATCACTTGCATAAATATTGATTGTAATTGCATACCAAGTACCTTGCTCATCAAATGTAACATCCTTTGATACAAGAAATTACTTTGTGGATGGAGTCCACAACATGTATCCCATCTGCTTATCATCATATCCAATGAACACATACTTTTCAGCTTTAGGTTCCAATTAATGCCTCAACTGAGATGGCACATATGCAAAGGCTAAACATCCAAACACTTTGCAATGATCTAAGGTAGGTCTCTTACCCCACCATGCCTCATATGGTGTAATACCCTACAAAGCTTTAGTTGGTAACCTATTGACCAAATATCTAGCTATATTTACAACCTCAACCCACAAATAATTTGGACAATTTTTCTCCTTCATCATAGATCTTGCAAACTCAACAAGAGTTCTATTTCTCCTTTCTGTTACACCATTTTGTTGAGGAGAGTACCTACAAGTAACTTCTCTTTTTATACCTGCATTCCATAAGTAATTACTGAACTCATTAGAGAAATATTCTCCCCCTCCATCTGACCTTAGTCTTTTCAACTTTTGACCTGTGATTCTTTTTGCATACACATGATAATGTTTAAATGTATTAAATACCTCCAATTTATCTTTGATCACATAGATAGTGATCCACCTAGTAGCATCATCAACATAAATCACATAATATCTTGAACCATTTATACTGAAATCCTTTGATGGTCCCCACACATCTATGTGTACCAATTCAAGCTTCTCTGAATACATGAAACCATGCTTGGAATAAGATTTCTTATGAGCCTTACCTAATTGACATGCCTCACATCTGTATGTCATATGTTGACCTGCAACATTAGGCAATCCAAGCACTGAACCATTGTTAACCATATCTTTAATACCTCTTTCATTGAAATGTCTAAGCCTTTTGTGCCAAAGATCTAACTCAGAGATCTTATGTCCTCCATAAGTGAACAAGGCATGAACAACATTACCTTGAATCTTCAATGTGAAGAGTCGACCTTCTTTCTTCCCTGAAACAATTTGTTTATACCCATTGCTAGGGTCTTCTACAAAAACTCCTTCATTAGTGAACCTTACTTAATAACGTTTTTCAAAAATTTGCCCTACACTTATCAGATTCTTTGGAATTGTAGGAACATACAAAACCTTACTCAGAAGAGTACTTTCATCCTTGGCCTTCACTTATCCAATTGACTTCACATTATGCTTTGTATTGTCACATGTTTGAACTACATGATTAGTTACATTATTCTCCAAATCAGTCATCAAAGCTATGTTACCACTCAGGTGATTGCTACACCCTGAGACAATGTAGAAGACTCTTTAGTCTTCACTTTTCCTTTCACAAGTTGCATTCATAATCAAGGTTGAATCCTCCTTCTTATCTGAAGCATAATTGTAGTAGGTATTTTTGTAGGATTGGCTTTGGAATCCTCCACCTGCATTTCTTCCAAAGTAACCTCTACTACCTCTACCGCTGAAATTACCTCTTTCATTTTTGCCACCTCTTCCTCTTGAATTACAATTCTGATTATATCCACCATTATTCTAATTATTATGCCAACAATCATGAGCAAAGTGCTTTTTCTTACCACAAATCCAACAAGCTTTGACTCCATCTTTATTGCTTTTGTCTTTTCCTCTTCTTTGCCACCTCCTCTTCCTCTTAGGAAGTTAGCTTGGCTAGTTATACCTTCATCTTCATTTGCTTGTTGCTTCCTTTTGATATTCTTTTTCTTATCCTTTGAATACATTGCTTGACCTGCACTCTTATCACTTTCACCTTTGACATCCTGCTCAATGGTTAGCATGTGTCCTAGCAACTAATTTAAATCAGGAGTAAAATGATCTAGTGACAATTTGGTAGACAAAATTCATCACCTTTCAAGCTTGTGAGGATTTTCCTTACCAATTTATCCTCATCAATATCTTCATCAACTGTTCCTAATGCATCTGCAATGTCCTTCATCCTTGTTACATAATCAGAGATGGATTGAGAGGCCTTCTTCTTGAATGTGGTAAACTCTACCCATAAACATGCCTTCCTTGACTTTGTAGTGTTTTAGAAATGCTCTTGTAAAGCATTCAGTATATCACTTGCACTTTCAAGACCTCTAATATGAGGTAGCAAGTAGTCATTGACTCCCATGTAGTGTTGGAGTTAGACGTCTGCAGAAGCACGCGAAAAACACAAGGAAGAGGAAGAAGCTTAGAGCACAACACACAATACTGAATGTATTACTAGAGAATGTACAAAGATAAGTAGTCCATTAGGGCAATAGGCGTATATACAAGTCGGGGGAAAAAAACCCCCTAAAGGGGGAAAAAAGTGCCCTGGAAGTTCTAGAGTGTTCACACACATCACTACCTAAATATATCAACAAATCCCCCCTAGGAGTGATGCGGTGAACAAGTAGCTGGCACTCATGTATAAGGAAGTGCCAAGCTATGTGGAAGTCACTCCACAAAAGGAAGTAAGCCCAAAGCTTTGCGGAACTCTTCAAACTTCTCCCTGGGCAGAGCCTTCGTGAAAAGGTCTGCAATGTTCTCGTCCGTGGGCACATATGCCAAGCTGATCTCCCCAGTAGAGAACCTCTCCCTGACATAGTGATAATGCACCTCAATGTGCTTAGTGCGAGCATGGAACACAGGGTTCCTTGCAACTGCCAATGCACTCTGACTGTCAGTGAAGATAGTGGTGGCAGAATTCTGGCCAACACCCAAATCAGCCATAAGGCGTCTGAGCCACACACACTCAACAATAGCTGTGAAAGCAGCCCTATACTCAGGCTCACAACTGGAAGTGGCCATAGTAGGCTGCTTCTTGCTCAACCAAGATATACATGAGCTACCAAGCATGAAGCAAAAGCCACTAGTGGACACACGAGTGTCATAGCAACCAGCCTAATCAGAGTCAGAATAAGCATGCAAATCTAGCGGTAGTGATCCCCCCTTGGGATAAAACAACCCAAACAGCCGAGTACCACTCAAGTAGCGAAAGATGCGCTTAACCGCCTACCAATGCTTGACTCCTGGGCAATGCATAAATGTGCTCATCTCTGAGACAGCAAACTGAATATCTCGTTGAGTAATGCATAAGTAAATCAAGCATCCAACAACCTACTGATAGAGAACAACATCAAATGCATCTCTAGCATCATGAAGACTCAATCGTAAACCTGTCTCCATCGGAATGGCAATAGGCTTACAGTCTTCAAGGCCAAAATGCTGCAATAATGTGTCAATATATTTCATTTGACACAAAGCCATTCCACCATCAACTTGCATAAACTGAATGACCAAATAGTGATGCAAATGCCCCAAATCAGACATCTCAAATGAGGCATGCAAATCAGCCTTAAAATCAGCAATATGCTTCTCAATAGGACCAGTGAGCAACATGTTTTCAACATAGAAAACAATGATCAGAAGCACATCATTAGCATGCTTAACATATAAGGTGCTTTCAGTTGGACTGTTCTCAAAACCATGTGCAATCAGATAGGCATGTATCTTCTCATACCAAGCACGTGGTGCTTGCTTTAAACCATATAATGCCTTCTTTAACCTGCACACCTGGTTTTCATGCCCTTTCTGCACAAAGCCACGGGGCTGAAAAACATACACTTCTTCATGCAAGTCACCATTCAGAAATGTTGTTTTAATGTCCAACTGATGTACATTCCAACCATGATGGGCTGCAAGTGCACAAATGCTCTGAACAGTAGTCATACAACATGTAGGTGCAAAGGTCTCATCAAAATCAATGCCTCTTTCCTGCGCATAACCCTTTGCAACAAGCCTAGCCTTATACCTGTCAACTGTACCGTCAGGTTTACGCTTTAGCTTGTATACCCACTTAGTGCCAATGGCCTTCTTGCCAGTAGGCAAGCCACATAAAGACCATGTACCATTCTTCATTATAGCATCATATTCAGATTGCATAGCAGCCATTGAATTTTCTGAATTCTGTGCTCCATCAAAAGAAATAGGCTCATTCTCATCACAGAGACTAGACGCAACCATATCATAGCAATCTGATGCAAAGGAGGCACTATGAGAGCTTGAACGAGTACAATATGACAAAGGTGCATCTAATTTGCTGTCACGCAAAGTTTGCACCAGCCATTTTGGCATAGTTTTTGCCTGCTCAATATCAGCTCTCTCATCAACAAGTGCATCATGTAAATCTGCATCAGAAATGGAATGATTTGCATCATCATATGAAACTTGCAAATGCTGAGAAGTTGCCTCATTAGGACCAACACTAGACTATCCACCTGTAAAAAGAGGCATCAAAGTAGCATACATGTCTTTGGAGCTAACATATGTCTCCTTAGTACATGAAAGCAATGGCTAAATAGCATCTTCCACAAAGACAACATCACGGCTAACCAGAATGTGTTTAGTCTGTGGATGATACAAACGATAGCCTTTACTTTCAGAATTGTACCCAACAAAAATACATTTTACGGCCTTATCATCCAATTTTCTACGATGTTGTTCAAGCACTAGTGCATATGCCAAACAACCAAAAACACGCAGATGAGCAACAGATGGATTGCGTTCATGCCAAGCCTCATATGGAGTGATAGATTGCAGCGCTTTAGTGGGACACCTGTTCAGTACATATGCTGCACACATGACAACCTCAAGCCAGAAACTATGTGGTAAAGCCTGACTTTTGACCATGCATCTCGCCGTCTCCATGAGTGACCTGTTCTTTCGTTCAGCAACTCCATTCTGTTGAGGTGTATACGGCACTGTATACTGGTGTTTTATCCCACGTTCAGCTAGAAATGCATTAAAATCAGAAGACATATATTCCCCCCCTCGATCAGAATGGAGGGTCCCCATTTTACATGCTAACAGATTTTCAGCCAAAATCAAAAACTATTTAAAGCACATGAACACTTCAGACTTTTCTTTGAGTGGATATACCCATCCATGCTTGGAAAAATCATCAATGAAAGTCACGAAGTAAAGGTAATTTCCAAAAGAGGGTGTCTGCATAGGACCACAGACATCACTATGTACAAGCTGCAATTTCTCTCTAGCCCAAAGTGAACCATCTTTTGGAAAGGAGGAACACTGCATTTTGCCGAAAATACAGCCTTCACAAACATGTTTTCCAGGTGTCTCAAGTTTGGGCAACAAGGACACCATTTCAAATTTTTATAGGCGTAGCAAACTTTGCAAAATTCAGATGACCAAAGCGTGCATGCCAAAGCTTTGCATCTGACATAGCCTGCGGATCATTTATTGCACATGCCAAATCATTTACAGATCTTTCATAGTCTATGAGCTTATACAACGCACAACATAAAATGCCAGAAGCAATAATCACATCGCCATTTGACAGATCATGAACTGTAAACCTGTCATCAACAAATTTCACAACCAAGCCAATCTTGGCTAATGCAGAAATTGATAACTGGTTCTTTTTGATCCATGGCACAAATAAAGCATCTGACAAAGTGAAAGAACTACCATCAGCAGTAGTCAAAATGATCTTACCAACTCCCATAACAGGATAAGAGGAGTTGTTGGCGCATGTAACAATATTCCCTGTAGGGGCAAGCTCGAGTGAAGAGAAGAAACTGCACTGCGAGGTAATATGTTTGGTTGCCCCACTGTCCAAATACCAAACATTTGAGTCCACTGCAGACATGCACTGCTCATGAGAAGATGGGTCAAAACTGCAGACAATAGTAAACACCCATTCTTCTTCCTGCACAAGATTTGCAGACTCTGTTTTTGGTGTAGAGGCCTCTACAACAACCATTCCAGCCTCTTTCTTCTTTGCCTCTTTAGTAGCCTGTTTTGGACAGTTCTTTATGATATGATCATTCCCTTTACAGTACTTACAAAACAATTTCTGCTTTTATGATTTCTTCTCATCTTTATCTTCCTTCTTCGAATATGCAGAATTAGCAGGTTTCTGCTTACTAGTCGAAGAGCTCCATTTTCCTTTGCCTTTCTGACTAGCTAGGAAAGCTTGATCTGCAACTCGCATAATGTACCTGTTCTACCTAGACTGATCTTCCTGCAACAGAATAGAGACTAACTCCTCAAATGATAAGGCATTTGGATTGCCTTTCATCATCAAACGAAGAGTAGAAGCAAAACTCTTATATGAATCAGGAAGACCATTCAGAACGGTCTGCACAAGTGAGCTATCTGGTATAACCTCATCAGCAGAAATCAATTGTTCCTTCAAGTCTTTGATCTTTGTTAGGAAACTGTCCATAGAATCACCTTCATTCATGTGCTCACTCTCCAACTGTTTTTGGAGGTATGCAACACGAGCCTCATTCCTAGCTTGGTACAATGTGGTAAGTGTATCCCAAGCATCCTCACCTATTCTACAAGAGCGAATGTGAGGAATAATGGCACGTTTGATAGACAAAGCTATCAATGCATGTGCCTGGGCATCTCTGCCATCCCAAGAATCTGCTCTGCAGTAGGTGTAGTAGAAACAGCACCACGAACAGGAATCTGTGGAATATCATCTTCGGCACCATCTTCATCAGCTCTAGCACCTGTATTTGCAGTACCTGTAGTCAGAGGTGTTACAGGACGTCTTTCAACACCCTACACAATGTTCCACAATCCTTTTGCAACCAATACATGTTGCATCATATAAGCCCATAATGGGTAGTTGGTACCATCCAACTTATCCTCAACAGCCAACATACAGAATACATCACTGCTTTTAGCCATGGCTGGTGACTAAAATACCTTGATGCAAAAAATTGATTGTATCTCAAAAAGTTGAACAGAACTGCCCAGACGAGTTCTGCTAGACTTGTAGCAGACTTCGAGATGCTTAAACTGGCAAACAGAAACTAGTATATACCTTTGGCACAAAAAGACGAAATAGCCTGCACAAGCACTGTGATAGTGCGTTCGGAGGTCGAAACGAGCTCAGATCATGATTTCGGCACCACACAGCAAAGCTGTTTTGATCTCGAAAACACACTGATTATGCTCACCAAAATTCGTGCGATTTTGAGACTGCAAACGGAGGAGTGTCGACAGCGCCCTAGATGAAGCAACAACCTACTCTGATACCAATTGTTGGAGTTAGACGTCTGCGGAAGCACGCGAACATCACAAGGAAGAAGAAGAAGCTTGGAGCACAACACACAATACTGAATGTATTACTAGAGAATGTACAAAGATAAGTAGCCCATTAGGGCAATAGGCGTATATACAAGCCGGGGGGAAAAAACCTCCTAAAGAGGGAAAAAAGTGCCCCGACGGTTCTAGAGTGTTCACACACATCACTACCTAAATATATCAACATGTAGATAATGCTCCTTGCCTGAGCATCTTTCTTCATCCGAGTCTTCAAATCTGATAGTTCATCCCTAGTTGGAACACTAGGATCTCTGAATTGTGGCTTTTCTTCTTCACCTCTAATGTAACATATCAAGTCTTTGCTCATAAGATGAGCTTCCATCCTCATTGACCATGCTAGATAGTTTTCTCTATCCAATTTCTCTATCTGAAGAGAATCTCCCATCCTTTCTTCACCTGTGTATTAAATTCTTCAACCTTTATGAGGTTTACTTCGAATGAAGTTCCTTCTGATCTTCTTGATATCTTCTAGCCTCCTTCTCAAGATTTTCTCTCATGCTTTCACCTTTTGAACCTTCAAGTGTTGATTTCTTTATATCTACAGTAGTCGGGGTCCTCCTTTCTTCAATTTTGATGATTCTTGCTCTGATACCACTGATGGAGAGTGTTAATCTCCAAAAGAAAAAGTTATCCTTAATGTTAGAGCACCTCTATATCAAGAAAAACTCAAAACCTTTACCAATTTGGAGGATCAATACTCAATTATCAAAATCTTGAACAAAGTGTGAAGAGAGTTAATACTCAGAAAGTCTGCTGCACATAATTCACTCATTGACTAATCAAATGTGTAAAGTTTTTTATACAACTTTGCACAAGGTGTCGTCTATAGATTCCGCACCTTCTCCAAGTTAAATCATTCCAAAATATTAAGTATATCTTGAAAAATGAACCAAATAGTTGACCTATGTCTAAAATTGTTCTCATGTATAGTCGATTCTGACACCTGGAATGTCTAACACATGCTTCTCCCAAATTAGAACCCGTTTAAACAAATGCTTCTGGCCATAGATGGCTTACCTTCCAACTTAGATTTTGACTCCTCATTTGTGCAAAACTTTACACTGTGCACTGAGAACTGATCAATTCTTTGACCATCAAGATTGTGCCTGTTACAGAAAACACTCAACACTATCTCACATGCAAACGTTCCTACACATAATTCTCTCAGCCTGTTTACAATTAGGCTCTCAAACCTTAACCGTAGACTCATTAACTATGGAGTTAGAAACCTACAAAAGGATTCTTGAAATGATCAAGCATAGAAGGAGAACACTCACAAATATTAGGTGCAACATTTCTTCTATTCAGAAAACTTTTACATCTGGATGAGAGATCGATCTACGTCACTTCTAAAGTGTCTAATGACTTCTAATTCTCCAAATTTCTTGTTCTCACATTCTCTCCCATATTTGCTCCGAATTTCTACTTGTATATATAGGCATATATGTACAACCTCATGACCATACAAAAGGTATATGTGAGCTAACTACAAAGTAATGTACGTATGTATACAAGTCTTCATCTTCTGAACATGTACTATCTTCAAGCTTCATAAATCAATCTTTTCTTCATTTTTTGACTTCAAATCTTTATCCAAAACATCAATTGGTGGTTGACTTGCATCAACACTATGGACAAGGAGCAGAGCTTGTAAATTAAATTTGGGGACTGACAATTGTAATAGTTGTAGTAGGTTGGAGGATCTTTCTCACCTGTTCATGGCAGGCTTTCATGCTCAGAAAATTTGGTCCCCTCTTAATAATCTCTGTCTCATCCTTGGAAGACCAATAATGGGTTATATCCCGTGCTTTGGCACACATGGAGAGCACAAAGATTATGGAACATCTGGGTTGGAAGAAATAAAAGATGCTTTGGAGATAGTAGTAGGAATCAAATTTACAATTGTTAGAAAGAAATGAAGTTTTTTGGATAGGCCTACCTTTCTAGTATCTCTGATGCTCCTATGCATCAAGCCATGTATTCAAAATCATATGTAATGTTAGATACCAACAGTGGAGGGCCTGCCCCCTGCACATCTATACAATATTTCCTAAATTTAATTTCATTTCTGTTTTCCATAAAAAAAACTTTTAAGTCTATGGGTGGATTCAAACTATTCCGATGGTACATAAATGACATTTCCCTTCCAAAAGCATGCTTCCACGTGCACATCAATTCATATGTTTCAAGGGTGCATGTTTTGTTCTCACTTGGTAAGCTACCACACTTTTTTTTCCTTTTGAAATGGAGGTTCAGTCGAAGCCCACTCCCTCGGACTTTAATTTTGAAATAACAACTGTACAAGTGAGTGGGCATAGTACCCATGGGACCCCCCCGTATCCCACAAAGCAAGGGCTAGATGAGTTACACAGTGTCTTGACGTAGCCAAAGATTGAACCCCCACCCCCCTCCGCCTCAAGGGTGAAGAACCAATCCAACTGAACTGATCCACTCTCTTTCTTTTAAAGAAAAAAGAACATGAATATTAATATAGAAGAGTTACAAACTGTGCTAGGGGCGAATCCTCACCAAATACAGATAAGCGCTCCACCTGTTTTTTAAAGACAACAAGAAGATTAGATAAATGATGGTATGTGTAAGTGTACAGAGGGCAGGATCCCACACAAGGGTCCCAAATTACAATAAATACTCAGCAAATACTGCTGGAGCAAGGGACATACATTTGGGCGGGATACAAGTCAGAGAGATACAAAGGTTCCTGATACACAAGCTCATGTACATGAGAAAATCATGCCAAATCTGGAACTAGAGCACAACTTAAGTAATGAATCTCTCCACTGGTTGGGGGAGGAATTATATAGATGTTTAGACAGTTGAAAATCCTCACGAGGGGCTCTCTTGATAGCAAGAAGACACCTCATTGCGATGTCTTTGAACCCTCTGTAGCCCTTGAATTTCTGCAACATGTATCTCGCAACATCAGCAAGGTGAACATGTCTGTGGGAAGTGCATTGAAGAAGCCTCTCCTGTAGCATCTTTTTGTGCAGCAACAATACCTGAAGACAAGCAAGAGATAAGTTAGTGGTATCCATTATAGTAGAGTCCTGAATGACCCCACCATTGACAGTGAGGTCATTCCAGCTAGAGTATCCCTTTGTACAACACTTCTGCTCTTTGATTCCCATTCTGCAATTGCTTCAGAGAGATAGCCATCCAATCTAGATGCTTTCCTAAAGAAAAAGGTTATAATGAGTAGAGTACTTCTCATTAGGGCAACATGCCTTTTTAACCTCCATCCAAGCCTTCCATAATCTACAACAAAGGGAAATGTCTACAACACCAAAAGAGTGAGGAGACACAATAATATACCATAAAGAATGATCTTGCCATGCTTTATAGTTTTCTATATAAAAATGTTTAGTGCTTCTTTCTTGAGGTTAGCCCATATGTCAAAAGAATCTAGGGATCTAGCTATCCATTTAGCAACTTTATTAGGGAGGCAACAAATGTTCCACTTGATTGAACTTCTCAGTACAAAAATGGTTACTGAAGAAACTAGTTTATAATTATCTAGTCAAATCATGTACTACATAGTGCCAGTGTATACATACACACATGCATATGCATACACACATGCATATACATACACACATGCATATGCATACACACATGCATATGCATACACATGAGAGAGAGAGAAACATATACATATACATACACACTCACATATACACACACACTCACATATACGCACACATGCATATGCATACAGACATGCATATGCATGTGTGTATGCATACACACATGCATATGCATACACATGAGAGAGAGAGAGAAACATATACATATACATACACACTCACATATGTATAAACACACTCACATATACATACACACTCACATATACACACACACACTCACATATACACACACATGCATATGCATACACACATGCATATGCATACACACATGCATATGCATACACACATGCATATGCATACACACATGCATATGCATACACACATGCAGATGCATACAAACATGCATATGCATAGACACATGCATATGCATGTGTGTATGCATATGCACATGCATATGCATACACACATGCATATGCATACACACATGCATATGCATACACACATGCATTTTAACATCTCCACATTGGATCAGATGGGATCTCCATGTACACCTTGGGGAGCGCATGACCATGACAACTCCAAGATATATCACATGCGTAATGGAGCTCCAATCATGGATGCAGCTGGAAAGTCCATGCATTAGCACATTCAACAACTTAGCTCGATAGAGTTTGGATATTCTCTAATGTTAAAATGGAGTGAACAGGATAAGGATTCCAAAAGTTATATCACACAATCGATATATGAAGAGTACCGGCCAGCACCTGGACATCCTATTGTGAGTTCAAATGGATTCAACATACGACACATGAGGTGATGTCTCATCGGCGGTCCAAAGCTCGCGATGCTTTAAGAGCACGCTTACCGAAGCGTGTGTGGTTAGATGTTGAAGAGTGGGAATCAATTCTAGACGAGCAGCAACATACTCTTGATGGATATCATCAACAACGAGATGTGGAGGCCACATGTTTAGATACAGTTGGAACGTCGCATTTAGGTAGCGGCGAATACGACAATATGTGCTATCATTTTGTAAGTATCATTTTAATTATTGAACTTGTTTGTGTAAGCACATCATTTATGTTCATCTAACATTTTGCATATTTATTATAGGATTTGGTAGTGGGTTGTCCTCCGATGCGAACCGAAGAAGCTTATGGATATCGTCATGGATTGATTGCATTGTTGCAAGATTTAGAGGGACGTAGTGCAATCATTTCATGACAGAATCTATGATTAGGTAACCCTATAGCTTGGTTCATATTTTTAGTTGTTGTTTATAAATGTCATGTCAATTTGTCTCATTTTACACATATACTTTGTTGCAGGATTTTAGGTGTAAAAGTTTTGATCCCTTTGCCTATATGTATGGTAGTCTTTGCCACAATTTTGTATTACACTCCTATATGGCAATGATGTACCATAGTTTTGTATTTGATTCCTATATGGAAGTGCTTTGTCACATTGCCACAATTTTGTATTACACTCCTATGTGGCAATGATGTACCATAATTTTGTATTCGATTCCTATATGGAAGTGCTTTGTCACATTTTGTATTCGGTTCCTATATGGAAGTGCTTTGTCACACTCTTATACATCCTTCATTTATGGAATATATAACTTTTTGTACATGATTCATGGTCCATTTTTGCTCATATAAAATCATGTTTTGGTTTCCATTAGAGTACATAACACATGTACTCAGTTTAGAGTTGGGCAAAGTGTATTGTCTTTTGTTAAACAACATCATGTTGTAGCAAAAGACAACACACTCTGCCCAAAAACATTTTTGTAGATATGGTCGTCAGTATGGGCATCGGTACACTCAGTACAGTCGTCGGTATGCACGTCCGTACTCCCAGTATGGGCGTCGATATGGGCATCGGTATAAACATTGGTATTACCGATGCTTATACTGACGTTTATACCCACACCTATACCAACAATTAAATCGGTGTTATGTTTCCGAAGCGTATACCGACTGTGACACCGACATCACGAGAAAATTATGCCCGTTCATTTTCCTCGGTAACAACCTCGGTATATGCTCGATATGTTGTAGTGATATGCATGAACATACATGCTCACACTTATAGACATGCACACACATGCACATACACACATATATACACAAACATACACATTACCATGCACATACACACACATATGCATATGCACAAGCATATCTACAAACACATAAAAGGACATGCATGCATGCATTATTGCATATACACATACACATACACATACACATACACACATTAACACATAGTTATGCACATGCATATGCACATTCACATGCATGTACGTACACATGGATGGAAATGGAGATGCATGCACATGCACATGCATCTCCATTTCCATCCATGTGTACGTACATGCATGTGAATGTGCATATGCATGTGCATAACTATGTGTTAATGTGTGTATGTGTATGTGTATGTGTATATGCAATAATGCATGCATGCATGTCCTTTTATGTGTTTGTAGATATGTTTGTGCATATGCATATGTGTGTATGTGTATGTGTAAGTGTATGTGCATGTGTATGTGTATGTTTGTGTATATGTGTGTGTATGTGCATGTCTATATGTGTGAGCATGTATGTTCATGCATATGTGTATATGTGCATATGAATTGTTGATATATTTAGGTAGTGATGTTTGTGAACACTCTAGGATTGCCAAGGCACTTTTTCCCCTCTTTAGGAGGTTTTTTCCCCTCGGCTTGTATATACACCTATTGCCCTAATGGGCTACTTATCTTTGTACATTCTCTAGTAATACATTCAGTATTGTGTGCTGTGCTCCAAGCTTCTTCTTCTTCCTTGTGCCGTTCACATGCTTTCACAGACGTCTAACTCTAATAATTGGTATCAGAGCAGGTGGCCGCTTCATCTAGGGCATCGTCAACATCTCTCCGGTTGCAATCTCAGAATCGCACGAATTTTGGTGAGCATACTCAATGTGTTTCTAGATCAAAACTGCTTTGCTCTATGGTGCCAAAACTGCGATCTGAGCTCGTTTCGACCTCCGAATGTACTATTCTAGTGCTTGTGCAGGCTATTTTGTCTTTTTGTGCCAAAGGTATATACGAGTTTCGGTTTGCTAGTATAAGCATCTCGAAGTTTGCTACAGGTCTAGTAGAATTTGTCTGGGCAGTTCTGTTCAGCTTTTTGAGATACAATCAATTTTCTACATCAAGGTATTTTAGTCACCAGCCATGGCTGAAAGCAGTGATGTATTCCATATGTTGGTTGTTGAGGATAAGTTGGAGGGTACCAACTACCCGGTTTGGGCTTATACGATGTGATATATATTGGTTGCAAAAGGACTGTGGAACATTGTGCAGGGTGTTGAAAAACGTGCTATCACACCTGCAACTGTTACAATTGCAGGTACTGAAGCTAATGCAGAAGGTGTCCAAGATGATGATATTTTGCATATTCATGTTTGTGCTACGGTTTTTGTTGCACCTACTCTAGAGCAAATTTGTTGGGATGGCAGAGATGCCCAGGCACATGCATTGATAGCTTTGTCTATCAAACATGCCATTATTCCTCACATTCACTCTTGCAGAATAGCTAAGGATGCTTGGGATACACTTACCACATTGTACCAAGCTAGGAATGAGGCTCATGTTGCTTACCTCCAAAAATAGTTGGAGAGTGAGCACAAGAATGAAGATGATTCTATGGACAGTATTCTAACAAAGATAAAAGACTTGAAGGAATAATTGATTTCTCCTGATGAGGTTATACGAGATAGCTCACTTGTGCAGACCGTTCTGAATGGTCTTCCTAACTCATATCAGAGTTTTGCTTCCACTCTTCAGTTGATGATGAAAGGAAATCCAAATGCCTTGTCTTTTGAGGAGTTAGTCTCTGTTTTGATGCAAGAGGATCAGTCTAGGCAGAATAGGTCCATTATGCATATTGCAGCTCAAGCTTTCCTTGCTAGTCAGAAGGGCAAAGGAAAATGGAGCTCCTCAACTAGTAAGCAGAAATCTTTTAATTCTGCACAATCGAAGGGGGAAGACAAAGATGAAAAGAAATCAAAAAATCAAAAATTGTTTTGCAAGTACTCTAAAGGAAATGATCATATCATAAAGAATCATCCAAAACTGGCTGCTAAAGAGGCAAAGAAGAAGGAGGCTGGAATGGTTGTTGCAAAAGCCTCTAGACCAAGAACAGAGTCTGCTAATCTTGCGCAGGAAGAAGAATGGGCGTTTACTATTGTTTGTAGTTTTGACCTGTCTTCTCATGAGCAGTGCATGTCTCTAGTAGACTTATTGGTACTTTGATAGTGGGACGACCAAACACATTACCTCGTAGCATATTTCTTCTCCTATTATCTTGTTATGGGAGTCGGTAAGATCATTTTGACTACTTTTGATGGTATTTCTTTCACTTTGTCAGATGCTTTGTTTGTGCCAAGGATCAAGAAAAGTCTGTTATTAGTTTTTGCATTATCCAAGATTGGCTTGGTTGTGAAATTTGTTGATGACAAATGTACAATTCATGATTTGTCAAATGCCAATGTGATTATTGCTTCTAGCAATTTATGTCATAGGTTGTATAAGCTCATAGACTATGTAAGATATGTAAATGATTTGGCATGTGTAGTACATGATTCTCAGGATATGAGATGCAAAGCTTTGGCATGCATGCTTTGGTCATCTGAATTTTGCTACTTTGCTACGCCTGCAAAAATCTGAAATGGTGTCCTCTTTGCCCAAACTTGAGGCACCCAAAAAACTTGAGGCCCAAACGCTGTATTTTGGGCAAAATGTAATGTTCCTTCTTTACAAAAGATGGTTCAGTTCAGGTTACTTAGAAATTGCAGTTTGTACATAGTGATGTCTATGGTCCTATGCACACACATTATTTTGGAAATTATCTTTACTTCGTGACTTTCATGGATGATTTTTCCAAGCATGCATGGGTATATCCGTTGAAGGCAAAGTCCGAAGTATTCATGTGCTTCAAACAGTTTTTGGTTTTGGATGAAAATCTATCAGCATGTAAAATGGGCACCCTCCGTTCTGACTGAGGGGGGGAATATATGTCTTCTGATTTTAATGCATTTCTGGCTGAACGTGGGATAAGACACCAGGGTACAGTGCCATATACACCTCAAAAGAATGGAGTTGCTGAACAAAAGAGCAGGTCACTCATGGAGATGGCGAGGTGTATGGTCAAGAGTCAGGCTTTACCACATACTTTCTGGTTTGAGGCTGTCATGTGTGCAACATATGTACTTAATAGGTATCCAACTAAAGCACTGATCTCTATCACTCCATATGAGGCTTGGCATGATCGCAAGCCATCTATTGTTCATCTACGTGTTTTTGGTTGTTTGGCATATGCATTCGTGCATGAACAACATCATAGAAAATTGGATGATAAAGCAATAAAATGTATTTTTTTTGGTACAATTCTGAAAGTAAAGGCTATCGTCTGTATCATCCACAGACTAAACACATTCTGGTTAGCCGTGATGTTGTCTTTGTGGAAGATGCTATTCAGCCATTGCTTTCATGTACTAACGAGACATCTGTTAGCTCCAAAGACATGTATAATACTTTGGTGCATCTTTTTACAGGTGGAAAGTCTAATGCTGGTCCTAATGCAACAACTTCTCAACCTTTGTAGGTTTCATGTGATGAATCACATCATCCCATTTCTGATGCAGATTTACATGATGCACTTGTTGATGAGAGATCTGACATTGAAGAGCCAAAAACTATGCCAAAATGGCTGGTGCAGACTTTGCATGACATCAAATTAGATGCACCTCTGTCATATCATACTCGATCAGGCTCTCATAGTGCCTCTTTTGCATCAGATTGCTATGCTATGGCTGCATCTAGTCTCTATGATGAGAATGATCCTATTTCATTTGACGAAGCACAAAATTCAAAAAAATTGGATGGCTGGTATGCAATCTGAATATGATGCTATAATGAAGAACGATACTTGGTCTTTATGTGACTTGCCTCATAGCAAGAAGGCCATTGGCATTAATTGGGTTTACAAGCTGAAGCATAAGCCTGATGGAACAATTGATAGGTATAAGACTAGGCTTGTTATAATGGGTTTTGCATAGGAAAGAGGCATTGATTTTGATGGGACCTTTGCACCTACATGTCGTATGACTATTGTTCGGAGCATCTATTCACTTCCAGCCCATTATGGTTGGAATGTACATCAGTTGGACATTAAAACTGCATTTCTAAATGGTGACTTGCATGAAGAAGTCTATGTCTTTCAGCCCCGTGGCTTTGTGCATAAAGGGCATGAAAACCAGGTGTGCAGGTTAAAGAAGGCATTATATAGTTTAAAGCAAGCACCACGTGCTTGGTATGAGAAGATACATGCCTATTTGATTGCACATGGTTTTGAGAAGAGTCCAATTGAAAGCACCTTATATGTTAAGTGTGCTAATGATGTGCTTCTGATTGTTGTCTATGTTGATAACATGTTGCTCAGTGGTCCTATTGAGAAGCATATTTCCTCATTTGAGATGTCTGATTTGGGGCATTTGCATCATTATTTGGGCATTCAATTTATGCAAGTTGATGGTGGAATGGCTATCTCAAATAAAATATATTGACACGTTATTGAAGTGTTTTGGCCTTGAAGACTGTAAGCTTATTGCCACTCCTATGGAGAAAGGTTTACGATTGAGTCTTCATGATGTTGGAGATGCATTGATGCTATCCTCTATCAATAGGATGTTGGATGCCTGATTTACTTATGCATTACTCAGCTAGATATTCAGCTTTTTGTCTCACAAATGAGCAGGTTTATGCATTGCCATGTGTCAAGCACTGGTAGGGAGTTAAGCGCATCTTTTGCTACTTGAGTGGTACTCAGTTACTTGGGCTGTTTTATCCCAAGGAGGGATCACTATTGCCAAATTTTCATGCTTTAACTGACTCAGACTGGGTTGGTTGCTATGATACTCGTGTGCCCATTAGTGGCTTTTGCTTCATGCTTGGTAGCTCATGTGTATCTTGGTTGAGCAAGAAGCAACCTATTATGGCCGCTTCTAGTTGTGAGGCTGAGTATAGGGTAGCTTTCATAGCGACTGTTGAGTGTGTGTGGCTCAGACGTCTTGTGGCTGATTTGGGTGTTGGTCAGTCTTTTGTGACCACCATCTTCACTGACAGTCAGAGCGCATTGGCAGTTGTGAGGAAGCCTATGTTCCATGCTCGCACTAAGCACATTGACGTGTGTTATCATTATGTCAAGGAGAGGTTATTTGCTTGAGAGATCAGCTTGGCATATGTGTCCACGCAAGAGAAAATTGAAGACCTTTTCATGAAGGCTCTATCTAGGGAGAAGTTTGAAGTTTTCCACAAAGCTTTGGGCTTACTTCCTTTTGTGGAGTGATTTCCACATAGCTTGATGCTTCCTTACACATGAGTGCCAGCTACTTGTTCACCTCATCACTCTTGTTCACCTCATCACTCCTAGGGGGGATTTGTTGATATATTTAGGTAGTGATTTGTGTGAACACTTTAGTGCATATCACCTATTTTGGTTTGAAGATCATTCCTAATAAGGTAATCCACTTCTTCATATTTGATGACAAGAAGCATGACACCTTTTTTGTGCAACAGTGTTTCCAATTACATTGGCAATGGCTGAGAGACCTAAACCTTAACTTAAACCAACATTGGGTATGGTCAGATGGTGCGGCTTCTCGTTGTAAAGACTAATGACATTGATTTTATGGTGATGTGTGGGCTCTTGGCCCCTCCACATTTTGTACAATTCCCTCATTAATGTGCTTTTTTCTTGTTCTCTAAAAAAAAGGGAAGTTATATACGAGTAAGATCTCAGATTGTGTATGATTGTTGCAGGTTTAAAAGTATGCCTAACAATGTCCATTTGGTTTCATATTGTTCATTCATTGTATCCAACATATGAGGTTTTGGATGATTGTTGTAGGTTTAAAAGTGGTGTAACAAGTCTACATATGTAAATGATGGAGCACATAATGATATCAAATGAGCATACTCAATGTAAAGTCAATATAATAAAGGGATTGATGAGTGGTAGATGTTATTATATTTATGGTTTCTTCATCATTTGTAGTGTGTTGATGCAGGGCAATCTCAGACAAGCGAGCTGGTGGAAGTTAATAGAATACCAGTAGTGGATAGTGATAAGCAAGCCTTAAGATGTTATTGGAAGGAAAAGGAAAGGAAATATAGAGACACAATAACATCAAGTTCGGGCACTAATGTGGAGGATAATGCTAATTGCAGTTCAAGCAAATTGGATGGCATTTGTGGATAAGATCATCAAGTATTTTAAAAATCAAACTAGACACTTATATTGTAAAGATAAAATCGAGGTGCTAATTAGGATGTTGCAGACTCCATGTGTTGGGCAACGTTTTGATGCAATAGGCAGTAACAAAGATCATGTAACATGTGCCCTTTTCATCAATCTTTGGAATACACTACAAGTATGAGAAAGAATTCTGGCGACCTTGTGTTGAAGAGATCAACATTGATGATGGCTCTAAATAATGATGCATATTCATCAACAAAGCAGATAAATATTTCAAGACTTTCTAAGGTATTGGGAGTAAGCAGGAAAGTTGTCTATGATACGATTGGACGGTTAAGTACAATTGAGTCTGATCATAGTTTTTTGAAGGCAACTACTAGGGCAACACGTACCACATGTATCACAATAGAGGTCAAGCATCTAATTATCATGTTTTGGACAACGGAGGGCAGGGTGTCACCAAGTATGAAGGATATAAGCAGGACCCGACTTGGCAAAAATCAATATTTGGAGCATCCTGTTCATCTTCTTGATGGATCTCAGGTAATCCTATTTTCAATCATCAGTTCACGATTTAAATAGTTATACAAGAACCAGTAACAAGTAATTTATAGTTACAATCTAATAGTAATAGCTAACTAGTAACAAGCTAATAGTAATAGCTAACTAGTAACAAGCTATTTAGAAATGCTTATTACAAACAACTAATCAAGAAACCAACTCTTTAGTAATAGCCAATTAGTAACAAGATAATTAGTAATAGCTAATTACTAATAACCATCCAAGAACCAACTACTTAGTAATAGCTAATTGGTAACAAGATAATTAGTAATAACTAATTACTAACAACTAACCAAGAAGTGGCTACTTAATAATAACGAACTCTTAACAAGCTAAATAGTAATAGCTATTTACTAACAACCAAGAACAAGCTACTTAGTAATAGGTAACTAGTAGCAAGCTAATTTGTAATAGCTAATTACAAACAACTAACCAAGAACCAACTACTTAGTAATAGCTAACTACAAATAGCTAACCAAGAACTAGCTCCTTAATAATATTTAATTACTAACAAGCTAATTAATAGTAGATAATTACTAAAGACTCACTAATAACTAGCTACTTAGTAATAGCTAATTGGTAACAAGCTAACTAGTAATAGATTATTAGTAATAATTAATTACAAACAATTAACCAATGACTAGCTACTTATAGTTAACAAGCTAAATAGTAGTAGCTAATTATTGAGAACTGACTAAGAACTAGCTACTTAGTAATAGATTATTAGTAGCAAGCTAATTAGTAATAGCTAATTACAAATGCCTATCCAAGAACCAACTACTTACTAATAGATAATTAGTAACAAGCTACTTAGTAATAGCTAATTAGTAACAAGCTAATTAGCAATAGCTAATTACAAATAGCTATCCAAGAACCAACTACTTAGTAATAGCTAATTAGTAACAAGCTAATTAGTAATAGCTAATTACAAACAACTAACCAATAACCAGATACTTAGTAATAGCTAATTACTAACAAGCTAATTAGCAACAATCTAATTAGTAACAAGCTAATTAGAAACAAGCCAATTAGCAACAAGCTACTTAGTAACAGCTAATTAGTAGAAGCTAATTAGTAATAGCTATTACAAATAGCTAACCAAGAACCAACTACTTAGTAATAGCTAACTACTAACAAGCTAATTATGAAGAAGCTAATGGGTAACAAGGTGATGCGTAACAAGCTAATTAGTAACAAGATAATTAGTAATAGTTAATGAATAACAAGCTAGTTAGTACCAAGCTAATTAGTAACAAGCTAATTAGTAATAGCTAATTAGTAACAAGCTAATTAGTAATAGCTAATTACAAACAACTAACCAGGAACAAGTTACTTAGTAATAGCTAATTACTACCAAGCTAATTAGTAATATCTAATTAGTAACAAGATAATGAGTAACAAGCTAATTAGTAACAAGCTAATTAGTAATAGCTAATTACAAGCAGCTAACTAAGAACCAACTACTTAGTATAGCTAATTAGTAACAAGCTAATTAGTAATAGCTAATTAGTAACCAGCTAATTAGTAACAAGGTAATTAGTAATAAGCTAATTAGTAACAAGCTAATTAGTAATAGCTAGTTACAATTAGCTAATCAAGAACTAGCTACTTAGTAATAGCTAATTACTAACAAGCTAACTAGTAATAGCTAATTAGTAACAAGCTAATGAGTAAAACGCTAGTCACTAACAAGCTAATTAGTAACAAGCTAATTAGTAACAAGCTAATTAGTAACAACTAATTAGTAACAAGCTAATGAGTAACAAGCTATTTAGTAACAAGCTACTTAGTAACAAGCTAATTAGTAATAGCTAATTAGTAACAAGCTAATTAGTAATAGCTAATTACAAACAACTAACCAAGAATAACCTACTTAGTAATAGCTAATTACTAACAAGCTAATTAGTAATAGCTAATTAGTAACAAGATAATGAGTAACAAGCTAATTAGTAATAGTCTAATTAATAACAAGCTAATTAGAAATAGCTAATTAGTAATAGCTAATTACAAAGAACTAGCCAAGAACCAACTACATAGTATAGCTAATTAGTAACAAGCTAATTAGTAACAGCTAATTAGTAACAAGCTAATTAGTAACAAGCTAATTAGTAACAAACTAATTAGTAACAAGCTTATTAGTAACAAGGTAATTAGTAACAAGATAATTAGTAATAGTTAATTACAAATAGCTAACCAAGAACTAGCTACTTAGTAATAGCTTATTACTAACAAGCTAATTAGTAATAGATAATTAGTAACAAGCTAATGAGTAAAAAGCTAATGAGTAACAAGCTAGTTAGTAACAAGCTAATTAGTAACAAGCTAATTAGTAATAGCTAATCAGTAGCAAGCTAATGAGTAACAAGCTAGTTAGTAACAAGCTAATTAGTAACAAGCTAATTAGTAATAGCTACTTAGTAACGAACTAATTAATAATAGCCAATTACAAACAACTAACCAAGAACAAGCTACTTATTAATAGCTAATTACTAACAAGGTAATTAGTAATAGCTGATTAGTAACAAGATAATGAGTAATAAGCTAATTAGTAACAAGCTAATTAATAACAAGATAATCAGTAATAGCTAATTAGTAACAAGCTAATTAGGAATATTTAATTACAACCAGCTAACCAAGAACCAGTACTTAGTATAGCTAATTAGTAAGAAGCTAATTAGTAACAAGCTAATTAGTAATAGCTAATTATAAACAGCTAACCAAGAACCAGCTAATTAGTAATATCTGATTAGTAACAAGCTAATTAGTAATAGCTAATTACAAACAACTAACCAAGAACGAGCTACTCAGTAATAGCTAATTCTTAACAAGCTAACTATTCTCAGTAATAGCTAATTATTGAGAACTAACTAAGAACCAGCTACTTAGTAATAGCTAATTACAAGTAGCTAACATGGAACCTTCTACTTAATAATAGCTAATTACTAACAAGTTAATTAGTAATAGCTAATTACTGAGAACTAACTAGTAGCAATCTAACACCTTGTAACAACTAACCACCAACTACTTAGTAATAGCAAACTGATAACTAGCTAATTAATGACTACTAATAACCACTTTTTTGTGTAATGTAGATGGGACTATTTATACTCTTCAAACAATTGCATCCAATGATAAATATCCAGCTTTGAAAGTTCAAATAATTGAAGCATATTTTTTTAAGAGATTGAAAGACAGATTCACATGTTGCTGCATTTATCACGTTCAAATGTCATACCTTAAGGATGCAATCAATCTCGTACGTCAATCAAGCTTGGTCGTGCATAGCTGTCTTCATAAATGTGATTGTTATATTTGTCAAGTAGGGAAGACATCAAGGTGCAATGCTTGAGCAACTACATTTCGATTGATTAGCAACATTATAGAGAGTATTCTATGTCCATGTCAAAATGATACCACATTCCACTAGTACAAATGTGTGATGGGTGACTGCTCTGATTGCGGAGTAGGACATTTTAAGTGGTGTCCGAGAGACACTAGCATTGAGGAATATCATATTCTTGTAAAGATCTTTGAAGATGTCGAGTTAGTGTATGAAGGACAAGTTCATAAAAGGAAAGAATTGATCAAGAGGAAGATGAGTCCTAAAGTTGTAACAAGATTATTTGAGAAAACTCTAAGGAAATTTATCAAGCACAATTTCATTTATTTATGGCAAGCAAACCAGTTTAAGATGTGTGTCTTTGAATTCCCAGGCGATGTAGTGGTTTCGGTGGTTGATTTTGCATAAAACTATACATTCCGCGAGCAAAATGAAATACAATATATGCATTGGTGGTCTGTATAGGTAACTATTTTGGTGCATATCACATATTTTGGTTTGGAGGGTATTCCTAAAAAGGTAATCCACTTCTTTATATCCAATGACAAGAAGCATTACACCCTTTTTGTGCAACATTCTTTCCAATTACATTGGCAATGGTTGAGAGAGCTAAACCTTGAATTAAGCCAACACTGGGTATGGTCAGATGGTGCAGCTTCTCAATTTAATGCTAAACACCCATTTTACTTTGTAGCAAGATATCTAGGGCTAACATGCATGACTATGATATGCAACTTCTTTGAGTTTGGGCACACGAAGGGAGAACATGATGGTGCAGGTGCAGTTGTGAAAAGGGCGCTAACCCATGAACAACTTAAACTTGAAGGTGGAATGCTAAAGTGTGTTGTAGATGTTGCGAAATTTCTTAGGGGAGATTTGTCAGAGCCAAAAGGGAGAGATGTCACACGGGTCTTTTGGGAAGTGAAGATTGACCAAGTGAACAAGCAGAAGGCTTGGGATTGTAAGGGGATATCTCAAGTTTGATCCTTGCATTTGATTCGTGGCTATTCAAGGTTAGGTGGACATTGCATTGGTGTCAGAGAACTAACATGTTATTGCTTTCATTGTATCCATGGTCAGTGGAAAAGATGCATCAGCAAATGCCACGCTCAAAATTAGGCATACCATACTTTGACTCCTATGAGTGAGTCAGATGAAGCAAAAGACTCATCCTTTTCCAATTTTTCATTTGAAGGTGATGGCAACTACCTATCAGATGCATTGGCAGTGGATGAAAACTTTGTAGTCAATGCAGAAGAGGACAATGATGAAGATGTAGATTTCTATTTATTAAAGTGCAGACAAGGAAAATAGCTCATTTTGAAGAATGTAATGGATGGGTGGAACAACCTGATAGCTTCAGGAACATATTATGTGGTTGGTTTTTTTTATGAGAGACCAGAAGAAAATGTCTACATGTTGTTAGAAACATGACCACCAGCTTATATGTATTCCCATATTGTAAGATGCATTAAAATACCCATGTCACCAGTCCACAATTCTACAGACATGTTTACCATAAATGGTGATGTGTATGAGGCCGTCTATAATAGTATGCATACACACATGCATATGCATGTGTGTATGCATATGCATGTGTGTGTATATGTGAATGTGTGTGTGTGTATATGTGAGTGTGTATGTACATATGTGAGTGTGTATGTATATGTATATGTTTCTCTCTCTCTCATGTGTATGCATATGCATGTGTGTATGCATACACACATGCATATGCATGTGTCTATATATATGCATGTTTATATGCATATGCATGTGTGTATGCATATGCATGTGTGTATGCATATGCATGTGTGTATGCATATGCATGTGTGTATGCATACACACATGCATATGCATGTTTTGTATGCATATGCATGTGTGTATGCATACACACATGCATATGCATGTGTCTATGCATATGCATGTTTGTATGCATATGCATGTGCGTATGCATATGCATGTGTATGCATATGCATGTGTGTATGCATATGCATGTGTGTATGCATATGCATGTGTGTATGCATATGCATGTTTGTATGCATATGCATGTGTGTATGCACATGCATGTGTGTATGCATATGCATGTGTGTGTATGCATATGCATGTGTGTGTATATGTGAGTGTGTGTGTATATGTGAGTGTGTATGTATATGTGAGTGTGTATGTATATGTGAGTGTGTTTATACATATGTGAGTGTGTATGTATATGTATATGTTTCTCTCTCTCTCTCTCTATGTCAATCAAAAACAAAACAATCACTTACATTGATGTAATTGTTTGAATCATTGTCGTCAAAATCCACTTGAAGTTTTCCTTCGTCGAATTTCCAGACTAGATCCCAAAATCTATTGCAAAACTAGAGAGAGAAGATATTAGAAAAGGAAAAACATAAACAAAGAAAAAAGAGTGCTACAGTATGTGCGATATACTTACGAAAACTTCAAATCTAGAAAAATAGAGGTGTGCTTAAAGAAAGAGAGAGAGAGGGAGGGGGAGAGAGAAAGAGAGAGGGAGAGAGAGAGAGAAAGAGTGGCAAATAGAGATAGGTTGTTTGCACATGCAAAGTGGACAGTAGACGATCTAGTTTCAAAACGCCGAAAATGTCGAATTTTTGCTCTCGGGCCCGGTTAAAACAAGGCATCGGTATGAGCGTTGGTAGTTTCCAGTATATTACCGACATAGTTGTACTGATGCATCCATTGCCTAGTCGGTTTTCCAAATTGTTTCGATGGTCATACCGACACCGACCCGTGACTGTTTGTATGCTGATCGTTGGTATGCCTGTTGGAAGCAGTCAGAGGCACCGACGTGGAAGCATGTAAAGACGGAGCAGGGAGCCAGTCGGATCATTTTTTCAAACAACTATGTTTTTATTACCTCTTCAAACATCCAACAGTGATTTTCATCACTCTTGTAACATATGTAATATAGACAAAATCCCATTTTCTAATTCATAGCTCCATTTTGTGCAAGCCGAGGAGTCCTCGAGCTTGAGGAGCTTAGGTAGAATACGCGTACTAATTTTCGTTATTTTTAGATACCGTTTACCCTTCCAAATAGCATCTAGGACCTATTTTTTAACTAGGCCGGTCACTAGATGTGAAACCGGTCAAAACTAGTCTAGAAACTATAAAAAGAGCTAGAGAGCTCATTTTTGAGGTTGGTTCATGTTGGCTAGTGTGAGCTTAGAGCTAGTTTGAGCTTGTAAGAGTATTCTTGAGTAATAGAGCTAATTTCCCACCTTCCATTGTGTCTTGCTTGTCTCTTCATTGTGTGTGT
The DNA here is from genome assembly GCA_020310875.1 of Ceratopteris richardii. Classification (NCBI taxonomy): domain Eukaryota; kingdom Viridiplantae; phylum Streptophyta; class Polypodiopsida; order Polypodiales; family Pteridaceae; genus Ceratopteris; species Ceratopteris richardii. The sequence goes on from CM035422.1 coordinate 50,675,437, forward strand.
GTATGTGTGTGTGCATCTTTGTGCTTCTCACCTTCACTTTCACATCGTCTCACATTCACGATCTTCATATCACTCCTACCTCTTCCGCAGATTGACATTAAGGAGGTGAAGCTTCTTAACGTGGTTCTCACCATTGTGTTAGAGCAACACCAAATTTGGCGCCGTTGCCGGGGATCGAGTCTAGGACGAATGTGTGATGGTAAGAGTATAGCAAGAAGTGGCATTGGAAGGTAAAAATTTCAGTTTTTGTTGTTGTTTTTACTTAGTTTTTAGTGTTTTTCACCTTCCCCATACTCCATCTTCATCATCGCATCATCATCTTCATCTCCAAAAAAAATCAAAAAATTCACCATATCCACCCATTCACCTCATTTCCCCTCATTTGTGCATGCGAGAGAGCGAGAGAGAACTTTTGTGCTTGTGTGTGCTTGTGTTTTCTTGAGTTTTCTTGCAGGTACAGAGCTCCAGTGCATCAGGAAAGCTTGGAAAAGGTAAAATTTTACTCTCTGTCAAAGATCTGCCGAGTGTGGCGGACCATCGCGATGGTCTGCAACCTTCGGAATTCTTGGTAGGCGACCACACCACGAGGTAGGCGACCCTTGCGCATCTACGAATCCACAGGCGCATCTCAAAAATTCACACTTTGGTGGACCATCGCGATTGGCTCGGACCATCGCGATTGTGTCGCACCATCACGATAGGCTCACGCCATCGCGACGGCTCGGCCGGACCATCGCGACGGTCTCGGACCATCGCGACGGTTCACTTGAGCCATCGCGACGGTCCACTTGGACCATCGCGATTGTTCAGCTGACCCCGGACCATCGCGATTGTTCAGCTGACCCCGGACCATCGCGATTGGCCCATGCCATCGCCACGACAGTGCCACGTGTCACGATAGACCATCGCGACGGTTCATTTTTTGGACCATCGCGACAGCCCCAAAATCGGACCATCGCGATTGGCTCACGCCATCGCACTTGTGACCATCGCGACGGTTCATTTCGGACCATCGCGATTGTCCACCTTTGACCGTTGACCCGCGCCATCGCGATTGTCCGCCTGATCGGGCCATCGCGACGGTCCATTTCCACGCCATCGCGATCGTTCACTTCAGACCATCGCGACGGTTCACCTTTTCGCACCATCGCGATTGCCCAAATTCCACGCCATCGCGACGGTTCGCTCGGACCATCGCGACGGTCCCAGACCATCGCGATTGTGCACCCCCATCGCAAATTTAGGATTCCATTTTTTGACCAATTTTGGGGGTATTTTTGAGGAATTTTTGGACCATTAGACTCATAGGAGACCCCTTAGCTCATATTTGAAGGAAAACTTGATTGTCAGTTTTTACCCCCCAGGGCCTGAACGCTCATAACTTTTTCATCCGAAGTCCGTTTTTTGAGCTTAATAGCTCGTTAGAAAGCTCGTGACGAGTACTACGTGACCTCAACTGTTTTTTTTTCATAAAGAATGCATCTATTTTCGGATAAGCTATTTTGAGGTTCACCTAGTTTGGGACCAGAAAGCCAGGGGGCAGGTATTGAAAAATTGGGCAAAAGGGAAGGGACTTAAGAGGTGCATATACTCAAGTGCTTGATCATCCAACTGTGAATTGGTCTAAAATTGGATTTTTTCCAGGACTAGCAAGGGCAATCAAAGGCAACCACGGCAAGGCAGTGAAGGGCATAAAGCTTGGGAAGCGCGGCTTCTTGGGCATCAGAGCAACCAGAAAAGATGACTCGAGGTTGGAAGATTACTTAACCCCCTCAGTCAATTCTTAGCCTAGGCTAAACGGTAGTTGTGGATTAAAGACGATAGGAACGCCTCAAGTTCAAGATACTTAATTCTTTCAAGTTTAAGACTACAAGTAAAGGTGTGTGTGACGAAAACCTAAGGAAAGAACCTAAGTCTGACGGAACGAGAACTCAAAATTATAACGGAAAGTCGAATTCCTGACGCATATATTAAGACAAGAATCCAAAGAAAATTAAAAAGAATTAAGAAAGTAATAACAAAGAACCAGTGACGATCTAAGTGTGTAATTGAGTGTGCAAGGAAGAAAATTAATGAACCTTAGATCAGGGAGACACATAGGTAAGTCGGACCGACGAAGCCTTAGATCATCAGAAGCAAGTGTAAGAACTACTGCACGATCGTGGGCTCAGCAATTGAATAGTAATTACCCCTACGAGAGCTCAGATACTAGCGAATCAGAAATGGCATTTAGCACAGACATACCAGAAGGAGGGTCTAATGTAGCATACTTAGAAAAACCTGAAGGACCCTATAGAACGCAATTAGAGTTTCTCCGAACCAACCGACTAGGTGCTCGCATCTATGAGGATGGTTTGCGAAGGCAAGTGGTGCAACTGCACAACCTTGATCAACCCATTGGATTGGAAAGACCAGTGGTGAAATTTGAGAGAGACGCTTACATAGACAAAGAAGGAACCATGTACGTCCTAAGTACGCAGCCAAACGATACTAATGAGTTTGGCACAATTCAATTAGAGACGGAAGCGAAATTTCAAGGAAAAGAACCGTTAGGAAAACCTAGAACACCTAGAGGGAAATCCGTATTAACAAGAGTACTCATCCCAGAGTGGATCCCTCAAGATAACAGGAGCATCGAGTTGTTTGTAAATAAAGAGACAGATGAAGCCTTTTGGAGGTACAGAAAGGAACACCCTGGTGAGATAGGCATCATTACAATTTATGAATTCAAGGACCCAGATACACCTGGAAAGGTTGTATACCTGGATGAGACTTCAGAAAGAGTCTTTGTGGTGCCTGACCGTGCTAAAAACACATATACATGGAGAGGTGAATTGGTATTCCCTCCATCTAGAACGAACATGAATACAAGTCAACAAGGGGCAGGAACATCCTCAGCCCATGGAAATCAAAGAGAAGGAAATAAAGAGAGACCGGAAGTAAGCTTTAATCACCCCATAGGGAGAGATAGAACGACCACGAACACTAATAGAGCGGATAGACAAAGAGATCATGGAATACCGGGCAGTAGAGATGATTTTCCTCTACCTAGGCCACGTGAACACGCAAGAGTATTGAGGCCCACTCAACTAGTAAAATCAATGAAAAATTACTTTGATGGGACAGGAGATCCCTATGACCATGTCGCAGAATTCAAGCAAGTACTAAGAGCAGAACAAGTCGAGGACATGTTCACGCAATACAATGCATTTGGACTAACGTTAAAGAATACGGCTTTAACTTGGTTCCAACCTTTGCAACAAACGCAATTTAGAGACATCCATCACTTTTTAGAGTCATTCATCACCGAATTCTCTAAAAGTGGGATTAGACATGACACATCTTTGTTGATTCATAGCTTCAAACAGACCCCTCAGGAAACAGTTAGACTGGCAGGACGTAGGTTCAGACAATATGTCAAACGATGTCCAATGCAAGAGCTACCCTCACAAGCCAAACAAGTATCACTGTTCCTAGACGGCTTGTTGAGCGCTAAACTACGCTCCTATGTGTACCTAAAGGAACCCAGAACGCTAGAGGAGTGTGTAAGAATATGTATAGACATCGAGGACAACCTAGGAGATGAATTAGAACTCTCAAAGGTCTATAAGGACTCAGACTGTTCATCTCTAGCATCCACAAAATTGTCTAACTCGATAGAAGACCTTGCTGAAAAAGTGGCCCAGAAACTAGGAGTTTCTAGTAAACAGGCGCCCAAGCTACCAACTAATGTACGTTGTTACACTTGTGGTGGAAATCATTTGGCAAACGCGTGCCCCAATGCACCTCAACCTCAAGCCAACCCTAGTGGCCAATACTGTACAATTGAGAGGAGATATACAAATCATACGGCTCAGGACTGCCCATACAACAAACAAACCGTGAGACAGAACTATCCGCAAGCATACCAGCAGCCAGGTAGGTATCAAGGCCAATACAATGCTCAGCCTTATTACTATAGGCCTCCTCAGAACTACCCATACCAGGCTCAACAGAGACCTCAACCTGTCTTAGCTCAGCAGCCACCCCCACCAGCAAATGTCATCTCAGTCAAATACGCTGCTGCAGAAGAGAACCTAAGTAGGGACTTAGTGCCTTCTTCACCCTTGATCACAGAAAGTGACCCGAACTCAAACATTTTTGACTCTACTCATGTAACTAGTCCACCCGCTTATTACACGGAGTCACCAGAACATGTGGAGACATATCATTATGATAGTCCACCAATGGAACCTAGTTGGGAGCCAGACTCTTCTAATGTGATGTACGCAAACCCAAACCCACGGCCCCAATTGAGACAACAGAGACCACAAGGCCCTAGAGGACCATGCTTTAGGTGCCAAGGAGATCACTTCATAAAGGATTGTCCACATCCCCCAATAGCAAGGCAATCACAGTACTATAACATACAAGGCTTTTGTGCCGATTGTGGCAAAGAGCACATAATCAAAGATTGTCCTAAGAACCCAATTAACACTTCAAACGTGACACTCAACGTGATAGGTATTGCAAACAACGCAGATGGATCCAACCCTACATACGTGCCTATCCAAGCTATAACCAGAGCCCAGGCGCTCTTACAAAACCAACAGCTTAATCAAGAGAAAGTAGCCGGAACTAGTGAAGTTGCAGAATCTAGTAGTAAAAAGACAAAATCTTGGAAAGATTCTAGAGAAAGGATAAAGAGAAAATGGAGTAAAAAGATAAGCGAGTTGGAAGGAAGTTTGAAGGAATCGAGAGCCAAAATACAAGAATTGACTTCACAAGAATTAAACCAAGAAAACCCAGCTCAAAAATCAGGATCAGTTTTGGCGGAACCCATACCAGAAGATCTAGACATGATGTTTCGTGCATATCAGGCTAGATTAAAAGAGGGACCTCAAGTAACGGAAATGAGTAAAAACTACCCTCGAGCTGATCTAGAAATTGAGAGAACTAAACTTTGCATGAAAATGGTAGAATTAGCACAAGCTTTGTTTGAGGCCTCTAGATATCTTAATTGGAATAACATGGCAAAACCGGAACTACACTTTCAAGGACTAATGGAGAGGCTAGAACACTTGATAGAAAGCAAAGAAAAAAAGGATCAGCATAGGAACCCTATTGTCACAGAGACACAAGAAAGGAATGCACCATCCCTGTCTCAAGTACCTAATACAGAAAGTCAAGATAACCTATCTTCCATACATAGGTACTCACATGAATTTTTGAGAGAAATACAAGAAGAGAAATGGGGAAAAGAACAAGGAACTCATCCTCCTATTCAGGAAATAGACGACTTGCAGGAACAATTTCCTCAAGACATCCCCTCTATTTACGATGATGTAGAGGTGGAACAACTGAGTGAACCCACAGGATTTGAATCTAATTCTTTACAAGAATTACCTCAGTTCACAGGACCTTGGGAAGCAAAGTCTATTAGTATGAGAGCACCCACGATAATAGTGAGGAATGAAGAATCAGTGATCCCTAGGAACACGGAAGTGATCAAGAACACTAAAGTACAGTGTAATCTCACTCTGGAGGAATTGTTAAAGGTAAAACCAGAATTGTGGAAGCACGTAGCAAATCAGTTCCCTGAGCTTGCTACCACACCCTCTCAGATAGGATCACAACATAAGGTACCAGAGATACCCGTGGAAAAGATTGGAGATGTAAGTGAAGGAGAGGAAGGTAACACTTATCTTCCGATAACCCATCAGGGCTACACCATGAAAGCCATCCTAGATTCAGGAGCGGGCGTAGCCATAGCTACCACCGCTTTGTGGAAACGTTGGGGTAAGCCAGCACTCAGACCCACCAGGATGAAACTACAAATGGCTGATGGACACATAGAAAAACCATTAGGCTTACTAGAAGGCATATCTCTCACCACTTGTGGTGTAGAATTTGAGCATACCTTTGCCATTTGTGACTTTGCGAAAAATCGTGCTTATGAGATGATATTGGGACGACCATTCATGCATCAGTTGCAAATTGTACAAGATTGGGGAACTAATTCTTTGTACTTGCAACATTTAGGAGTGACTACCAAAGTCAATCTTAAAGACTATTCACACAGAGATGTACCCCCAATACAATGGAATACCATCCATAAGACACCAGTAGAGACGGAATCCATGCACTCATTAGAATCAGATCCTTCTTGGTTGCATGAGGATACCCATTTATGGATGTGTAAAGTAGCCAAACAAGAGGAAGAACGATTAGAAACAAGGACCTTAGGTGCAGAACAACATCCACGAACCCTTCAAGATCCAGCATATGCACCTGTAGTATTCCCAGACGAAGAGTTTGAACCCCATGGTTGGGCGGAAATCCTAGCAACCATGGATGTAGCCATCAATGAAGAACAATGGACACCCCACTGTGACGAGGATGGCTATGACATTTCAGTTTTCACGATAAAGCCAATCATGGGCGATGCAATTTTAGAAGAGTGTGAACCGAACACTGATGCATTTGAGGATGCAAGCGATTTTGATTTAGAATCAATTATCATGGACCCGCCCTTTGCATCCGAGGAAGAATATTTCTACGAAGTAGAGACTCACACTCAGAGACACGAGGAAATTACGAACGAGGTAAGGTTAGCCACTCAAGTGACTGCTAAGAGTGAAAGTAAGAAAAGAAAGAAGAAAGCAACCATGTCAGAAAAAGAAGAATCTTTATTTGAAGTACCCGAGCATTTCAAGAAATATGAAATCGAAGATAGAAGAATTATGGTACGAATGCCCAATAGAAAGGCGAATGTCGGACAAGTATATGATAACCGAGAGAAAACCAAGAAAGTAATAGTTGCCATAGAAGGAGAAGAAGAAAAGTGTACATATATAGGGCATGATTTGACGACTGAAGAAGAAGAAGAGTTAGTTGCCCTATTGCGCGAATATAGAGATGTTTTTGCGTGGAGTTACAAAGATTTGAAAGGAGTAGATCCAGATATATGTTCTCATAGAATCCCTATGACTCCAGATGCAAAACCGACAAAACAGAAACCGTACACGTATAATGATAACTACGCTGCGAAGATTAAAGAGGAGATAGATCGATTGATAGAAGCAGGATTCATTTACGAAATTGAGCATACCGAATGGGTATCCCCCATTGTGGTTGTGCCCAAGAAGAATGGAAAATTGCGTGTGTGTATTAACCTTAAAAAAGTTAATGCTGCCACGATTAGAGACAGTTATCCTCTTCCTATCACGGAACATTTATTGGAAAGAGTTGCGGGCAAGGAAGTTTACAGCTTTCTTGATGGTTTTTCAGGCTATAATCAAGTAGCCATTGCTCCAGAAGATCAGCACAAGACGGCTTTGGCCACAGAATGGGGCATCTTTGCATTTCGTGTAATGCCATTTGGCTTAACAAATGCACCCGCCACTTTCCAGTGACTCATGTGTCGTTTTTAAGGCATTCTTACGCAAGAGCTTGGAAGTTTATGTCGATGACATATGCGCTCATTCAAATGTAAGACAGACACATATCCCAGAGTTAAGACAAATATTTGACAAATGTCGAGAATATCAGGTTTGTTTGAACCCAGAAAAATGCGTTTTCATGGTCAGACAAGGCAAAATTCTAGGACACATTGTGTCAAAAAATGGAATCTCTACGGATGAGGAAAAAGTGAAGGTAATTGCGGATCTACCCAGACCAACTAATGCGAAAGAAGTACAGGCATTTATGGGCCATTGCGGTTATTATAGGAGATTCATACACATGTATGCAATCATTGCCAATCCTTTGTACTCTCTTTTAACCAATTTTGAATGGACAGATGAATGTGAAAATTCATTCAATGAACTTAAACGACGCTTGTGCTCAGCACCTATATTGACAACCCCAGATTGGAGTAAGCCATTCCATGTACATGTGGATGCATCCAATTACGCCATAGGATGTGTGTTAGCACAACCCACGAATGAAGGTAACATAGATCTCCCCATAGCTTACGCTAGCAGACAATTGAACGCAGCAGAAAGAAATTACACCACGACGGAACGAGAAGGATTAGGGATGATCTACGCAGTAAAGAAGTTTAGGCACTACTTGTTGGCCAACAAGTTCAAGTTCTTTACAGATCATCAAGCCCTATTGTACTTAGTCAACAAACCCTGTAACACAGGACGACTAATACACTGGTTTCTGTTACTCATGGAGTATGATTTTGAAGTGGTAGTCAGGAAAGGAAAGACGCATCTTAGAGCTGACCACCTTTCAAGATTAACCTCAGGAGAAGCTCCTCAAGGAGTAGCGGATGAATTACCAGATGCATACTTGTTTAACCTTGAGATAGCACCAGAATGGGCTAAGCCTATAGTCCCTATTCTGACATACGGACCCAAGAATCCTAGGATAAAGATCAAAGAAGGAGAGATTACCAAGTCTCAGAGATACCAAATAATGGCTGGAAGCATATATAAACAGGATAATCAAAAGATTCTTGCTTGTTGTGTAGATGAATCCGAACATGCGAATTGGTTGCAATTAGCACACATAGGTGCATTAAAGCAACATCATTCAAAATATCGAACATTACAGACTCTGCAAAGACTAGGAGTATATTGGCCTGCGATGGAAGCAGACGTCTACAGGTTGTGTAAGGAATGCAACGTTTGTTGTGAAAGACCACCAGTAGAGCATGCTACATTATATCACGTGTCTCTCACACCAGACTGGAGTGAACCTTTAGTGACATACTTGAGGACGAACACATTCCCTCAAGGAATGACCTTAGCTCGACAACGTAATCTAGAGCAGGAAGCTCACGACTATTCACTTATTGGCGATAATCTATACAAAAGAGGACGAGATGGATATCTAAGACAATGTGTTCATGAGAGCGATTATCTGAGCATACTAGAGACTGCACACCAAGGTGTTGCAGGAGCTCATTTTGGACCCGATAGGATAGTCAAAGCCATCCTCTTTTCAGGATTATGGTGGCCCACTCTTCACATGGATGCACATACCTATGTAAAGAGATGTGATGTGTGCCAAAGAACTCAGTTTCCTACTCGCAGAGATGAAATGCCATTGAAACCCATGATGGGCGGACGTGCATTTTCAAAGTGGGGTATAGACTTTGTAGGACCCATCAACCCCCCTGCAAAAGGTACACATGCGGAATACATTATTGTTGCCACAGATTATCTAACCAAATGGGTAGAGGCAAAAGCCACAAAAAAGAATGATGCACACACAACTGCAAAATTCTTATTTGAAAATGTCTTTACAAGATATGGATTGCCTATAGAGTTAGTGAGCGATCGAGGCACTCACTTTCTAAACCAAGTCATTGAATATTTGTTACAGGATTTTATGGTGATTCACAAGAAATCTGCACCATATCATCCTCAGGCCAATGGTCAGGCTGAAAGCACTAACAAGATACTTTGTACCGTACTGACGAAACTTGTGAACAATAAACGTTCAGATTGGGACAAACAGTTACACCACGCTGTTTGGGCATATCGAGTGGCCTACAAAACCGTACTCAATGCAACTCCCTTTCAGATGGTTTTTGGTCAGAATGCAGTGCTTCCTTTGGACTTCTTGATACCGACCCTTAAGGTTGCACAAGAACATCAGTGGACCGGCCATGAATTATCAGCGAGAATAATGGACTTGGAACGATTAGGAGAAACCAGGCTGAAAGCAGCAGCAGGAATATACGCAGCGAAGAAGCGACAGAAAGCATATTTTGATGCACATATGAAAGATAAAGGCTTAAAAGAAGGAGATTTAGTTCTAGTATATACACTGAAACAGCACGCTCGGAAGTTAGAAAAGCGAGGTTATGGACCTATGATCATTAACAGACTTTCAACAAGTGGAGCAGTACAGTTAGCCACCTTAGAAGGAGATATAATGCCTAATTACATTAGTGGTTGTAGAGTCAGGTTATATCAAGAACCTCTTACTGAGGATATGCTTAGACGACTCACGTTGGCAAAGAAGCGTAAGGAGGAAGAAAACAGAATACGAGCTGAAGCTCAGGCAGAAGCCATAGAACGCATTAAGCGCATGAAGCTAAGAAGACAAGGACTAGGGAGAGAACATTATAGCCATCTGGAAACATCACCCAGATATCCCATGGCCATGTGTCAAGTAAAGTCAGCCACTCATCCTAGCATAGTGGACAGGAGACCATTCATTACCGTTAGGCTAGAGCATGGCAACCCTTGCCAAGAACTCAGGGCTTTAATTGACTCAGGTGCTGCGACTAGTGCGATTAGATGGTCCCACTATAAGGATTCAGGAATAGAAATGCGGCCAATTGAGGCATACCTCATAGGCCTAGGAGGCATGGAAACCCCTTGCATGGGTGAGGTGGACCTTCCTATCCTCATTAACGATGTGACCATGACAGCAAAACTACTAGTGTGCCATGATGACGACCTGATAGAACCCCTAATCCTTGGCCAAGATTGGCTATACGATCACTCAGTGGACCTAAATCTTAGACAAGGCTCCTTACAGATTGGAACCTTAGAGCAGAAGCGAGTGATACTGCTTGACTTCCCTAACGGCATTCCGACTGAGGTTTGTAACCCTAGACCCCATGAAATACATGCGACGGAAGACCGGAAGATCTTTGGTCAGACCAGTCACGTTACGTCTACACCAACCCACTCGGGCTTGGCTATGGACAGTTGTCAATCAGAAGGACGACAGGAGATCTTCCTTGGGACTTCCTGCAAACTAGAAGGGGCAGCTACCCAACCGCTAGGGCAGATGGACACAATCAGCGGTCAGGTGGGTTGCATCAGCGACCAAATGAGCACGACACCCTGCGGTGCTCATCCTTCCAAACTTGTTGCGGACTGGCTTAGATTAAAGTTAAAGAACGAACCACTTCCTAATGGGCAGGTCACGCAAGTGTTGGATCTCCCTTCTTTTCCAAAGCAGAGCATCCATCCGACCTCTCAACCTCAACCACAACAGAGTCAACCACAACGAAGGAACCCAGACCGACGGCAGTGTCAGAAGACACAACAAGGAAAGTAGTCTAGGCCACCCAAAGGAAGCGGCACCAGACAAATATGGGTGCCAAAAGGACAAAAAGTACCGAAGAACTCCAACCAAGCAGAGCTCGACAAGCAAAAGGTAGGGCAGAAACAGAATCAGTATCCACCATCCCCTCGACCTTCTTCTACAGGTCCAAGCATTCGACAAATTTGGATCGCCAAGAAATACCTTACCCATAGACCCACACCCACGCAGATTTGGGTACCCAAACCATGTATCATAGCTCAACCCTTAAGCCATGTAATATATACCCCTTACAAATCTTTCCATCCCTCAATACCACCACACCCGATACTACCTTTTGCCCCTCAGCAGAAACCCACCACCCACTCAAAGACTCTTAGGAAATGGAGACCGAAGCGTGTCCAACCGTCTTCCCCTAACCCATTGTCTAACTACCCCCCGACTAACATACCACCTTGTAATAAATCACTAACCTTTAAACCTTGTATAAATTCACCCACCATCATCACACATCACTCACAATCTCATCTCATCAAGAAATGTATGCATAATCTGAAACGTGTAGGTGTCTAGAGACCTGCACTAGTGCTGCAAGAAGCATTGCATCCATCACATCACAGCACTTGGCTACACGGGTTACGCATCAGTTATGGAAAGGGATTGCGGTCTCACTTTAATGGGATCATAACTAATTTCCATGCTAATGTGTTAATCTTTTGTAGCAGATCTTTCTCATTAGCGCATCAGTCATCATGCAAACCGACGAAGGACCATCAGAAGCAGGCCCCAGTGTAGCTGCAGTGCCCCTCAATGTTTTACGAGCAGAATCCCACCCGACTGCTCCACCGCCTGAATTCCAAGGATTTCCAGGGCCCATGCCGATCGATAACCCACCTATGGGCTACACAGAAAAGATACACCGTAACTCTCACTGGTTTCAGGGACTTGCAGGACCCTTAGCGGACGCGGATTTTATATTTGAATCTAATTTGACGTTTGATGACCGCACTTGGGGAAAATACCAATTCTTCTCCAGAGAGTTTGAAGGCCTACAGAACACTCAGGACTTAACTCATGTTTGGGCCAGAACCGGCTTCACGGAGTATTTCAGTGATCCTCTGCCCAAACCTGACTTTTATAGGTGTTACTATTTAATCACTACTTTGCTGGCCTCAGAGAATAAGGATATCCCAGGAACGTTTATTTTGCCTTCTTTAGTGGAGGATCCACCTTACAAAAGGTTTTACCTTTCGAAGGATTTAATCAGAGCTGCCATCAAAATTCATGGAACCCACACGCCCACAGATCGAGAAAGATTAGTTCCAGACCCTATGAAACGTGGGGATGTCACTAAGTGGGAGGAGATCTCAGCAATTACACCTGAGTTGTCAAAGCCGCTACGGATATGCATGCAACACTTCGCATTCCCCGCTCAGGACAGATTCACCATGCCACATAAAAGAATATGGTTTGGATTGTACTTAGCCTGTATTGGACCTCAGACTGTCGATCTGGCGAGCTGGATCATTGATCAAATGTATTTGGCACAACACAGATGGGAACGAAAGAAAGTGCTTAATGGATGTTGTGCACTGACAAGAATTGTTTACATGTGCTTGGCTTATGACTTGCCAATTGAACGTGCATTAACAGGAGAAGAGCTGAAGGCATTCAAAGGAACGAAGAAGAAAGCCAGGAAGCCCAGCAGAGCACGGGCAGGTAAGCGCATGAGAGGCACTATTCCTTGCCTTCAAGTGCCAGAGTCACCATCACCACAACCCTCTCCAGAGCGATCACCGACAGAAGCCGCTCCCACAGTACAACCTATTCGCATAAGGTTATCTAGACCAGTGGTAACGGAGGGCACTACTAGTACCGTTACACCTCAGGCAGCTACAACCACAGAACCCTCCACCACGACAGCAGAAGCTCCCACCACTATTGGTGCGGAAGCCTTTTCTTTCCCATTACCACACATGGAGGCAGAACCAATAAACACAACATTCGATTTTGAAATGCCTGATGCATTCTCAAATGAGTTCCAGTTTTCAGAGGCACAAATGTTCTCTCAAGAATTTGAAAGGCCGAGCTACCCTACCACACCGCGGGATCAGCCACAGGGACAAGTGGTGTCGAGCTCTGATGACGAAAGAACAGCCACCGATGACGATGAAGGTGACGATGAAGCCAGCCAGGGCACTCACGAGTCCCAAGAACAGGAACAGACAGATGGCCAAGGCCAACAAACCGATGCACACGGTGACACCAGCACGCATGAAGAGGAGACTTTCGAAGCAGCAGCTTACACGCTGGCAATCAAGAAATTATATCGAACGATGGAGAAAGTCTGGGCACGGAAGAAATTGACTGAAGAAGAGAGCCAGACCCTAATCGAACAAGAACTCGTCTCCGGAGGATTTGAAGAAGTCTACATCAGAGGGTTTAGAGAACTGGTCAAATCCATCGGCCCGGTCGAAGCACTGAGATATTTACAAAGGAAGCCACTTCCACAATATGACCCTCGTAGAGTTCGCCTGTTATCAAAGCCCGGTGAATATATTCGAGTTCCGGTAGGTGCTCAATCATCCCACCAGGCGCAAGATGCACGCCTACGTCCGGAAAGATCCATCACCGAAGAAGCTATCCTAGTCGACTCCCCACCACGTACTACCGTTGTACATACTACCACTATCCTTGAAATAACATCCACACCTTCTACTCCTCTCTCACCTCATGTTTCACCAACCCATCCTGTATCCCCCGCACACCCACCTGCTCCTCCCACATCCACACTAGTCTACGGCAACATAGCCACAACCTTTGCCCTGCCCATTCATGCCACCATGCCCGCACCCACCCCACCTCGTCTACGTGTTAACCCCTTCGTCCCTTCATCCTTCCCATCTTTTCCCCCACCTTTAAGACACCCTTTCACCTTTCTAACCCCACTCACCTTCTCACCAGTTTCACCTCCCCAACCCACTATAACCCCTATTTCCCCTTTTCACCAAGCGGCTCCAACCATTCCCCCTGTAAATTACTCTACATTTGTAAATCCCGTCTTCACACCGACACAACCACCCACATACACACCGCTTTTCACAGTCACCGCACTTGACACGTCCAATGACATGGACATCTCACCACCCACCGCACCAGCAACCACTCCACTCACAGCACCATCATATTTAGGTACGTCACAATTTTCCACGATCACCACTGCATCCACCTTCCCAACCCCATTTCCCATTCCCGCTGCATCTACTTCCACTGCATCCTCACTTAGCACTCCATTACTATTATCGCCAACCATAGACACTGCACTTCAACGAATGTTCACATGCATGACACAAGTACGAGATGAGTTTGCATCTCTTGGCAACAATTATCAACAGCTGCAGAGGACGACAAATGAATTAGAGTCGCAGCTTAATTCATTATCAATCGAGAATGCCTCGTTAAATACGTGATACCAAGAACTAAGAGAGGCCTATCATAAGCTAGAACTAGAAAGTGAAGAGAAAACAAAAGAAGCCACTGCTGATCTGGACAACCTGCTTCGAGCCCAAACAATTAGGAACGCGACGCTGACCAGGAATATGGGCTTACTCAGGAGGCACCTAGCCGCAGCAAAAGAGGAGAACCAGAGACTCCAAGAGCAGTATAGAGAAAATTTGGAAGCGGCATTGGACCATCCAGAACAACCCTTAAGTCCTAGCAGATTCAAGGCAATCCCATCTGAATCGATGCGGATGTTGCTAGATGACCATGTTCGACTGCTAGAGGACTATGATCGAATGAACGAAGAGCATCAGAAATTAAAAGAAGATCACAAGTTACTACAGCTCAGAGAAACGGCACCACAACAAGTACAAGTAGCAGCAGAAGTACCAGAACCTGTGGACCCTGCTCTTGACATCTTAGAAGAACTCAACGCATTACGGGCCCAGGTAGCCACTCTCCAATCACGCATAGATGTATACGAAGCACCACCACGGCCTGATTCCCCACCGGAGATCCCAACTGACGACGAGAACATAACCATTCCGGTGGAGGAAACGTTTGAAGAAGCATACGAGCCAATACCCATCCCAGGCGGACAAGTCACGGCCGAAGGCCAGATGACCTATGAACTTCCTACCCCCGCGTGGATGAAAACGATCGAAGAACTTGGAACGACACATTCGGCCAGAGTAGAGGCACAGTTACATGCCATGGCCATGATTGAAGAGAGAATCTTACAATCCCCCTTCTTTGCTCATTTGCCCCCCCGACGCTATATATCTGGGCATGAGCTACAGTATAAACCGTACTTCATGTTAATGGCTGAATATCAGCTAGCTATAGAAAAAGAAACCGGCATGAAACCCACGCATGCTACACAATTCGAGCCGGCGGACTTGCCACCAAATGCGCAAAGAGGAGAAATCCATCAACCTGATTGGCGCAAAGACCTCCTCCAGAAGTACCCAGAAATGATGAGCACATGGGTGAAAGCGCCTTTACATTTAAAGTATAATCCTTGCTGGGGACCAGTACCACGACGCCGCTCCTGGACTGCATTCGCTATCAAAGTACAAAACAATAGGCAGTGTCAGGATTGGCTGAATTACCCCTACTTCAAGCCGCCCACCGAGTTGCCCACTGTTGGCTATATGATGGCTACAATCCGTCACTGGCTCCCTCGCCTGAAGCATATGGATGATATCGCAGCGCATATGACTGTCAAAATTTTTGACATGATGCAAATGATATTTAAAGTCTTCCGACGCGTCAAGGCACCGCATGTAAACACCCCGGGATTTGAGCATGGTAACTTTGACCTAGTATACGACATGAGCACAACGCCATCGCTTCGGGTGTGTTAGGCCTGGCACTGTAGAATAAAATACCTACCGGCGTGCTACAAGCAAACATTCGAAGAGATGTTCACCACCGGATTTTGGGAATACCATTCCGAGGTATTCATCAGCAGGCCCACACATTTATTGCAACTTTTTGCCTGCGAGCGAATGGTTTATTCCGCGCACTATCAACTCCCGCCACCCGACGAACCGCAACCGATCGACTGGGAGAAACTCGAGGCTGATCTGGCCCGAGGCATTCGAG
The DNA here is from genome assembly GCA_020310875.1 of Ceratopteris richardii. Lineage (NCBI taxonomy): Eukaryota > Viridiplantae > Streptophyta > Polypodiopsida > Polypodiales > Pteridaceae > Ceratopteris > Ceratopteris richardii. Next base: position 50,691,544 of record CM035422.1, read on the forward strand.
TATCTGAGCACACCCTCGCTCACGACCTCCTACAAAACTACATCCGGCAGACCGCACAACAAGGTTCTGTCGAGGACGACAGAAGCGAGAGGGAGGGGGGTGTTGGAAGCAGTCAGAGGCACAGTCAGAGGCACAGACGACGTGGAAGCATATAAAGACGGAGCAGGGAGTCAGTCGGATCATTTTTTCAAACAACTATGTTTTTATTACCTCTTCAAACATCCAACAATGATTTTCATCACTCTTGTAACATATGTAATATAGACAAAATCCCATTTTCTAATTCATAGCTCCATTTTGTGCAAGCCGAGGAGTCCTCGAGATTGAGGAGCTTAGGTAGAATACGCGTACTAATTTTCGTTATTTTTAGATACCGTTTACCCTTCCAAATAGCATCTAGGACCTATTTTTTAACTAGGCCGGTCACTAGATGTGAAACCGGTCAAAACTAGTCTAGAAACTATAAAAAGAGCTAGAGAGCTCATTTTTGAGGTTGGTTCATGTTGGCTAGTGTGAGCTTAGAGCTAGTTTGAGGTTGTAAGAGTATTCTTGAGTAATAGAGCTAATTTCCCACCTTCCATTGTGTCTTGCTTGTCTCTTCATTGTGTGTGTGTATGTGTGTGTGCATCTTTGTGCTTCTCACCTTCACTTTCACATCATCTCACATTCACGATCTTCATATCACTCCTACCTCTTCCGCGGATTGATATTAAGGAGGTGAAGCTTCTTAACGTGGTTCTCACCATTGTGCTAGAGCAACAATGCCTTTGATGTGTTGTAGTGTATGTGTATATGTGCATATGAATGAGTAAGCATGAGTATGTTAATTAGTGAAAATAAAACAATTTAAATGAGATACAAACAATGAGAGAGACAGAAAGAGATGGAGAGAGACCAAAAGAGAGAAGAAAAAAGAGAAAGAGAGAGATATATATATAGAAATTGAAAGAGGAAAAGGTAGAGAGAGAGAGAGAGCAAGAATCAGAGAGAGATTAGAAAAGAAAGAGATTCAGAAAGATATTTGTTGGGGGATTCTTGGACAAGAAGGGATTTGAGTGTTTGTAGGAGAAAAGGGAAAAACAAAAAGAAAGACTAGACCTTCTCTATCAAAAAGGCCCGTATACCAATAGGAGAGCTGATGGAAAGTGAACTCAATTAAACTCATGGAATTGCATATGACGGTTTCCAGCGGCCAAAGACTCAAGGTTATGGTTGCCTTCTTTAAATTCCAGCTCACTCGTTGAAGAAAAAAGGAATGAATAGTGATAGCACGTATTATCTTTATATATATATATATATATATATATATATATATAGAGAGAGAGAGAGAGAACGAGAGAAGATGATTTCAACTTTGAAGTGAAACTACCAAGAGTCCTTACAACAGAGTATGATGCCCATTTGGCCATCGAATTCAAACACTCGAGCTTATCTATGTCATGACACGCTTGTTGGTGCACCAGAACATTGACTTTCGGCATGAATAATGACCCTCAAGCCTCGACCCTCACGGTTAGCAGCATCTTGTCAGATGATGGAAAGCTTGTACAGATATCATCCTCTCGTCGAACGTCAAAGCAACACCGTAGGTTATGACGTTCGAGAGTCCGGACTCCATTACTGTAGCATCCGCTCGTGCGAAGTGTGCTGATGGTGATGGCACACGAATGATCCGATGAGGGTTCAGGACCTACAGGCTGCATGGAATTCAGTTCGATTCCTGCCACGGTAGGCGATGGAGGTTGTCATGAGTACACACCACTGAACACGAGGGCTTCGAAGAACGAACCCCGCACAACTGCGATTTTACGAAGCCAAGGGTAAGTTCTGGTTGTTGCGCTGGGGATGCCCGGGATGACTGAGATGCACGATGTCGTCGATTCTGGTTCTCAGCAAGAGGAAGTCGAGGAATTCCCTGAAGGAATCGCAATCTATGCGAGAAGATCGATCACGAGGCGGACACTGACATGGCTGCTCTAAAGCTTTTCAACCTAATGGCCCGCGGGTTGAGGCATCAAACAAGATGACTTGCGCCGGCAGCCATAGCTAGTGAAACCCATCTTTTTGTTACGAGTACCGACGCAGCTAATCATCATTCGACTCCACTGAACATCATGGCAGGAGAACTGAATTGATGTATGTGCAACGGGAACAGCTCCGTTTCATGCTATATAGGCTGACTCTTCTCTGAGCATAGTCGTCGCGGACTCGCTGAAGGGTTTTGCATGGTCAAGGGCGGAAGATAAAGATTCAAGGATTCGATTGAGTGTCTTCCGTAGGGGTGTTGATGAAGATAGATATGATTGATCGACATGATCCGAGATAGCATTGTCGGAGGATGGGTAGCACAAATCCGCAATGATGAATGATGAGGTATTAAGGATGAAGTCGGAAGGTGGACAGTACCCACGAAACTTAGCAAGCAACCTTTGGTCGTCTGCAAGTAGCTGTCCCCGACGCTTGCGCTGACGCACGGCGCCATGGATGATGGCATTGCTCGAGGCTCGAGGGTCAAGATTCGAGAGTCGAGACTCGTGAATCTGCTTCAAAGCCGCCTTCCAACGATACATTCATCGGTCGCGGTTCCGTTGACTTGAAGACATTGATGACGATGAGAAGGAGACGACAAATGGCACAACGGATTCTCAATCTCATCTACAGTCTGATGTGAAAATCACGTGGACAAGTTGACGAGTTTAAGAAAAAAAAGTACATGGTATCACAACTCTGTTTCTTTTTCTTTGAAAGAAACAGCAAAGCTAAATTTTGAAAGAAACAGCAAAGCTAAATTTTGAAAGAAACAGCAAAGCTAAATTAATGATAGGATGTACAAACTATGCCTTGGGCAGGAGACACCCAGCCAGCAGGGTTACAAATCCAAAGACATAGAAATCTAACTCTGTTTTGGGAGTCCATGTTCCGTAAGGGAGTTGGTTAAGCTTTGGCCTCTTGAGGCGGAGGTTCAGGATTCGAGCACTGGGTTGGACATGTTATGGTTTATATCAGTCAAACCAATTGTAATCAAGTTGTCTCCTTGTCTAGCCCCTACTTTGTGGGATAGAGGATCCTGCGGGTACTATGCCCATTCACTTATACAAGTACAATTTCAAAAGTTAAAGCTCAGGGGAGTAAGCTTCGATTGAACCTCCATTTCAAAAAAACTCTGTTTTTTCTTTTGAAACAACAAAAAAGGAAAGTAAATTAATGGAAAAAATACGATGCCTATCTCTGGTCAAAAAAAGCTCCAGTCTATCAATAGGCTGCCTCATGACTTCATTGTTGTAATTAAGAACTATCCTCCCAATAAATAGAGGGAAATCTTATTGTTCTGCTACTCTAGTGATAGATTCATCATGGTTCTTTGTTTGTAAGGTTGTCCAGGGTTAATTTTCCCTGGTATTGGTCTGGTGGGGAAAATCTCTCTTTCGGGATGTTGAAGGAGGCATATGTACAATCAAGGGTGTCATGTGCAAGAATAAAAATATAAACAAAGCCATCAAGAAATGAGATGGGATGACGAAGGAGGGATGTGTATAATCAAGTGTCTAACGTGCATAGATTACAAATGAGCATAATCTACATGGCAGTGAATGATTATTTGCTTCCCCATATCAGAGGACTTGAAAGTGCAAGTGACATTTGGAATGCTTTGGAAGAGCATTTTCATAATACAACCAAATCAAGAAAAGCTTCATTATGGGCAGAGTTTACTACCTTCAAGAAGAAGGCTGCACAATCAATATCTGATTATGTGACAAAGATGAAAGACACTGCTGATTCTTTAGGTGCAGTTGATGAAGATATTGAAGAAGATAAGTTGGTAAGACAAATTCTCACAAGACTTAGAGGAGATGAGAAGTGGAAGCCTTTTATTTTATCTACAGAACTTTCATTAGATCATTTCACTCCTGATTTGAATCAATTGTTAGGACATATGCTAACTTTTGAGAATGATATCAAAGGAGATGTTGATAAGAGTGCAGGTCATGCAATGTATTCTAAAGACAAGAAGAAAGCTAGCAAAGGAAAGCAACAATCAGTTGAAGATGAAGGTACTCCAAGTCAAGCAAACTTCCTAAGAGGAAGCGGAAGTGGCAGAAGTAGAGGAAGAGGTAGAAATAACAAAGATAATGTCAGAGCTTGTTGGATATGTGGTAAGACCAATCATTTATCTCATGATTGTTGGCATAATAATCAAATCAATGGTAATTTTAATCAGAACTTTAATCAAAGAGGAAGAGGTGGCAGATATCAGAGAGGACACTTCAGAGGTAGAGGTGGTAGGAATTCTTTTGGAAGAGGTGGAGGAAGAAACTTCCAAAATCAATCCTATAATAATACCTACTACAATTATGCATCAGATCAGAAAGAAGATTTGACTCTTATTATGAATGCAACATGTGAAGCCTCACATGAAGACATGAGAGTATTTTATATTGACTCAGGATGTAGCAACCATCTGAGTGGAAACATTGCTTTGATGACTGATTTAGATCATAATGCAATTAATCATACAGTTCAAATAGGTGATAATACAAAGCACAAAGTAAAGTCAATTGGTTCAGTCAAAGCCAAAGATGGAAGCACTCTCTTGAGTAAGGTTCTGTATGTTCCTAAAATTCCAAAGAATTTGATCAGTGTAGGAAAAATTGTGGAAAAAGGATATGAGGTAAGGTTCACTAATGATGGAATTTATGTTGAAGACCCTAGTCAAGGGTATAAACAAATTGTTACAGGAAAGAAGGAAAGAAGGCTCTTCACATTGAAGATACAAGGTAATATTGGACATGCTATGTTTACATATGGAGAGCAAAAGGTGTCTGAATTGGATCTTTGGCATAAAAGACTTGGACATTTTAATGAAAGAGGTATCAAAGAAATGATAAACAATGGTTCAGTGCTTGGATTGCCTAATGTTGCAGGTCAACACATGACATACGGATGTGAAGCATGTCAGTTAGGTAAGGCTCATAAGCAGTCATATAATAAGCCTGGTTTTATGTATTCAGAAAGACTTGAATTGGTACATACAGATGTGTGGGGTCCTTCAAAAGATTTCAGTATAAATGGTTCAAGATATTATGTCATATATGTTGATGATGCTACCAAGTGGATCACAATCTATGTGATCAAAGATAAGTCAGAAGTGTTTATTACATTTAAACACTATCATGCATATGCAGAAAGAATTACAAGTCAAAAGTTGAAGAGACAAAGATCAGATGGAGGGGGAGAGTATTTCTCTAATGAGTTTAGTGATTACTTGTGGAATGCAGGTATAAAAAGAGAGGTTACTTGCAGGTACTCTCCTCAACAAAATGGGGTAGCAGAGAGAAGAAATAGAACTCTTGTTGAGTTTGCAAGATCCATGATGAAGGAGAAAAATTGTCCAAATTATTTGTAGGCTGAGGCTGTAAACACAGCCACATATTTGGTTAATAGGTTACCTTGTAAAGTTTTGCAGGGTATGACACCATATGAAGCTTGGTGGGGTAAGAGACCTACCTTGGATCATTGTAAAATATTTGGATGCTTGGCATATGCATATGTGCCATCTCAATTGAGGCATAAATTGGAACCTAAAGCAGAGAAGTATGTATTCATTGGTTATGATGACAAGCAGATGGGTTATAGGTTGTGGAGTCCATCCACAAAGCAATTCCTTGTGTCCAAGTATGTTACATTTGATGAGCAAGGCACTTGGTATGTAGGTACACTTAATGTGCATGCAGATGTTGAAGAAGTTGTGAATCAAAAGAAAGGTAAAACAAAGGTTCAAATATTTGATGAAGAGGAGAATAATGAAGTACAGGTTGAAGTTGAAGAAATGCAAAGATTTGATCCAGAATGTGATGAACCAGAAACTTCAAGAAGTGGAGAAGTCTGAAGGTCATCTAGGCACAAATGGCAACCTACAAGGTATAGCTATGATACTTCATTCTTGACTACTAAAGATTATGCTTACATGTTAAAAGCAGATGAAGATCCATCTACATATGATGAAGCCAAAGGGAAGAAGAATTGGGAAAAAGCTATGCAAGAGGAATATGATGCATTGATGGAAAATGAGACTTGGGATTTGGTTCCTAAACCAAATAGTCAGAAGATCATTGGATGTAACTGGGTTTACAAAACAAAAAGATTTGCAGATGGAAGTATATCTAGGTACAAAGCCAGGCTTGTTATGAAGGGATATGCACAGACATATGGTGTGGACTATGATGAAACATATAGTCCTGTTGCAAAGATGACAACCATAAGGACACTCATAGCAATTGCTACTTGCAAAGGTTGGAAATTATCTCAATTAGATGTGAAGAATGCATTTTTGAATGGTTTTATTTCAGATGAAGTTTATATGGAACAACCAGATGGTTTCAAAGATCAAGTGTATCCAAATTATGTGTGTAAGCTCAAGAGAGCTTTGTATGGGTTGAAGTAGGCCCCAAGGGCATGGAATTATAGGCTTGTAAAGTTCTTAAAGGAACTTGGATTTCAAGCATCAAAGGTAGATAGTAGCTTGCTAGTCAAAGCAACTGAGGATGGCTTTATTTATGTTTGTATTTATGTTGATGACATAATACTTACAGGAACAGATGACCAAGGCATACACATGATTAAGAAGCAGATGGAGAAAGAATTCAAAATCAGTGATTTGGGAAATTTGTTATTCTTTGTGGGAATGGAGATTTCATATACTCAACATGGAGTATATGTAACTCAAGAAAGGTATCTGAAAAATTTGTTAACCAAATTTAAAATGGAAGATTGCAGGATAGCACCAACTCCAATGGAAGTGAATCAAAGATTGAGTAGATATGGAGGAGAAGAATTCAAAGATATGAAGCTTTATCAGAGTTTGGTGGGTATCTTGATTTATGCTACATTAACAAGACCTCATTTATCATATGCAGTTGGAGTTCTATCTCAATTCATGCATTGTCCTAGAAAGGAACATTGGATTGCAGGACAAAGAGTACTTAGGTACATCAAGGGAACACTTAAAGAAGGTTTGTATTATGGATTTACTTCAGATACAGGAGTCAAAATATACAGTGATGCAGATTGAGCAGGTAATTCTGATGATAGAAGATCAACACATGGATATTTGTGTTATGTGGGAGATAAGCTAATTTCATGGTGTTCTAAGAAGCAATATACAGTTGCTCTATCATCTATAGAAGCAGAATACAAAGGCATGGTAGAAGCTGCAAAAGAAGTAATGTGGTTAAAGACTCTTATGAAGAGTTTTGATATTGTTCAGAGTACTCCTATCATTTGTGGAGACAATATGAGTTCTCTATATTTGGCAGCAAATCCTGTATTCCATGCTAGAACTAAACACATTGAGATTCAGTATCATTTTTTGAGAGAGAAGGTTGTTGATAAAGAAATAGAAGTTATGCATACTCCTACAAAAGATCAACTTGCAGATATGATGACAAAAAGTTTGGATGGATCAAAGTTGCAGAGATTTAAAGATATGGCAAGGATAAAAAGGATGCAGGTAATCACAATTGATGATTGAGGGGGAGTTGTTGGAGCAGTACAATCAACAATTGGTGATTATATAAAGCCTAGAAGTGAAGAGATGAAGGAAAGACTGAAGATCAACTTCATGAAGTAAAGAGAAGATTCAGATAGCAAAGTGTTTTAAATTATATGTACATTAGTTTTGTATATACTTCAATATACTTGAAGTAATGACGAATTAGTACTCATATATATATAAGTACGTGCTCATATTCGGATGATGAGTGTAAGATGAAATATAGATGAGTAGATGATGAACATTGTATGTGTCATCCATCAGATGTATGAAGAGTTGAGATAAGGAAAAAGTTTTCAGAGAATTGTGCGTCGATATTTTCCCTAGTTCTCCTCCTGTGTTTAATCTTATGAGAAATCCTTTTGTACACATCTAAGTCCATAGTTAATCTATCTATGGTTAAAGTTTGAGAGTTCAATTGCAAATAGGTTGAGAGAATTTTGGATAGGAACATCTATATGTGAGAAAGTGTTGAGTGTCTTCTCAAACAGGCGCAGATTTGATGGTCAAAGAAATGGACAGTGCTCAGTGCATAGTGTAAATTCTTACACAAATGAGGAGTCAAGATTTAAGTTGGAAGGTAAGCAATCTATGGCTAAAAGAATTTGCTTAAACGGGTTCTAGTTTGGGAGAACCATGTCTTAGAAGTTGCAGGTGTCAAAGTCGACTCTACAGGGAGACAGTTTTAGACATAGGTAGATTTTTTGAATCATTTCTCACAATCTACTCAAGCTTTTGAAGTGTTTTAACTTGGAGAAGGTGCGCAACCTCTAGGCAACACATTCTACAAAGTTTTATAAAAAACTTTACACAAATGATTAATCAATGAGTGATTAATGTGCAGCAGACTTTTCTGAGAAATGATTTTCTTCACAGTTAACTAATTTCTTGATAGTTTGGTGCTTGTCTTCCAAAATTGGTTGGAGTTTAAAGTTATTCTTGATATAGAGGTGGTCTAACATCAAGGATAGCTTGGTCTTTTGGAGATTAACACTCTCCATCATAGATGATCCTTAGGATGATATGGAATATGTAATAGATGCGGTATGAGTCTAGAATCACATGTATATAAGTCAATGATGTAAAGAAATAAGTGGGAGAGTCATTAGAAGCCAAGTGTCCATGAGATAGATGTGTAGGGAGTCATCTTCAGAAGTTATCATCGAGTCTTTCTCTGATTTCTCTCAACCTGATCATGTGGATCAAGAAACCTTTTGTACACATTTAATCTAGAAGCTAATGAAGCTATGTTCAAAGTTTCATGGTCTAAATCCTTTCATGTTGTGAGTATGATCAATAGGAACATGTATATGTAATGTCTGCAAGTAGACCTCTCAAGTCGTGCAATTTTTTGTGTTAATGTTTTGCTTGGATCTCAGTGTATAGTGTAAAGTCTTTTATCAATGAGAATTCAAAATCTACTTTGGAAGATAAGAAAGATATGGCTAAAAGCATTTAGCAAAACGGGATCTGTGCTATGAGAAATCAACCTTAGAAGTTGACTATGTCAAAGTCGTTTCAGGAGAACAATTTCTAACATACCTTTGATCTTAATGATCAAATCAGAGTTTACTAATTCTTTTGAAGGTCTAATGAATGATATGATTTCTCAAAGGTAGCATGGAGGTATGTATATCATTAGATTGAAGAAATCTAAAGATATGTGTAGGTAATGAAGTCAATCTTTGAAGCATACTTCTTGAAGAAGGAAAATTTTCACTCAGAGAAGTGATAGTGGAAGACTTGATAAATTAAGGTAACATTTGTGTAAAGTTTGGTCTATCACTGATATAGAGGTGCTCTTAAATCAGTATAGATCAAGCCTTTGGAGATTTAGAAGTCTCCAACAGTGGTATCAGAGCAGAAGGTTCAATACAAGTGAAGTAAGAGCATTGGAAGTTCCCAACTGTTGCAGACATTGAAGTTTTTTCAAATTGAAGGTGAACAAGTTCAAAGTTTTGAAGAAAACATGTAGAAGAGTGAAGATTGAATTCGAAAGGATCAAGAAGGATTAAGGCTTCATATCAAAGATACACTATATCACCATAAATTTTAGTAATTGCAGACACAGAAGATCAAAGATGGGAGAAAGCTTGCAGATGGATAAGCTAGATAGGGAGAACTATCTAGCTTGGTCCATGAGGATGGAGGCACACCTCATGAGTAAAGATTTGATGGCATTCATCATAGGAGAAGAAGAAAAGCCTGAGTTTGAAGATCCTAGTGTTCCAACTAGGGAAGAGCTTGCAGCTTTAAAGAATTGGATGAAGAAGGATGCTCAAGCTAGGAGCATCATTTACATGGCTGTAATGATTATCTTCTACCTCATATTAGAGGATTAGAAAGTGCAATAGATGTGTGGAATGCTTTGGACGAGCATTTCCAAAATACAACAAAGTCAAGGAAGTCCTCGTTATGGGTAGAGTTCACAACCTTCAAGAAAAAGAGCTCACAATCAATTTCGGATTATGTGGCAAGAATGAAGGATATTGCAGATAGCTTGGGAGTAGTAGATGAAGATATTGAAGAGGATAAGTTAGTAAGACAAATACTTACAGATATGAGAGGAGATGAGAAATGGAAGCCTTTCATATTGTCCATAGAATTGTCATTAGATCATTTTACTCCTGATCTTAATCAATTGCTAGGACACATGCTAAATTTTGAGCAGGACATTAAGGGAGATAATGATAGGAGTGCAAGTCAAACTATGTACTCCAATGACAAGAAAAAGAATGGCAAAGGGAAGCAGTCAACTGATGATGAAGGATCTTCAATCCAAGCTAATTTCACAAAAGGAAAGGTGAATTTTAGAGGTAAAGGGAGAGGAGTTAAGAACAAAGATAATACTAAAGCTTGTTGGGTTTGTGCCAGAACAAATCATTTGGAAAATGATTGTTGGTATAATAATCAAAATGGTGAAAGTCATAATCAGAGTTCCAATCAAAGAAGTAGAGTAGGAAAAAATCAAAGAGGTAGGTTTAGAGGAAGAGGTGGTAGGACATCATATGCTAGAGGAGGTGGAAGAAGCTTTTAATCTCAGTCCTACAACAACAACTACTATAACTATGCATCAAACCTGAAGGATGACATGACTCTCATCTTGAATGCAACACATGAAGAAGTAGGAGAAGATCAAAGAGTGTTCTATATTGACTCAGGATGTAGCAATCATCTGAGTGGCAACATATCATTGATGACTGATATGGAAGCAAAGGTGAATGGACATAGAGTTCAAACAGGAGACAACACTAAGCATAAAGTGGAAAGCATTGGATCAGTGAAGACAAAGAGTGGAAGCACACTCTTAAGTAAGGTACTTTATGTTCCTACCATTCCTAAAAACTTGATAAGTGTAGGACAAATTGTGGACAAGGGATGTGAAGTTAGATTCACAAATGATGGTGTTTATGTGCAAGATCCAAATCAGGGATATAGAAGCATCATTACAGGTCAAAAAGAAGGAAGACTTTTTAGTCTCAAGGTCCAAGGTAATGTGGAACATGCATTGTTTACTTATGGAAGTCAAAACATGTTTGAGTTAGACCTATGGCATAAAAGTCTAGGTCATTTTAATGAGAGAGCCATAAAGGAAATGTCAAAGAATGATGTAGTGCTTGGATTGCCAAATGTTGAAGGTCAACACATGGTGTACAAGTGTGAAGCTTGTCAATTAGGTAAATCACACAAAAGGTCATACAACAAATCAGGATACAAGTATTCAAACATGCTTGAGTTGGTTCATACAGATGTGTGGGGTCCCTCAAGGGAGTATAGCATAAATGGATCCAAGTATTATGTATTGTTTGTTGATGATCATGCAACAAGATGGATTACACTCTATGTAATCAAGGACAAATCAGAAGTGTTCAAGACATTCAAGCATTATCATGCTTATGCAGAAAGGATTACAGGACAAAAGCTCAAGAGGCTGACATCAGACGGAGGGGGACAATATTTTTCTAAATAATTTGATGATTATTTGTGGAATGCAGGTATAAAAAGAGAAGTAAATTGCAGGTACTCTCCTCAACAAAATGGAGTTGCAGAAAGAAGAAATAGAACTCTTGTAGAGTTTGCAAGATCAATGATGAAAGAGAAGAATTGTCCAAACTACTTATGGGCAGAAGCTATCAACATTGCAACATACATTATGAATAGGTTGGCATGTAAAGCTTTGGATGGTAGAACACCTTATGAAGCATGGTGGGGTAAGAAACCTACTCTTGATCATTGTAAAGTATTTGGATGTTTGGCATATGCTTATGTTCTTTCTCAATTAAGACATAAGCTAGAACCCAAAGTAGAGAAGTATGTGTTTATTGGGTATGATGATAGACAGATGGGTTACAAATTGTGGAGTCCATCTACAAAGTAATGTGTTACAAAAGATGTTACATTTGATGAGAAAAGCACATGGTATACAGGGTTAACAAATGATTATGCAGATGTTGAAGAAATACAAAGGAAAGGAAAGACCAAAGTAAAGGTGTATGATGAAGATATTGATGATAATGATTGTAAAAGTAAATTGCAGGGCAATTTTGAAGATGGGCCAAGGTTTGATCCAAAATCAAATGTGGCTGAAACTTCAAGAAGTGTAGAGTCAGAAGATCTTTGAGAGAAATAAAAGAACCTATCAAGTATAGCTATGATACATCTTTCTTAACAACAAATGATTATGCTTATATTGTGAAGACAGAAGAAGATCCAACCACATATGAAGAATCTAAAGGAAAGCAAAATTGGGAGAAGGCAATGCAAGAAGAGTATGATGCTCTACTTGAGAATGAGACATGGGAATTGGTTCCAAGACCAAAGAATCAGAAGGTAATAGGATGTAAGTGGGTGTATAAAACAAAGAGGTTTGCAAATGGTGAGGTGTCTAGATATAAAGCTAGACTTGTGGCTAAAGGTTATGCCCAAACTTATCTGGTAGATTATGATGAAACCTTTAGTCCAGTTGCTAAGATGTCTACAATTAGAACTCTAATTGCTATTGCTTCTTGTAAAGGATGGAAGTTATCACAAATAGATGTGAAGAATGCATTTCTCAATGGATATATTGCAGATGAAGTGTACATGGAGCAACCAAAGGGTTTCATGGATTCAATTGGATCAAATTATGTGTGTAACCTCAAGAGAGCTTTGTATGGTTTAAAGCAGGCCCCAAGAGCATGGAATTACAGGTCTGTTAAGTTCTTAAATGAATGTGTATATCAAGCTTCAAAGGCAGATAATAGCTTGCTAGTGAAGGCAAGTAAACATGGGTATATATAGATGTGTATTTATGTTGATGATATTATTGTTACAGGTACAGATGCTCAAGGAATCAAGGAGCTTAAGAAACAAATAGAGAAGGAGTTTAAGATAAGTGATTTGGGAAACTTGTCTTATTTTTTAGGAATGCAGATTGTGTACACTCAACATGGATTATATGTTACACAAGACAGATACTTGAAGAATCTTTTGGTCAAGTTCAACATGGAAGATTGCAAGCCTTCAACCACACCATTGGAGGTTAATCATAAATTGAGCAGATATGGAGGTAAAGAATTTAATGACATGAAGAAATATCAGATTTTGGTTGGTAGTTTGATCTATGCTACCTTGATAAGACCAGACCTATCATATGCAATTGGTGTTTTATCACAATTTATGCATTGTCCAAAGAAGACTCATTGGATTGCAGCTCAAAGGGTACTTAGATATATCAAGGGAACTCTGACTGAAGGTTTGTATCATGGTTTACTTCTGACACAAGAATCATAGTGTTTAGTGATGAAGATTGGGCAGGTAATTTAGATGATAGAAGGTCTAATCATGGTTATCTCTGTTATATTGGAGATAAGTTAGTTTCTTGGTGCTCAAAAAAGCAACATACAATTGCCTTGTCATCCATAGAAGCTGAGTATAAAGGAATGGTAGAGGTTGCAAAAGAAGTGATATGGTTAAAGACCCTGTTGAAGAGTTTTGGAACTGATCAGAGTACTCCAATTATTTTTGGAGACAACATGAGTTCATTATATTTGGCAGCTAATCCTGTTTTTCATGCTAGGACTAAACACATAGAAATTCAGTACCGTTTCTTGAGAGAAAAGGTACTTGATAAAGAGATTGAAGTATTTTATACTCCAACAAAGGAGCAAGTTGCAGATATGTTGACTAAAATCTTAGATGGACCTAAGCTACAGAAGTCTAAAGATATGGCAGGAATAAAGAAGAATGGAATAATCACAATTAGTGATTGAGGGGGAGCTATTGGAACAAAGAAATCCCAAATTGATGATTATAAAGACCTTGAAGCAATTCAAGGATCAAAATGAAGTCAAAGAATTCATTGGAGATAGTGAAGACATCTCAAAAATATAGCTTGTACACATATGTACATTATTAGTTGAGAATTCTTGTAAAATGGATATAGATGATCCTTAGGATGATAACGAATATGTAATAGATGCGGGATGATTCTAGAATCACATGTATATAAGTCAATGATGTAAAGGAATAAGTGGGAGAGTCATTAGAAGCCAAGTGTCCATGAGATAGATGTGTAGAGAGTCATCTTCAGAAGTTAGCGTCCAGTCTTTCTCTAATTTCTCTCAGCCTGATCATATGGATCAGAAAATATTTTGTGCACATATAATCTAGAAGCTAATGAAGCTATGTTCAAAGTTTCATGGTCTAATTCCTTGCTATGAGTATGATCAATAGGAACATAATATGTAGAGTCTGCAAGTAGACCTCTTAGAGTCGTGCACTTGTTCATGTTAATGTTGTGCTTGGATCTCAGTGTATAGTGTAAAGCTTTTGATGAGTAGCACTCAAAATCTAAGTTGAAGATAAGGAAGCTATGGCTAAAAGCATTTAGCAAAATGGGATCTATGCTGTGAGAAATCAACCTTAGAAGTTGACTATGTCAAAGTCGTTGTTTTCAGGAGAACAATTTCTAACCTACCTTTGATCTTAATGATCAAATTAGAGTTTTAATAATTCTTTTGAAGGTCTAATGAATGATATGATTGTGCAAAGGTAGCTTGGAGGTATGTATATCATTAGATTGAAGAAATTTAAAGATATGTGCAGGTAATGAAGTCAATCTTTGAAGCAGACTTCTTGAAGAAGGAAAATTTTCACTCAAAGAAGTGATAGTGGAAGACTTGATAAATTAAGGTAATGTTTGTGTAAATTTTGGTCTATAACTGATATAGAAATGCTCTTAAATCAGTATATATCAAGCCTTTGGAGATTTAGAAGTCTCCAACATCTTTGAGATCTCTCGCTACCTTGTGTTCCTCCTCTACCTCTTCCTCTTGATCCTCTACCTCTCCTTCCAAAGTTTGCTTGAGAGGTACTACCTTCATCATCAGACTTTTTAATCTTGCCTTTACCATCCTTACTCTAATTCTTATCTATATATAGGTTGGAGGATTGATTACCTTTTGAGGTGTCTCCATTCTTCATAAGCTTTGCCTCATGTGTGAACAATTGTCCCATGAGGGTGTTGAAATTAGGAAACTGCATATCGATGTAGAGGTCCATGGCTATGGTGAAAAGCTTCCCATTTGTCTTCTGCCTTTATCCCATTGATCACTTGCCTCACTATCTGCTCTTCACCAATGAATTCTCAAATTTCTTGAGTTGGTTTTCCTTTGCATCTAAGTATTGGAAACATCTCATCTACACAAACGTAACCATTGAGGTTTCTCCCTTGAAGATATGCTTCCATTCTGAGTGACCAAGCTGAGTAATTAGCTCGATCCAATTTGTCTATGGATGAAGGAAATCCATCTCCCATGTTGGGTTAGTCTAGAGATGAGCTAGGCTTTCACAAAACTTGCTCAACACCTTCCACGTTGACTCTAGGGATGCTTAGTAGATTTCTTTGGCTTCACAATAATGCACTTATACCCACTAGGTACTTTGGAATATCATTCCTAAAGGTTTGTACCAAAATAGATAACTTGTTTGGACTAGAAATGTGAAGAAACCTTGTATTCCGGGAATGTAGGTGCTCATAGTTTTGCTTAGAGCTCACAACTTGATATGAATTGACTAGAGAGATATTTCACACATGTAATTCTAGTGTATAGTTGACCAACACAAGTTATTTCATGATTTTAGAGGCACTATACACTGAGCAATGGATTTAACAACTCAGGGGATTCATCCTAACATTTCAGGAACAAGATGGTGTGCAGACATAGTCGACTTCATTAGTTCATATCTCGAGATGGGCTAAACCAAAAATAATTAAACTTTACAGGCATATAGTACACACTTTTCAAATCAACTAGACCAAGTTGAAATGGAGAAAATGATCAAGTACACAGAGAGAAATCGTTTCTCCAAGATCACTATAATAATGAAGATATGATAGAGAACAATAGGCAAAGATGATCATGAAGTAATGCATGAATTAGTATCTGATAATGCACACGTGATACATGGGAAGTGTACAAGGCTTCTCATACATAAGTTTATCCCAGTGTATGCTCAATGATGTAGCCTCAAGTCTCCCAAAAATGCCATACTTTCCCTGCGACTAGATCACACCTATTTATACTAACTCATTGAGATTAAATTTTGAATTTCCCTCACCTAAAAGTGTTCCTACAATTTAGGGGTAGTTTAAATTCATTCTTTTTACCAAACAAGTCGTGGATTGACTCTCCTAAATCCACGAGATTCCAACTTCTCTTTCTTTTACATTTACCCAAAGATAAATACATCTTTATTGACAAGAAGGTGTACATATGAGATCCTCTATGTGAGGTGCATGGGTTGAGAAATAGTCCTAAATATTTAGCCAAGCATTTAGCCTTGCTAAATGTACCAACACCAATGAGACCCTAAAAGTACCGGAAGGATGCTATAGGATGGCCACAATTTCATTCCAATCTTTTGCTTATATAATGCTCCAAAGATTTTATACAATTTGAATTCAAATCACACCTCCAAAATCCCTAACGTTTCTCCATTAAGCTGGATGGAATCTTGAGTTGCAAAGCCTTGAAAAGTGGTTGTAAACTTTATAAAAAAGTGGAGTGATGTGGCACTTGACTTTAGCATGGGTTCACAAACACTGGAGCTTCTTAAATTTCTAACACTCTTTGTCTCCATCTAAGCTTCTTTTGTTTTTGTGCTTCCAGCAAGACCATAACACTTCATATTTGCAAATACTCTATAAAGGTTAATCGAAGTACAAGAAAATCCCAATCAATAGCTCTTTCTAATCAAAAGGTTTTGGAATGAATGGAAGTAAAAACACCTTAGAAAAGTTGAACAATTTTATGGGGATGCCTATAGCCCATAAAGATGTGTTGAAGGTCAACTTCCTTTCTCCGAATTCTGCATAAACTATCTCCAATTTTAACTTTTCCAAAGTCCTAACAACATGGTAGATTATGAAACATTGAAATATAGTATGTTTAACACTTATAGGAAAGAGACATATGCATAGGGATTTTTATTACCATTTCCTTTAACTTCATCGCAAACAAATTTGATGTCCAACCTTTTAACTAGATAATCGTCATTTGGTTCATCACGTTTTCTGTTCATGTACATAAGTTGAGCATAATAGTGAAGCATAAAATGTTGATGAATATCTGCAACTTGGGGACATTTAAGCCAACATTTGGATTCTTTTGATGACCTCTTTGATCTAATCATAATACTCCAGAGCTACATCAATCTATCACAATCCATGGGAGCTATTCAAGAAAACAATATCCCCATTGCTTGATATATTCCTCACAGACTTATGCCCTCTCATACTTGCCTTTAGAACAATTTTGAATGGGTTCCATCCAGCCCACAAAGAATCATGCATAACAATAGGAGGCTTTATAAAATAATTTAGGGAATGAGTAGTTATGTTTTACCAACATCCACACGTGCCCCATTCTCTTAAAAAATCATTCCCCTAAGTTTCAAAGACATTAACAAAGGTGATAATAGCCCACAAGCAATGATTATTTGATATCATTTCCTAATAAAAAGCTTCACATTAGATAAAAAAGAGGTTTCCAAGAGAATACGATGGAGATAGAAACAACGCTCAAGAGTCTTTCTTGTGAACAGTTTTTAGTATTAGTTAACTGAGTCATTCCTATGTCTAAACCAGGGGTTTGTCTTATGATTTCTAAGTTTTCCTCCTAGGTAAACAAGGGACTGCTCAAATGACTATTCTTTCAAAGAATCACCAAGTTCTAAGTACACCTTCTCTTTCCAACATTTTTTTGAGGCAACAAGAAGGAAGATTAATTAATGATAAAGGCACAATGTGTACACGAAGGCACTAATCCCACCAAATACAAAAGAAGGGGGGTACACAAGGAACACACACCCCGAACAACACGTCAATAATCCTTAATACAAAAAACCATTAGGAATCTATCTTTAGAGTACAATGACAATAGGATATCTCTCCATTTGTTTGGAGGATTGTTTTTAAGGACTACCATGACATTCTAAGGGAGACTGTTTATAGACAGCATGCTCTTATGAGTAGAGACTAAAAAAGCTATCCTAAGGGGATACAAGAAGTTTTTCTTTCCATTTGCAAAATGCCTCTGATTCTTGCTCAATCGTATGTGCCAAAGGATGAGACCTCTCGAGATATTCCACAGAACCAGGTCGAGCTTATTACAACAACCAATGATGACTTCATTGATCCCAAACTGAGGTAGCTTCTTGATCTTTAGGATGGGATCCAGTAAATGCCAGAACATCTTTGCATGCTAACAATTGATAAAAAGATGAGGGAAATCCTCTTCCTTGCTACACATTTCACAATTACCATTAGTAGCATTAATCTTCCTAGCCCTACTACTAGTCCACAACCCATTATGAAGAATAAGCCCTTCCACGCAGGAATTTTTTATGTTGTAGGGGAAGGCCCATATGGCCTTAAATTTGTATCCCCACTAATGGGCAGGCCAATTGCACTTCCATCTGGTATTAGGTTTGTGGAATATGTTGCAGATGGAGCCTCTATTTTGCTTAAAACTATTCCACATATCCTTGGCAACATCTTCCAATTGCAAGTTAACAATCTTTCACTCCCTCATCTTTCCCCTCAAAATCTTCTTGATATCTAGGATCACTGCACACAAGAAGAGGAGAGGTCTGTAAGTTCAATGGTCTGGTCATCATTTAAGGTCTCACCTGATTGAAGGAACCAACTCCAATTCTTGATTCCATGTTTGAAGCATTTGTGTTCTTTTATGGCAAGACTTTTATTGTGCCGTAGGGCTATCCATCCATGCCAAGGGGATTCCTGATGATGATGATGAGCGGCCCTCTCTAATCATGTTGTAGAGAGAGGTTGAGGAGCAGGAGGCCTCTAAAAGAAGTGTGCTTGTTTCCAATTAGTTGGTTCTCATAGCCTAATAATAGTATGACCACGTTTTCATACTTTGATGGTCTTGGGACAAGAGAAGAAAGAATGATCTATGTCTTGAAGTGTTTTAAAACAACACTTATACCAAAGTAGATTTTTTTTGGCTTTGATATTTTTCCAAATACCATAATAGATTATTTTCCACAAAAGAACCATTGTCTTCCTTTTTAAGAATAGGAACCAATGATCATGGAATTTAAAGTCCCAAATCCATGATAAATAGGTGCATCAGTTTTGGTTAAGTTTAAGGTCAAATACTAGTTTATTTTTAATCCTTATGATGATTTTATATTCCATTTACATTGTTGCATCTAATTCCATTCAAGTGTGAGGGTCAATATTGATGTGCATGAATCACACATCCTCTTTGTCCCAAGCCTTATAGACTAAGATAATAAACCTAGAATATTTGGGGTTTACTAGAACATAAGAGAAGGCAATTGAGTCTCACCATTATTTTGGGCTAACTCGTTGGAATACGATATTCTTACTAGAATCTTGGTGTACTGAAATAGTCAAAGGATATAATCAAGGGTCACCCTCTTCTCTCTAATATTCTCACCAACACCATTTCTTTTTGACAATAGCAAAAGATGATAAATTAAAGAAAGAAGTTATGATATGTGTAGGGAGGCAGGATCCCACCTGCCAACCCAGAGAACGTCCCACACAAAATTAAGGGAAGAGAGCCAAAACCATAATGAATCTTTCTCGAGAATACATAGAGAGCAAGGTGTTTCTCCACCTTTGGGGGAGGATCATTGGAAAACATTGATATGATAGAAGTCTTCTCATCAGGGGTAGAATTGATACATTTGAGGCTGCTCCGACCAGAGGAGTACAAAACGTTTTTTAGGGGGTGGTGAAATCCTTATTTCCAGCCTGAACACATGTTGATTTCTGCTAAGACAAATGCACCACAATATGTGACTCCTCCAAAGATGCTAGAGGACCAAGTCCATTTTGTTATTACATCCCAAGAGAATTTCTTTATACCCAAGCTTGGGCAGGTTCCTAATCTAAAAGTACGGGCATAGAAGTTTCCAAAACCTTTGAGAATGCCTACAATTAATGAACAGGTGGGCCAAATCCTTCTCTCTACCACATATTGTACACCTTCCACTATTTTTATTTATCGTCTTTTGTGTGCTCCTAGTCCATATTCCATTCTGGATGATGAACCACTAAAGGAAGGAGTGGTTGATGTTGATGGGGAAGGTTCACAAAGAAGTGAACCTGAATCTCCATTGGCAGTGGGACTAGCCCACCTTCGATCTACTCTTCAGATTGGTAACAATAGAGGGGATAGTTCCCCTACTTTCCTTGTATGTTTTCCACATATCGTCAGCCACTTCTTGCATGTCTAGGTGCATCATCTTTCACTCCTCCTTCTTTTTTCCCAAAATCTTTTTGTGCTTGAGAATGACTTGCAAACAAGCAAAAGACAGAGGGACTAGGGTCCTGACATCCTCATCATTCATAACCTCACCTGAGGGGATAAACCAATCCAAGGATCTTATTCCGATCTTGAAGCACGTGTGTTCCTTTATAGACTGTTGGAGATTGTTCCACAAAGCAAGCCATCCATGCCAGGGTGATTCTTGAAGAAAAAAATTTATGTTGTAGGTGAACTTTTTGTTAGGAATGTAAGAATTTTTAACCTTCATCTAGGAGAAACAATTATATCCCATAAGTGATCATTAACCCAAGATTTGTAATTTTTTACATAGAATTTATGAGTATTCCTCTTCAGAAGTTGAGCCCAAATGTCAGTGGAGGTAATGCTTCTGAGGATCCTCTTAGAAGCAAGATTGTCAGCCATCTTGGTGGGACAAATCAACCCAAGTCCACCTTCAAATTTGGGGAGGTAGCAAATACTCTAGGACACTTTAGGGACCTTGTATGCAGATTCACTACCTCCCCACAGAAATCTTCTTGCAAGATCAGTGACCTATTTCAATTGAGCTTTGGATGGCTGCAAGCAAGATAAAAAATAGGTGATACAAGGGAAAATATAATGCTTGAGAATGAAAGCTCTATGAACCAGAGAGGATAGGAAATTATACCACTTGATTATCTTGTTTTAGAATTTCTCAATAATCCAATCTTGTCTTTGTTGGAAGGAAACGTTGAACCCCATAGGGATGCCAAAAATTCTAAAGACAACCTGTTCTTCCAAAATGTGAAAACCAACATTAGCAACACAATCAGGCACCAAGTCGTTGGAAGACCTGAAACCAGTTTTAGTGTGGTTCATTTGAGAACCACTTGCAAGACAAAGGATCTACACATAATCTAGAAAACAAGAAGCTTAAGAAGGTTCAGCAATAGTGCACATATTGGTGTTATTAGCAAACATTTGTGAACCAAGCCTAGCATTAGAGTTAGGGATAGCAGTACCTTTTATCCTACCACTTTCCATTTAATGTTTAACTAGCCACCCAAGGGAGTCACTAGCTATGGCAAATTGCAAGGGAGTCAAGGGGCACCCTTGTCTAATAGATCTACAAAGCTTGAAGGGTTCAGAGAGTTGCCCATTCATAGCAATTCTAGAGTAGGCACTGCCAAATGAAGTGCTAACATACTTAATGAATCTCCTACAAGCTCCTATGTCATGAAGAGACTGTAAGACAAAGTCCCATTCAATTCTATCATAGGTCTTGTCAAAGTCTGCTTTGAAAATGTAGTAATCTTAGTTAGATTCTTTAGCATAGTCCAACCCTTCCTAGATAGAGATGATAGCATCAAGGATAAACCTATCTTTAATGAAGCCTTTTTCTTCAGGGAGAATAATCTTTTTCATAATCGAACTAAGTCTCTTAGCAATAACAAAAGCAAAAATCTTGTAGACAGAGTTAAGAAACGTGATAGGTCTCGAGTTATTATGGTTCTCTTTATCTCCTTCCTTGTGGATGAGCGAGATCACACTAGTGTTAATGTGCACAAGAAGAGCACCTCTACTAGTAGCCTCTTGCCAAATCAAAAGGAGGGTTAGGAAGTCATTAAGCTCCAAAAACAACCTAGTAGGAATGCCATTTGGTCCAGGTTATTTATAGGGTTTCATTCTACGGATGGATTCTTTGATCTCATTGTGAGAGAGGGGCAGGTCTAAAAGGGACGCCAGGCTAAGAGAGATGATTTTCTATCTCTTTAGAGCAATATCAGTCTTGGGAGCATTAGAGAATACATCAGTGAAGAAGCACAAGGCCTCCTATAGATTCTCCTTCATGTTCTTAGTAGAACCACCATGTTTTTTATTAAGCATGGGAATGATGTCCTCAACCTTTTTCCTTGTTAATATATCATACATACATTTGACTGGTCTATCATGCTTCCTAACCCAATACTCCTTAGAGTTAGCAAGAGCCAAGTTGGAAACAAGATACTGTTCAAGTTTCCACTGACACTAGAGATCTAGCAGCTCCTTGGAAGGGTTGTTGAGATCATGGGCTTTGAGGGACTCAAGAATGGTCTCTCTTCGTTGGGCTCTTATTTTGGTGGAAAGTCTCTTGTAGTGCGTAAAAATCTTTTGCACATCCTTGACATCCTTCTCCCAACTGAGAGACAAGGATCCTCCCTAGTTGAAGTTCCACTAAAAGGCAACTTTGACATGCTCAAGCACACTAGGGATTTTAAGGAGGTTGGGGTCTAAGTGGGGCCACCCCACTTTAAAGTTAGGAGAGCCTTTCTTAAGAGTGGTTATCAGGGGCTTGTGATCAGATATAAGCATGGAATGATCACCATGACACTTAATTTCCTAAAACTCTTGCAAAAAATGCGCATTGCCATAAAATATGTGCAATCGGGTAGCAAGAGCATTATCACCTTGCTTCATGTGAGACCAGGTGAACCCCGACTAAGTCCAGTAATGAATAAGGTCATGGTGATTACACATCCTAAACTAGGCCACTTTCAATGTAGTTCCCTTTACTACCAATATATCACTCAGACAAGTTACCATGTTAAAATCACCAATCAAAATAATGGGGCCGAGAAGATTTAACCGCTCCATTCAAGAGTCCTTTCTTAGATGATTAAAATTGGTAGCACATATATTAATCAGAGTAAAGGACAAAGGAAAATCAAAAGAGGTAGCGATCCATTGGTGAGAGTGACTCTTGGACACGTTTTTTATCAGGTGCTTAATGTTTGAGTAAACCCTGATGTTAGCCCCACCTCTGCCATTAGCATGATCTGTTGCATACCAGTCGTACTTACTAGACATAGTACTAAGGTTGTTGAAAAGCTTGCCCTGCCCAATTTCGACTTCTTGCAAACAAGTGAATTCAGGACAGTAATTCAAGACCTCAACCAGTAATTAATGCTCCATGCTCTGATAGGATCAGAGATCCCCTTGGTATTAAAAGAAACCAAACAGATGGAATCCATAAAAGCACTAATTGAAGAAGGGCACAAAGTTTACTTTCTAATCACGTTGGTAGGCTTCAACTGAGACCTGTTGGACTTTCTCGAATTTGTTCTCTTACCCTAGAATTGGGAAATCAACAGGTCAACTTTGCCTTAGAGTGAGGTTGTCTCAAGAGGAGTTCCTATCTCTTGAGAAAGTTGGTCATCATATCCATGTCAACTTTTTTCAATTCTTTAGTGAATTTGAAGTTCTCCATGGATTCTTTCCTAGCATTAGACTTTCTATGAGAGACAACTTTCCAGCCATCCTTACCTGTAGGGTGATTCTCAACAGTAAAAGCAATGTTATTATCTAAACCCCCCCTTTCCACTTACCACACCCGGTTAACGGTTCTCTTTTTCTGCTTAAGAGAGGGGATTGAAAACCTCCTCAAGGATAACCTCATAGGGGTTCAAATGGGAAGAAATCTTTTTTTTTACCCATTTTAGGAGCATTCTTTTTAACAGCATAGGACCAACCTTTATTTGCTCAAGAGCTTCATTAACTTTAACAACTGTAGAATCCAAAGGAGCATCCTAAGGAGGCAGAGAACTGTTACCTTTTAATAGAGGAAAATCTTTAATAAAATGCCCTTGTCTATGTCATTTAAAGCAAGCATTTGGAAGGTTTTTGTAAACCACAACCTACTTGTGTAACACATTTCCTTCACTATCCTTGATGCAAACACTTGATTTAAGGGGTTTGGCAAAATCTACTTCATTCATTAATTGGGGGTCCCATTTAGGGTTGATGTTACCCCCCGGGCTTTTTGCCCTAGCACTTTACCAAGAATACCCTCAATTCTTTCTATCCATGGATAAAAATCAACAGGTAAGTCCAAGAAATCTACCCAAACTGAAATTTTTGTAGGCTTGAGCCCTCGAGGATCAAAACCCACAAACCATCTGAAGAATGAAATCGAGATGTTTCTTATTAGCCATTGCCCTTCTGTTATAATATGCAAAGCACTCTTAGCATTGTATTAAAAAAAACAAGAAATAACCATTGGGGAGACATTGTATTTGTTTCATAAACACTTTCCTCACTTCCCAATGAGTCTTCATCCACTACTTTAGGGTCTCTTGAGAGGGCCTTAGAGTGTGGCATAGTCCAATCACGACCCTCTAAGATAGTTGAGATTGTCAGAGAGACAGCTCGTCCCTATCTATGACTAAGGCATCTACATCCAGTTCCAGAGAACAGCTTTTCGTGATGGGATCCTCACCTAAGAATTTTTTTCCTTTGTAACTAGACATAGTTAGAGCATCGGGAGACCTACATGTGATAGTTGTAGAACCAAGTGAAGAAGAGGACCCCTTAGTCATATAAACATAAGAGGGAGCAGGCAAACTGGAGATGTCGACATGCGAACATTGGCCCATGTAGGTGGCTTTGAGTTTAGAAAGCCCATCCCACAGTGCATCTCCAAGCGACATTGACTCCCCCCGAGGGAGACAATAGATAAACAATCAGAAAGCGACCCTTACCTTACCATGCAGCACTGAGTCAAGCCTTAGAGCATTGGGGAGCACCGAAATACTGTGACAGTTCCAACCAGAGAAGGAGGGCTACAAAGATACTATAGCATGCAACTATCAAACCCTAGGCAGCTACGCCTCTACATTTTCCTTACTCATCCTCTCATAGTCTTGAAACCTCTTGTGCACTTATGCTTTCAAATCCATGTACGAAATTCCGAAAGATGCTCTATCTACAAAATTCTCGAATGTTGAAGTTGAACAAGCACCAACTCCATTTCGATATTTGGGTTTCCTATCTTCTATTATGACTTCATTCTGATCCTCGACTTACTTCAAGCTCTTTATAATCATTAATTTGGGATTGCTTGTTCCAACAAAAGATCCTCTCCATGTGCCATATGTGGCTTAAATAACCACATTACTGAGAATTGTTTCAGGAAGCCTAGAAAGCAAAGAGGAACATGCTATAGTAGAGGTGGATATGGAAGCTCAAGAGGAAGATTTAACAATAATAACTCATACAAAAACAATAATTATCAACGAGGATATTGATGAAGGAGAGACTACAACAATTATGTAGATGATCAAACTCAAGAGGACTCGTTACTTTTGATGAATATGACTCTGAAGCAAGGTAAAGTAGATGAACATGTATTGTATATACACTCAGGTTGCTCAAATCATGTAGCAAGGAATGTAGCTCTACTCTTAGACTTGGAGGATCCAAGGAACAGACATGAAGTCCAAAAACGAGAGAAACAATGCACCCAGTGGAGAAGATTGGAAATGTGAAGAATTCAGATGGTAATATGAACTATTGAGCAAGGTATTGTATGGGCCTACCAAAACCAAAAATTGCATAAGTGTTGAGCAAATTGTTGAGAAAGGATTGTAGGTCAAATTCACAAAGAATGGAGCATTTGTTGAGGACCCACATCAAGGATTCAAGAGAATAGCAAGAGGGGAAAAGTCAAATAGACTATTTACATTTGAGCTCCAAGATACTAAGAAGATTGATTTGTTCAACTATGGTAGTCAAACATTATCACAATTTGAAATATGGCACAAGAGGTTAGCTCATATAGGTGAAAGGGCTCTAAATCAAATCAATAAGGATTAGAGTGTGCTTGGTCTGCCAAATATCTCCAAGAAAAACATGATTTACAAATGTAGTGCTTGTCAGTTTGGCAAGTCTCATAGGCAACCATTTACAAAGAAGGAATATATTCATGGAGACCTATTGGAGCTAGTCCATGCAGATGTATGGGGGCCAGTCAAAGAGCCATCTATCTCTAGATCCAGGTACTATGTGTCTTTCATTGATGACTACAGTAGATGGACAATATTTCATGAAGCATAAAGATGAAGTGTTCTCTTGTTTCTAGAAATATCTAGCACTTGTTGAACATCAAACACGAAAAACTTTGAAGAGGGTAAGGTCAGATGGAGGGGGAAAATATTTCTCCCATGAATTTGATGCTTATCTCCAAAAGAGAGGAACCAAGAGAGAGATTACCACCACGTATACTCCAGAGCAAAATGTAGTGGTAGAAACAAGGAATGGAACAATAGTGTAAGCTGCAAGGTCAATGATAAATGAGAAGAAATGGCCCAATTATCTATGGGCAGAGGCTATGTCCACAACCACCTATCTAATCAATAGACTCCCATGAAAAGCATTGGATGTGATGACACCATATGAAGCAGGGAATTGAAGAAGACCTAGCATTGACCATTGCAAGATCTTTGTGTGCATAACACATGCACACATACCTTCATAAAATTAGAGGCAAATTGGATCCAAAGGCAGAGAAGTGTATATTCATTGGTTATGACCTTAGTCAAAAAGGTTATAGATTATATAATCCAAGCTATAAAGTTTTCATTGTTAATAGAGATGTTGCTTTTTATGAAAATAAATCTTGGTTTGAAGATGATTGCAAGAAAATCAAACTTCCTTATGACCTAGAGGAAGGCTTTCCAAGGTTGACAAAGAGGAATGAGCATGCACATGAAGATCAAGTGATTTTGATGATGATAAAAAAACTCCAAGAAGAGAAATAAATTCTTGGAACTCCAAAGGCAAAGTTAATAGTTGAGGAATCCAACATGACATACTCTTATGTTCTATGATCGAAATCTGCATCCACGTGTCCAATCCAATCACTCTTTATTGACCTTCCCGGAAATCTTGGATCCGTTCCACACCCTAGGAACTTTCATTGAATTGACATTTTCTTGAATCCCTTACGACATCCATCCATATGATGTCCATATGTAGCTTTGTTGCAACCTACCTCTTGAGCAGTTTTCAATGCAAAATGCTCTTCGAGGCATACATTCCTCGACTAGAGAAAGATCTTCCTAGTTGTCAAACTTTCTTTCACATGTCCGAAGATGGTCATTGGATAAGTGTAATCAATAAAACAAGGCCTTCTATATGGCACATTATCAAAGAGTTAGTGCACTTATGTAGGGGAACCACATTTCATTGTAGTTTATTGTAGCCAACAAACCTCTCTTCCTTGCAAAGCACTTGCAATCAACCATGGAATTTGCAAAATAGGAAAACATATCAGTGCCACTTTGCACATGCATGCAACACTCGGCTTTTTCAGTTCAAGGCAGATTCACACAACTACACAAGAAAGTATGGTTTAGCTTATACTTGGCAAAGACAACAGGGCTCACCATCAATCTACCATATTGGATGATCGACCAACTCTAGCGTCCAAATGCAAGATGGCAATCCAAACCTATCTTCAACAACCATTCTGCTATCACATGCATCATTTATAGATTCTTGCCTTATGAAGTACCTATTGAGCAAGCCTTTAGGAGAGCACAATTATAGCTATTCAAGAGTAGGAAGGCTTCAACATAGCAAGTGAAGAGGATGAGACACATAATCCCTTGTATGATACCAAGAGGTGTGATCATGACAGTAGATATTTCACCAACCTAAGAAAGAGATCTTCATCCATTCACTATCTACCTTCCTAGAGCAAGCACTAACCATCCTCTGCACAACCGTCTGCCTCATCAATTCCAATAGATTTCAAATTACCAATAATGCAAGGATTAGATGACTCGGGCACCTTTGACTTTCAACATATAATTCATGGCTTTCCATTGACAAACATTGACATTGGGCCCAAAACAAATTATGAAACAGAACAATAGATATAAAAGCAAGAAGAACAACATCACACCATAGAAGAGCATCAAGAAGAAAGTAAGGAAAGAGGAGGAGGAGGAGGAGCAGAAGAAGAAGAAGAAGAAGAAGAAGAAGAAGAAGAAGAAGAAGAAGAAGAAGAAGAAGAAGAAGAAGAAAAAGAAGAAGGAGATCCGGCTTGCACCAACTCTCAAAAGATTAAGCAAGACCATGGAAATTGTTCAAGCTCATTGTAGCACATTCAAGCAAAGAATTCAAGCGATCATTGAGCAAATATTAGGAGAAAAAGATGTAGATCAACAATTTAAAAGATTCCTTGCATGCATTGTCGGAGATTGTTAGTGTAATTGATGCAACTAATCACACATTAAACATATTGAGCATAGAATATGATTAAAGAGGAGTCACAAACATCCTTGGAATAGGTAAGAATATATGAATCCCCATAACTGATATAAAAAAATCTACTACAACCACTATCACCATTGATCTGACTACCACATCCACCCTTATAACCCTTGTATACATCGTTAGTAACACCACTATGCAAACCATTGTACAACCCTCCCCCCTAGTGTGACCCCTCCATATTTCATCACCTCTTACAACCCCTGAACCTCCTTTGATAACCACCACGAAAGTGCAAGACACAGTTCCTCTCACCACAATTAATGATAAAAAAACCATTGACCCCAGAACCACCTCCATACATGACTTCAATTTTCTTTTTCATAGCCATGTTTCAAATTCTAATCTTTTTTTCTTCGCACAACAAGCCCTTGTACACTACTACTACATTTGAATCCTCAACCTTCCTATCTGAGCTAGTAATCATTCCCTAGACCACCATCGCTTCCTCCATTACACAAAGACTTCACCATTCCCACCTCCTCTCCAACCATCTTCTGCTTCATTCCCAAACACACATCATCATCCCATATCATTTTCCTCCATATTCCGTAAACAACCCTCACTTCTTTCTTGGTGGGATAGGTCTTCAACCTATCCCTCATAGTGTCAATAGTATTTAGCATGTGACCATCAACCAACCTTTAAATCATCTAAACGTTTTCAAGCACCACAAACTTTACACTGATCATTCTCGTACTCACATTGAATACCAAACACAATCGCACATTTGATCCAATGGACATATCACCACCACTCACTGAACTTCCCAACCCCCATTCTTCCACTATCCCCTTCCTCCTCCACCAACATCACCTCCACTCACAACATAGGTTTTCATTACCTAGACCTCTCCCATTCCCCTTCCCATTCCCCTTGTGTTGCTCTAGCACAATGGTGAGAACCACGTTAAGAAGCTCCACCTCCTTAATGTCAATCCGCGGAAGAGATAGGAGTGATATGAAGATCGTGAATGTGAGATGAAGTGAGAGTGAAGGTGAGAAGCATAGAGATGCACACACACATACACACACACTACGAAGAGACAAGCAAGACACAATGGAAGGTGAGAAATTACCTCTATTGCTCAAGAACACTCTTACAACTCAAAGTAGCTCTAAGCTCTTCTCTACTCAACAAACTAACACTAAGTAACCTCAAAAATGAGCTCTCTAGCTCTTTTTATAGATTCTAGACTAGTTTTGACCGGTTTCACATCTAGTGATCGGCATAGTTAAAAAATAGGTCCTAGATGCTATTTGAAAGGGTAAACGATGTCTAAAAATAACCAAAATTGATACGCTCATTCTACCTAAGCTCCTCAAGCTCGAGCACTCCTTGGCTTGCACAAAATGGAGCTAGAAATTAAGAAAAGGGTTTTTCTATGTTACATATGTTACAATAGTGATAAAAATCACCGTTGGAGGTTTTTTGAAAAGTATTTTAAAACATAATTCTTAAAAAAAAAAGATTCGACTAACTCCCTGCTCTGTCTTTACATGCTTCTGCGTCTTCTATGCCTCTGGCTACTGCCAACACCCCCCTCCCTCTCGCTTCTGTCGTCCTTGACAGAACCTTGTTGTGCAGTCTGTCGGATGTAATTCTGGAGGAGTTCCTGAGCGAGGGTGTGTTCGGATATTCGAATGCCTCGGGCCAAATCTGCCTCGAGTTTCTTCCAATCAATTGGTTGCGGTTCATCGGGTGGCGGGAGTCGATAATGTGTGGGATATACCATTTGTTCACAGGTGAATAAGTGCAAGAGGTGTGTAGGCCTGCTGATGAACAATTTTGAATGGTATTCCCAAAAACCGGTTGTGAACATTTCTTCAAAGGTTTGCTTGTAGCACGCCGGTAAGTATTTGATTATGCAATGCCAGGCGTAACACACCCGTAGCGATGGCGTTGTACTCATATCATATGCAAGATCTAGATTGCCATGCTCGAAGCTCGGGATGTTTACATGAGGTGCCTTTACACGACAGAAGACTTTGAAAACCATTTGCATCATGTCAAATATCTTGGCAGTCATGTGCGCTGCTATATCGTCCATATGTTTCAAGCGAGGGAGCCAGTGAGGAATCGTGGCCATCATGTATCCCACTGTTGGTAGTTCTATGGATGGCTTGAAATATGGGTAATTTAACCAATCCTGGCACTGCTTGTTGTTCTGTACTTTAATAGCAAATGTTGTCTAGGAGCGGCGACGTGGCACTAGTCCCCAACATGGGTTATACTTTAAATTTAAAGATGCCTTAACCCAAGTACTCATCATTTCAGGATATTTCTGTAAGAGATCCTTGCGCCATTCTGGTTGATAGATCTCTCCTTGCTGCGCATCCAGTGGCAAATCGTCAGGCTCAAACTGAGTAGCGTGAGATGGTTTCTTGCCTGTTTCTTTCTCTATGGTCAACTGATACTCGGCCATTAGCATAAAATACGGTTTGTACTGTAGCTCATGCCCTGATACGTATCTGCGAGGGGCCAAGTGAGCCAAGTAGGGCGACTGTAAAATTCTTTCCTTAATCATTGCCATTACGTGTAGCTGCGCCTCTACTGGTGCTGAGTGGGTGGTTCCAAGCTCTTCAACTGTCTTCATCCATGCGGGGGTTGGAAGCTCATAAGTCATCTGGCCTTCAGCCGTGACTCGTCTGCCTGGGATGGGTTGTGGTTCGTAGGCTTCTTCAAAGGTTTCCTCCACCGGAATGGTTACATTTTCTTCATCGGCTGGGAGCTCTGGTGGGGAATCCAGCCGTGGTGGTGCTTCATATATAGCTATCTACGATTCAAGAGTGGATACCTGGGCCCGTAATGCGTTTAGTTCCTCTAAGATGTCAGGAGAAGGGTCCGCAAGAGCTGGTAATCCCTGGGTTGCTGGTAATCCTTGTGTTGCAGGTGCTCTGAGCTGGAGTAGTTTATGATCTTCCTTTAGCTTCTGATATTCTTCGTTCATTCGATCGTATTCATCGAGAAATCTGATGTGATCATCGAGCAACATTGTCATTGATTCGGAGGGCACTGCTTTGAACCGGCTAGGACTTAATGGTTGGTCTGGGTGATCGAGAGCAGCTTCTAAATTTTCTCTGTTCTGCTCTTGTAGCCGCTGGTTCTCTTCCTTTGTTGCTGCTAGGTGTCTTCTGAGTAAGCCCATGTTCCGTGTAAGCGTCGCATTGCGAACTATCTGGGCCCTTAACAAATTGTCAAGATCAGCAGTGGCGTCTTTGGCTTTCTCTTCACTTTCTAGTTCCAGCTTGTGATAAGCCTCGCGTAGTTCTTGATATCGGGTGTTCAGTGAGGCATTCTCAATAGATAATGAGTTAAGCTGCGATTGTAGATCATTCGTTGTCTTTTGCAGCGCTTGATAATTCGTTCCTAAAGATGTAAACTCATTGCACACTTGAGTCATACATGTAAACATCTGTTGAAATGCCGCATCGATGGTGGGTGATAATATTAATGTTGTGCTAAGTGAAGATGCAGTGGGTGTAGATGCAAAGGGAACGGGGAATGGGGGTGGGAAAGTGGATGCTGTGGTGATTGTGGAAAATTGTGGTGTGCTTAAATATTGTGGTGCCACAATTGAAGTGAGTGGAGGTGTAGTGGGGGGTGATATATCCATATCGCTGGATGTGGTGTCAAGTGAGGTGACTGTTAATAGTGGTGTGATCGTGGGTAAGTGTGTGGGTGTAAATATAGGATTTACAAAGGTTGAGGAGTAATTTACAGAGGGGTTGTCTTGGACAGCTTGGTGGAAAGGGGAAAGAGAGGTTACGGTGGGTCGGGGAGGTGAGACTGGGGAGAAGGTTAATGGAGGTGGGAATGGGAAAAGGGGTCTTGGAGGTGTGGGGAAGGATGGAAAAGATGGATGGAGAAATGGGTTGGATAGAAAGGTGGATGTGTTAGGGGGTAGACTAGGTTGAGTGGGTGCGGGAATTGTGAGATGAATGGGCGTAAGGACGACTTCTGCTACTCCACCGGAGAGAGAGCATGTTGTTCTGGGAGAAGGGGGGTGTATGGGGGAGACTGGATGGATGGGAGGTGATGGGGGAGCGGTTGGGGTGGTCGGTACTTCGACGACTATGGTGGTATGTATAGTAGTAGCACGGGGTGGGGAATCTACGAGGATGGCTTCTTTTGCCAAAGAGCTTTCAGGGATGAGACATGCTTCCCTGGCCTATTCTGAAGATTGTCCGCCGGTGGATACCCGAATATATTCACCAGGTTTGGTTAGTAAGCGGATTCGGCGGGGGTCATACTACGGTAGCGGTTTTCTCTGCAAATATCTTAAGGCTTCAGTGGGTCCAACTGATTTGACAAGCTCTCTGAAACCTCTAATGTATACTTCTTCGAACCCACCCGAGACAAGCTCTTGTTCTATGAGGGTTTGGCTCTCTTCATCAGTCAACTTCTTACGCGCCCAAACCTTTTCCATAGTACGGTATAACTTTTTGATGGCCAGTGTATAAGCTGCTGCTTCGAAGGTTTCCTCTTCATGTGTGCTTGTATCACCTTGGGTGCTGTTTGTTGTCCTTGTTCGTTCGTTTGCACATGTTCTTGGGATTCATGAGTTCCCTGACTGGCTTCGTCATCGCCTTCATCTTCATCTGTCTCTGTTCTTTCCTCTTCAGAGCTAGACACTATTTGTCCTTGTGGTTGATCTTGCGGTGTGGTAGGGTAGCTGGGCCTTTCATATTCCTGAGAGAAGATCTGGCCTTCTGAAAAACTGAAATTCACTTGAAAATACGTCCTACATCTCAAAATCAAATGTGGTATTTGCTTGTTCTGCTTCTAAATGGGGTATCGGAAAAGAGAAAGCTTCCGCTCCGATAGTGGTGGGAACTTCTGCCGTAGTGGTGGTAGGTCTTAGGACTGTGGCTGCTTGAGGAGCAACTGTGCTGGTAGTGCCCTTCGTTATGACTGCTCTTGATAACCGTATACGAATAGGTTGTATTGTGGGAGTGGCTTCTGTCGGAGACTGCTTTGGAGATGGTTGTGGTGAGGGTGATTCTGGCACCTGAAGGCAGGGGATAGTTCCTCTCATTCGCTTTCCTGCCCTTCCTTTGCTGGGCTTCCTAGCTTTCTTTGTTGTTCCCTTGAAGGCTTTCAGCTCCTCACTTTTCATTGCTCGCTCGATAGTTAAATCATAAGGTAAGCACATATATATGATTCTAGTCAGTGCGCAATATCCATTGATGACAAACTGCTGCATACATATCCGCAGTGGCTTTGAAAGCTCAGGTGTGATCGCTGAAATCTCCTCCCACTTAGTAACGTCCCCACGTTTCATAGGGTCTAGAACTAACCTTTCTCGCTCTGTGGGCATGTGGGTTCCATGAATCTTGATGGCAGCTCGAATCAGATCTTTAGAAAGATAAAATCTTTTATATGTTGAATCGTTTACTAAGGATGGCAAAATGAAGGTGCCTGGCAGATCCTTGTTCTCTGAAGCTATCAAAGTGGTGATTAAATAATAGCATCTGTAGAAGTCAGGTTTAGGCAAAGGGTCACTGAAATACTCTGCGAAGCCGACTCTTGCCCAAACATGTGTAAAGTCTTGTGTGTTCTGTAGCCCTTCGAACTCTCTTGAGAAGAACTGATATTTTCCCCATGTACGGTCATCAAAAGTCAAATTAGCCTCAAATATAAACTCAGCATCCGCCAATGGTCCTGCTAGCCCTTGAAACCAGTGAGAATTATGATGAATCTTCTCAGTATACCCTCTAGGAGGGTCCTCGATAGGCATGGGTCCTGGGAATCCTTGGAATTCTGGCGGTGGAGCCATCGGATGGGACTCTGCGAGTAAAACACCGATAGGTGCTACAGGTGCGCTGGGGCCTGCTTTTGATGGTCCTTCTTGGGTTTGCATGATGATTGACGTGCTAATGGAAAAGATCTGCTACAAAAGATCAGCACATTAGTATGGAAATTAATTATGATCCCATTAAGGTGAGACCGCAATCCCTTTCCATAGCCGATGTGTAACCCGTGTAACCAAGTGTTGTGATGTGATTGATGCAATTTTCTTGCAGAACTAGTGCAGGTCTCTAGACACCTATATGTTTTCAGATAATGCCTACATTGCTTAATGAGGTGTTATTACAGGTGATGTTGGGTTATAGTGTGTGGATTTATACAAGGTTCAGTTATGAATGAGTTATTACAAGGTTGTAGATTAGTCGGGGTGGGAGTTATGTTAGACAAGGGGTTGGGAGAAGGCTTCTGGATACGTTTCAGTATCCACTTCCTAAGAGTTTGTGATCGGGTGATAGGTCTTTGCGGAGGGACAAAAGATGATATCAAATTTGGTGGTATGGAGGGCTGAAAAGATTTCTGAGGATTATATATTACAGGGCTTGAGGGTTGAGCTATAATACACTGTTTGGGTACCCAAATTTGCGTGGGTGTGGGTCTATTCATAAGGTACTTCTTGGCGATCCAAATTTGTCGAATGTTCGAACTTGTAGAAGAAGGTTGAGGGAATGTTGGACACTGATTCTGCTTCTGCCTTGACTTCTTTTTGTCATTGCCTGTGTTGTTGAAATCAGTCGGAGCTTTTTATCCTTTTGGCACCCATATTTGTCTTGTGCCGCTTGCTTTGTGTAGCTGACACTGCTTTCCTCTTTGCGTCGTCTGATGTTGCTGTCGGTTTGGGTTCCTTCGTCGTGGTTGACTCTTTTGTGGTTGAGGTTGAGAGGTCGGATGGACACTCTGATTTGGAAAAGAAGGGAGGTCCAACACTTGCGAAACCTGCCCATTAGGAAGTGCTCCATTTTGTACTTTTAATCTAGGCCAGTCCGTAGTAAGTGTGGAAGGATGGGCACCGTAGGGTGTTTTGCCCATGTGGACGCTGATGAAGTCCACCTGACCAAGCGGTTGGGCGGTTGCCCCTTCTAATTTGCAGGAATCCCAAGGGAAAATCTCCTGACGTCCTTCTGATTGACCATTGTCCATCGCCAAGCCCGCATGGGTTGGTGTAGACGTAACGTGACTGATCTGACCAAAGATCTTCCGGTCTTCCGTTGCATGCATTTCATAGGGTCTATGGCTACAAACCTCAGTCAGAATGCCATTAGGGAAGTCAAGCGGTATCACTCACTTCTGATCTAAGGTTCCAATTTGCAAGGAGCCTTGTCTAAGATTTAGGTCTACTGAGTGATCGTATAGCCAGTCTTGGCCAAGGATTAGGGGTTCTATCAGGTCGTCGTCATGGCACACTAGTAGTTTCACTGTCAGGGTCACTTCATTTATGAGGATAGGAAGGTGTACCTCACCCATGCAAGGGGTTTCCATGCCTCCTAGCCCTATGAGGTATGCCTCAACTGGCTGCATTTCTATTCCTGAATCCTTATAGTGGGACCATCTAATCGCACTAGTGGCAGCACCTGAGTCAATTAAAGCCCTAAGCTCTTGGCAAGGGTTGCCGTGCTCTACCCTGACTGTAATGAATGGTCTCCTGTCCACTATGCTAGGATGAGTGGTTGACTTTACTTGACACATGGCCATGGGATATTTGGGTGATGTTTCCAGATGATTATAATGTTCTCTCCCTAGTCCTTGTCTTCTTAGCTTCATGCGATTAATGCGTTCTATAGCTTCTGCCTGAGCTTCAACTCGTATTCTATTTTCTTCCTCCTTACGCTTCTTTGCCAACGTGAGTCGTCTAAGCATATCCTCAGTAAGAGGTTCTTGGTATAACCTGACTCTACAGCCACTAATGTAATTAGGCATTATATCTCCTTCTAAGGTGGCTAACTGTACTGCTCCACTTGACGAGAGTCTGTTAATGATCATAGGTCCATAACCTCGCTTTTCCAACTTCCGTGCGTGTTGCTTCAGCGTATATACTAGAACTAAATCTCCTTCTTTCAAGCCTTTATCTTTCACATGTGCATCAAAATATGCTTTCTGTTGCTTCTTAGCTGCGTATATTCCTGCTGCTGCTTTTAGCCTGTTTTCTCCTAATCGTTCCAAGTCCATTATTCTTGCTGATAATTCATGGCTGGTCCACTGATGTTCTTGTGAAACCTTAAGGGTCGGTATCAAGAAGTCCAAAGGAAGCACAACATTCTGACCAAAAACCATCTGAAAGGGAGTTGCATTGAGTACGGTCTTGTAGGCCACTCGATATGCCCAAACAGCATGCTACAACTGTTTGTCCCAATCTGAACGTTTGTTGTTCACGAGTTTCGTCAGTACGTTACAAAGGATCTTGTTAGTGCTTTCAGCCTGACCATTGGCCTGAGGATGATATGGTGCGGATTTCTTGTGAATCACCATAAAATCTTGTAACAAATATTCAATGACTTGGTTTAGAAAGTGAGTTCCTCGATCACTCACTAACTCTATAGGCAATCCATATCTTGTAAAGACATTTTCAAATAAGAATTTTGCAGTCGTCTATGCATCATTCTTTTTCGTGGCTTTTGCCTCTACCCATTTGGTGAGATAATCTGTGGCGACAATAATGTATTCAGCATGTGTTCCTTTTGCAGGGGGGTTAATGGGTCCTACAAAGTCTATACCCTACTTAGAAAATGCACGTCCGCCCATCATGGGTTTCAATGGCATTTCGTCTCTGTGAGTAGGAAATTGAGTTCTTTGGCACACATCACATCTCTTTACATAGGTATGTGCATCCATGTGAAGAGTGGGCCACCATAATCCTGCAAAGAGGATGGCTTTGATTATCCTATCGGGTCCAAAATGACCTCCTACAACACCTTGGTGTGCAGTCTCTAGTATGCTCAAATAATCGCTTTCATGAACACACTGTCTTAGGTATCCATCTCTTCCTCTTTTGTATAGATTATCGCCAATAAGTGAATAGTCCTGAGCTTCCTGCTCTAGACTTCGTTGTCGTGCTAAGGTCATTCCTTGAGGGAATGTGTTCATCCTCAAGTATGTCACTAAAGGTTCACTCCAGTCTGGTGTGAGAGACACGTGATATAATGTAGCATGTTCTACTCCTGGTCTTTCACAACAAACATGGCAGTCTTTACACAATTTGTAGACATCTGCTTCCATCGTAGGCGAGTATACTCCTAGTCTATGCAGAGTTTGTAATGTTCGATGTTTCGAATGATGTTGCTTTAGTGCACCTACGTGTGCTAATTGCAACCAATTCGCCTGTTCTGATTCATCTACACAACAAGCAAGAATCTTTTGATTATCCTGTTTATATATACTTCCTGCTATGATTTGATATCTTTGAGATTTGGTAATCTCTCCTTCCTTGATCCTTATCCTCGGGTTCTTGGGTCCATACGTGAGAATAGGGACTATAGGCTTAGCCCATTCTGGTGCTATCTCAAGGTTAAACAAATATGCATCTGGTAAATCATCCACTACTCCTTGAGGAGCTTCTCCTGAGGTTAATCTTGAAAGGTGGTCAGCTCTGAGACGTGTCTTTCCTTTCCTAACTACGACTTCAAAATCGTACTCCATGAGTAGTAGAAACCAACGTATTAATCGTTCGTGTTACATGGCTTGTTGACTAAGTACAGTAATGTTTGATGATCTGTAAAGAATTTGAACTTGTTTGCCAACAAATAGTGCCTGAACTTCTTGTTGGAGCAAGTCTATGACAAGCCTAAGTATTGGCTTGAGTCTCACAAAGTCTTAGAAGAAGCTTTAAAAAGAAGACTATGTAAAGTTCACTTGTGAACTACCTCTTGTAATTTTTTTTGAGAGTTTACTTAATGTAAAAGTAAGAGAATCTTAAGTGGTTGAGCCCACATGATCAAGAATGGAAAGAGGAGCCACGAATTTGTGATTTGTGGTAGGTAGAGAATCAAATCAATCATTGATTGATTGGAGAGTGATTGAGGGAAGTTAGCCTCCCAAACTCAACTATAAATAGATGGCAGTTTTTAGTCGTGGTTAGAGAGACCTATGTGAAGACCTCCAAGAGCTGAGCTTTATGACATATCAAGGTGTGATTACAAGGCACACATATGTATCAGTAAGTCATTGTATTGTACAAGAAATATACTTTCATTTTCATGATTATTTGGTTTCATCTTTCCATGTTCTTGTGAAGTGTACCACTCACTACCATTACTCTCAGTTTTCTCAGTCAGCTTGCAGGGATATTTTCTTTGAGCTTGGTGCATCATTTTCAGTGATTTAACTTGGTAAAGTTAGCTCTATAAGTCTACTATATGCTCATAAATTTTCATGTCATTTGGATGTTGCAATCTTCAGTTATGTTCATTTGAAGTCAACAGGGTCTGTTCATTTTCACTTCTCTGTTAGGTACCCGACTTTTTCACTCATCTTGTCAGAGCCATTTCTCAATGGTTACTTATCCAAATTCAGTGATTTAAAGCTTGTTGGATTCACCTTACTGTCTAGTATAACCATACAAAGTTTCATAATCATTGGAGTTCTACATTTTGAGTTATGGTGATTTTTCTGCTCACTGGTCTATTTTTGTAGCAGCCCGTGAAAATCGGGATGATGTCATCACTTGTTAAAACTCACTCTCAGTGTGTGCTTTGTTATTTTTGATGAGATTACTCTTGAACGTTAGATCTTTAAGCTACCTAGACTTCCCCAAGAGGAATTAAGCTAATTGCTGCTGTGCTCAGAGAATTATGTAAAACACTGGACAGGTGTATGAACCAAGAATAGCAAGTTTTCACCTCTAAGCTAACTCCAACTTATCTGTTTTGATCTATTTGAGTGATCTTCCAAGGTACATAGGGTGTCTAATACATCCATTGGCAAGCTAAAAGGGCCCACCATCTACTCCTAGAGTTCATTTGGCTGGTGTAGATCAAGGATTTTGCAACTCCTCTTCATCTTCAAACACATACTTATCCATCTCTTCACAGTGGTATCAGAGCAAGGTTGGACAACATGGCAGATGGATTTCCTTCATCAATTGACAAATTGGACAGAGGTAACTACTCAGCTTGGTCATTAAGGATGGAAGCTTATCTCCAAGGTAGAAGTTTATATGCTTATGTGGCTGGAGATGAAGTTATGCCAAGTTTCAGGAACAAAAGTCAACCAACACAAGAAGAGAAAAAAAGATTGAGCACATGGTGCTCCAAGGATGCACTTGCAAGGTCTTATCTCCTCAACTCTATCTCAGATTTTTTGTTGCCTCACATTAGAAGTTGTAAGACATCTCAGGAAGTGTGGGATGCACTTGAAGCTTTCTTTTCTTCAAGTACCAAAGCTAGGAAGCATCAACTATGGTTGGAGTTCACAACTCTCAAGAAGGCTCCCAAACAAAATGTGACTGATTTTGTCACAAAGATCAAGGACATAGCGGATCAGTTGGGAAGCATTGGAGAGGTAATAGATGAAGAGCAAATTATAAGGCAGGTCATCAATGGCTTGAAGGCAGATGACAAGTGGGAAGCATTCACCACAGCTATGGATTTGTACATGGACATGCATGTACCTGATTTCAACACACTCATTGGACAACTACTTACTCAAGAGGCAAAGCTTATCAAAAATGGAGAAAGCTCTAAAGGTAATCAATCTTCAGCTTTATACACGGATAAAAGCAAGTCTAAAGATAACAAAGGAAAGGCAAAGAAAGTGGATGATGAAGCAGGTACATATCAAGCTAACTATGCAGGTAGAGGAAGACATGGCAGAGGTAGAGGAAGAGGAGGTAGACAAGGCAGGGGGAGATCCCAAGACTCCAACTCATGTTCTATTTGTGGATTAACTAATCATACAACTGAAAATTGCTTTAGGAATTCCAGGAATCAAAGAGGCAGAGGATACAATAGATGAAGTTATGGCTACTCAAGAGGAAGGATCAACAACTACCATGGCAACTACAACAACTACAATCATTCAAACTATCAAGGAGGCTACAAAGGAAGGAGAGACTACAATAACTACACAGAAGACTCACACAAAGAGGATTCATTATTGATCATGAACATGGCTATGCCACAAGGTAAATCTGATGAGCATGTTTTCTACATAGATTCAGGTTGTTCAAATCATGTGGCAGGAAATGTGGCACTCCTATCAGATTTAGAAGATCCAAGGAATAAGCATGAGGTACAAACAGGAGATGATACAAAACATCCTGTGGAGAAAATAGGCAATGTCAAAGCACCTGATGGAAACATCAACCTACTCAGTAAGGTACTCTATGTCCCTACCATTACAAAGAATTTGATAAGTGTTGGGCAGATAGTAGAGAAAGGGTTGCAAGTCAGGTTCACAAAAGCAGGAGCATTTGTTGAAGATCCAAGTCAAGGATTCAGAAGAATTGCAAAAGGTGAAAAGACAGGTAGATTGTTCACATTTGAATTACAGGACAGTAGAAACATTGCTCTCTTTAATTATGGTAGTCAGACACTCACAGAATTGGAAGTATGGCACAAAAGGTTAGCACATATTGGTGAAAGGTCATTAAAGCAAATCTGCAGGGACCAAAGTGTACTTGGACTTCCTAATTTGTCAAAACAACATATGATTTATAAGTGTAGTGCATGTCAATTTGGAAAGTCTCACAGGTTACCATTCATGAAGAAAGGTTATATGCATGGAGATCTCTTGGAGTTGGTTCATACAGATGTATGGGGACCTAGCAAGGAAGCTTCAATATCTGGATCAAGGTATTATGTTTCCTTTATTGATGATTGCAGCAGATGGACTATCCTATTCTTTATGAAACACAAAGATGAAGTTTTTTCATGTTTCAAAAGATATTTGGCTCTTGTGGAGAATCAAACAGGTAAATCACTAAAAAGGCTAAGGTCAGATGGAGGGGGAGAATACTTCTCCCATGATTTTGATTCTTTTTTTCAAGAAAGAGGAATCAAAAGAGAGGTAACTACAAGGTACACTCCTGAGCAAAATGGAGTGGC
The DNA here is from genome assembly GCA_020310875.1 of Ceratopteris richardii. Lineage (NCBI taxonomy): Eukaryota > Viridiplantae > Streptophyta > Polypodiopsida > Polypodiales > Pteridaceae > Ceratopteris > Ceratopteris richardii. The sequence continues at coordinate 50,732,817 of CM035422.1, forward strand.
AGAAAGGAGGAATAGGACAATTGTTGAAGCTGCAAGGTCTATGTTAAATGAAAAGCATTTACCTAATTACTTATGGGTTGAGGCTGTATCTACAACCACTTACTTGATTAACAGGTTGCCTTCAAAATCCCTTGATGGGATGACTCCATATGAGGCTTGGAATGGAAGAAGACCAAGCTTAGATCATTGTAAAATTTTTGGATGTATTGCTTTTGCTCATGTTCCTTCACAGGTTAGAGGCAAGATGGATCCAAAGGCAGAAAGGTGTGTATTTATTGGATATGACAACAATCAAAAGGGCTACAAGTTATACAACCCTACCAACAAAGGATTCTTGGTAAGCAGAGATGTAGTTTTTGATGAGAACAATTCATGGTATGAAGATTCATGCAAGAAGATCAATTTACCATATGATCTTGAAGAAGATTTTCCAAAGCTTGGTAGAGAACAATCAAAGATTGAAGAACAAGACACCTCAGAGGATGATGAAGAATCTCACATGGAAAAGATCAAAGCATGGAAGTCTAAAGGTAAAGCAAAATTGCAGGAACTTGGACATGAAGCACAATCATCACATCATGGCCTAAGAAGATCTATGAGGGAAAAGAAAAAACCAGAAAGGTATGGGTTTGACACCTCATTAGTAACTAAACATTCTATCTACATAGCACAGGACACAAACCAAGAGGAGCCATCATCATTTGAAGAGGCCAAAGCAAAATCAGAATGGAAGCATGCAATGAAGGAAGAGATTGAAGCACTTGAGGAAAACAACACTTGGGATTTGGTGCCCAAGACTTCATCCATGAAGGTAATAGGCTCAAGATGGGTCTATAAACTCAAGAAGAATTCTGATGGCTCAATTAACAGGTATAAGGCAAGGCTTGTAGCAAAAGGCTTTGCACAAACTCAGGGAATTGATTATGAGGAGACCTTCTCTCCTGTGGCAAAGATGCCTACTATTAGGGTTTTGCTTAGTATTGCCTCTTCCAAGAATTGGAAGATACTTCAACTAGATGTAAAGAATGCATTCTTGAATGGTTGGATAACAGAAGAGGTATATATGGCACAACCACCTGGTTTTGAGAATCAAGTTTATCCTGATTATGTGTGTAAACTTAACAAAGCATTGTACGGTCTCAAGCAAGCTCCAAGAGCTTGGAATTTTAGGCTTGTTTCATTCTTGCAGGACAAAGGCTTTCAACCAAGCAAGGCAGATCCTTCACTCTTTATTAAAAAGAGTAATTCCGAGGTCATCTACCTATGTGTATATGTAGATGATATTATATTGACAGGAAACGATGCAGATGGTATGAAGAAGATCAAAGATCATATGAGAGAAGAGTTCAAGATAAGTGATTTGGGTTCACTTACCTACTTCCTAGGTTTGGAAGTTGTCTACAAAGATCATGGTTTGTTTCTCACTCAAAGAAAGTACATTAAGGACATGTTGGCAAAATTCAAGATGCAAGATTGTAAGATTGCAGGTACTCCAATGGAGGTCAATCACAAATTGAGCTCACATGAAGGTGAACTCATAGAGGACATCACATCATATCAAAGTCTAGTGGGTAGTCTCAACTATGCCACATTGACAAGAGTAGATATATGTTACAGTGTGAGTGTGCTAAGCCAATTTATGCACACACTGTTACCGTTAGTGTCCATGTGAAAGGCCAAATGGCCACTGGACACTTCTTTGTATATGTTCTTTAATAAAACATATAGTGGCCTGGTCAGTCACAGACTGTAAGTTCGACCGCATTTGTAAGACCTAAGAAGACTGTCTTCGTGCTCCCTGTGTAGTGCGTTTTTTGCGTATTCTACAACCTCTGTGCGGAGTACTGTGTGTGGCGTTAGGAGCTCGTTTTTCTACTCCGAGCATATCGTCGTGGAGCTCTCGAGAAGGAGAGTCCAGTGTGGTGCATCGCCATCGAAATACTTCACTGGTATCAGAGCACTTCGAGGCAAAAAGCTTTGTTCCTTTTTCGACTAAGGCGGCGACTAAGGCGGCGACCAAGGCATAGACCTTGGCATACCTTGTCATCCGAGTCACCGAAGTCACCGTTGGCTGCGCGCGAGGGAGGACCTCAACAATCAAGGAATATAGAGGTTCCCGATACTTCCCGGGAGGTCACCCATCCCAGTACTGTTCCCCCCAGAGCTCACTTAACCGTGGCAATCTCTTGCCACTAAGCTACACTCTTGTGGTGTTTGAAGAAGGGGAAAGACTAAGGTTGACATTACCTTGAACAAGTTTTGGTCCCTCAAAGCTTCATTTTTGCTTTTAAAGCCTATTTCTGAAGCAATTTTGGGGTGTTTTTGGAGCCATTTCGGAGTACTTTCGCACGTAGTTCTCTTCACACAGGTCCAAGAACATCAAGAAGAGTGTTCCTTGTACTTCTCAGACAATAAATATCAACCTTTGGGGCTGTATTTTCAGCCACACTCGTAAAACTACAGGTTTCTCGAGGGGTTTTCAGTTTTGGTGGGAGCAGTCGCTGCAAATTTATGCAGGTTTTTAAAGCCTAAAACATCAGAGGTGACAGACACTTGCAGGTGTTATTGGCTAGTTTTTGGGTTGTGTATTCAGCCTTTCAGTGTCATTTTACTGCATATATTGAGCACATACACACCATGTACGCTTCTGTGGATACCGCTTATGTACGTCCATGTGGGCATTGATATGGCGGTTACGTTCTTTGCATGAAGCCTTTTACGTTTGATAAAGAGGGTCGTGGTGAGGTTTTCTTAACTGGGAGACACCCAGATGTCGGGGTCTCTTCGGTTATGCAGGTGGAAGACTTACCCAGCCTCGCCATAGGAGATGTATGATAGTTGTTCATAGGTGCTCGATAAGCCTAGTTGGCTTCTATTGGGTAACTGATTATATGCAGTGGAGTCAGTGATTCACTATGCAGGTAGACATGTCAATACTTGCAGTTTTATGATACTTTGACACTGGTCATATGCTAATATTGCAGAGGATACTCTGGCAAAATTTTTCCAGATTTCTGGTTTAGTCAACTATATAGTGGTCGATTTACTCCTTGATACACTTATTTGTTGCTGTTTGGACTCTTCTAGCTCCATTATCATTCTATTCAGTTCTCTACGATCATGGCATCAGAGGTCTCAGGCACATCCGGTGGATCAGGGTCTAGTGCTAGCGTTCCGAGGAGGAGCTATAACTTGTAGGGCAAAGACCATTTTGAGATCCAAAAATTTGATGGCACAAACTTTGCTCTATGGAAGAACCAGATTAAAGATGTGCTGATTCAAAGAAGGCAATGGAAGCTAGTAAATGGGATTTCAAAGAAGCCTGCTGACATGGATGAAGATGATTGGGATGAGTTAGATGAAATGGCCAGGTCTACCATTCTCTTGCACCTAGCAGATAATGTTTACTTTACAGTATTAGACTGTGAAAGTGCAGAGGAGCTTTGGAAGAAGTTATGCAATACATATGAAAAAGAGACGGCATCAAATAAAGTATATCTGATGAGAAAATTATACGACCTTCGTATGAAGGACACAGATAGTATTGCTGCTCATCTAAATGAGTTTGATGCCATATTCTCCTAGTTACAGGCTCAGAAAATGGATATGGACAATGAAATGAAAGCAGTATTGTTGTTATGCACCCTGCCATCATCATGGGATACATTTTGCACAGCTATTAGCAATAGTGCACCAGGTGGTAAACTCGTCTATGATGACATATGTGGAGCACTCTTGAGTGAGGAGATTCGTAGAAAATCTATGGTTGGCACTCAGAGTGGAGATGCATATAATGTTCGTGATTCTTACCAAGGAAAGAATCACTAACGTGGCAGGAGCAAGAACAAGGAAAAGAATGGTCAACGGAATAAGAGCAGAAGTAAATCAAGGAAGAGGGATATTGAATGCCATTATTGTCATAAGAAAGGACACATGAAGAAAGACTGCTATGCATTAAAGAATGCTAAAGGTAAAGGACAGAATGTTGATGGGCATGTTAAACAGTTACCTGCACCATCTACTTCGACTGTGAAGATTGAAGAAATTAATGCTATTTCTGATGATGCTGATGTGTTGACACTTGATAGTACTGTGCCATCTGAGGCACTTATGGCTGATTCTCTTTCCCACACCTGGCTGCTAGATTCTGGTGCTTCTTTCCATGTGACACCACATAGAGAATGGTTCTCTAATTATGCAGCAAAGTCTCTTGGTACCGTGAGACTTGGTGACTCTTACCAGTGTGATGTTGTGGGGATTGGAGATGTGGTTGTGCAGTTCATTGACGGTTCAAAATTTACTATGCATAATGTACGCCATGTACCTCAGTTATCACGCAGTTTGATGTCAGTTGGTCAACTTGATGACCTTGGTTACAAGGTGGTCTTCTATGCTCAGTCCTTTCGTATATCAAAGGGCAATATGGTTATTGCAAAAGGAAGGAAAGTTGGCTCACTTTACCCTTTATTTGTATCACAGAAAGAACACTTGTTAGCTGTTACTGAACAGCCTATGGCTTGTATTTGGCATGGTCGTTTGGGCCATATATCTCGTAGTGGAATGGAAAATCTTTCTCGTTCTGGCTACTTACCTGTGTTATCTTTCTCTGATTTTTCATTTTGTGAGCATTGTCAATATGGAAAGCAAACCAGAAATGTGCATAAAACGCACATTGACTCTTCAATTCAGCCTTTAGATCTTGTCCATACAGATGTGTGTGGTCCTATGCCCACTAGGTCCTTAGGTGGTTCTCTTTACTTTGTCACTTTCATAGATGATGCTACTAGAAAAGTCTGGGTATATCCTATCAAATCGAAGGATGATGTATTCCCTACTTTCAGAAAATGGCTTGCTTCAGTTGAGACTGAAAAAGGAACTAAGCTTAAGGCTTTACGTTCAGATAATGGGGGTGAGTATACCTCACATGAATTCAGCCTTTTCTGTCAGTGTAGAGGGATTCATAGAGAGTTTACAGCTCCTTATACCCCAGTACAGAATGGTGTAGCTGAGAGGATGAATAGAACTATTCAAGATAGAGTAGTCTCTATGTTGCATCATGCAAACCTCTCACAAGGTTTTTGGGCAGAAGCAGTATTGACTGCAGTTCATGTGATTAACCTTTCACCTAGTACTGCCAAAGGTCTAAAAGTGGCACAAGAGTTATGGACAGGGAAACCACCATATTATGATCATCTTCGAGTTTTTGGGTGTGAAGCATATGTTCATATACCCAAGAATCTTAGACAGAAGTTGGACCATAAGTCAAAGAAATGCATTTTTCTTGGATATGGTCGAGAAAGACAATTTGGATATCGCTTATGGGATCCTAAAACACGATCAGTGATCAGAAGTAGTGATGTCATTTTTAATGAGTCTAAGATGCATAAACAGCCGATTAAGGAGGTTGAAGTGAGAAGAGTGGTGTTTGAGGATACTAGTCCTCCGGTTAGCATGCATAAAAATGCTGCACATAGGAATGTTCAAGAGAAAGTCCATTCAGATCAGTTTGCACATGTTCCTGTTCAGCAACCATTGAGACGTTCTGCACGCGTCTCATATCCACCTGATAGATATGTTCCAGGTTTAGATTTTGTTATGCTAACAGATGCCGGTGAGCCCTCTTGCTACAAAGAGGCTATGCAGACAGAGGATCATGTCAAGTGGGAGCGTGCCATGAAGAGTGAGTTGGATTCTATTCACAAGAATGGTACTTGGGACTTAGTACCTTTGCCAAAGGGCAGGAAAGCTTTACCATGTAAATGGGTATATAAGCTGAAATTCACATCAGATAGTGCTTCTCCAAAATATAAAGCACGACTTGTTGCAAAGGGTTTTAAGCAACAACATGGTGTTGATTTTGAGGAAATCTTCTCTCCAGTGGTCAAGATGACTACTTTGCGCATGTTGCTTGGATTCGTTGCAATGGAGGACTTAGAGCTAGTCCAAATGGATGTGAAAACAGCTTTCTTGCATGGAGATCTTACAGATGAGATCTATATGGAACAACCAAAGGGTTATGTAGTTCCTAGCAAGGAAAGTCTAGTTTGTAAGCTCAAGAAGAGCTTGTATGGACTTAAACAGTCTCCTAGACAATGGTACCAAAAGGTTGATGCTTTTATGAAGTCCCAAGGCTATTCTCGGAGCAATGAGGATCATTGTCTCTACACAAAGAGATGTTCTGATGGCAGCTTGATATGCTTGATACTTTACGTCGATGATATGTTAATTGCTCTTATGATTTGTCAATTCTCAAAAAGAAGTTGAGTCAGACATTTGATATGAAGGATTTGGGGGATGCCAAACATATTCTTGGCATGCGCATTACTCGTGATAGGAGTAAAAGATGCATATACTTGTCTCAAAGTGAGTACATATCCAAAGTACTTCATCGATTCAATATGCAGGGTGGAAAGGCATTGAGTACACATTGCTGGGAAGTCCTCTTATGATTTGTCAATTCTCAAAAAGAAGTTGAGTCAGACATTTGATATGAAGGATTTGGGGGATGCCAAACATATTCTTGGCATGCGCATTACTCGTGATAGGAGTAAAAGATGCATATACTTGTCTCAAAGTGAGTACATATCCAAAGTACTTCATCGATTCAATATGCAGGGTGGAAAGGCATTGAGTACACCTTTACCCACATATGTGAAATTGAGCAAGGATGACTGCCCCAAATCAGATGAGGAAAAGGAATTCATGACCAAAATTCCCTATCAGTCTGCTGTTGGTAGTCTCATGTATGCTATGGTAGCTACGAGACCAGACATTGCATTTGCAGTGGGAGTTGTGAGCAGATATATGTCTAATCCTGGCAAGAAACATTGGGAAGCAGTCAAAATGATTTTGAGATATCTGAGTGGCACTAAGGACAAGTGTCTATGCTTAGGTAGAGGGAAAGCATGCATTATTGGTTACACAGATTCTGACTATGCTGGTTGTGTAGACAATCGTAAGTCTACATCAGGGTACATTTTTCATTTTGCTGGAGGTGCTATCTCTTGGAGATCTCGTCTTCAAGAATGTACAGCTGTTTCCACCACAGAAGCAGAGTATGTTGCAGCAAGTGAGGCATGTAAGGAAGCATTGTGGCTTTCTCGTCTTGCTTGCGATATGGGTTTGCCTCAGCATGTACCTCACTTGCTCAGTAATAGTCAGAGTGCCATTGCTTTGGCTAAGAATCCGGTCTATCATGCAAAGACCAAGCACATTGAGATGAGGTATCACTTCATTAGAGATTGCTTAGCCACTGAGAGCATTATTCTTGAGAAGGTTCACACTCAAGATAATGCTGCAGATGCTTTGACTAAAGCTCTACCACAGGATAGCTTTCGACACTGTTGTCACTTGATGGGGGTTACTTGATTCTTGATCTTACGCAGTCACTTGTATACTGTGTAACATGCCCATCAGGTGGGAGGTATAGTTTGTATACTTACACTCAGGTATTCTTTATCATTCTTTCTTTTTTCTCCCATAGTTACTCTGGCCATATTGGCCTTTAGTGGGAGATTGTTACCGTTAGTGTCCATGTGAAAGGCCAAATGGCCACTGGACACTTCTTTGTATATATTCTTTAATAAAACATATAGTGGCCGGGTCAGTCACAGACTGTAAGTTCGACCGCATTTGTAAGACCTAAGAAGACTGTCTTCGTGCTCCCTGTGTAGTGCGTTTTCTGTGTATTCTACAACCTCTGTGCGGAGTACTGTGTGTGGCGTCAGGAGCTCGTTTTTCTACTCCGAGCATATCGTCGTGGAGCTCTCAAGAAGGAGAGTCCAGTGTGGTGCATCGCCATCGAAATACTTCACACACCAAGGAAACCACATATGGATGCTACCAAAAGGATTCTCAAGTATCTCAAAGGAACCATAAATGAAGGACTTTATTATCCTTATGTATTTGATTTAGGTTTGAAGCTATTTTCTGATGCAGATTGGGCTGGCTCCAAGGAAGATAGAAGGAGCACTTCAGGTTATCTTACCTTTGCAGGTTCAAAGCTTATTTCATGGTCATCCAAGAAGCAACCCACAGTTGCTCTCTCTTCTACTGAAGCTGAATATAGAGGTCTTGCCATAGCTACACAAGAAGCTATGTGGATGAAGACATTATTCAAAGATCTTGGATTGGAGTTTGGAACTCCAACTATTTTTGGTGACAATATGAGTTCTATTCATTTGGCTGCTAATCCTATTTTTCATGCAAGGACTAAACATATTGAAGTTCATTATCACTATGTACGAGAAAAGGTTCTAAGCAAAGAGATTCAAATATCATATGTGTCCACTCATCAACAATGTGCAGATATTGAGGGGCTTGCTTCAGCCCATACAAAGCCTTTTGCAACCTGCAAACATATTCTGGATGCTTTGAATCTTCATATCCTTGTGGCTGGTCCATATATTCTTCTTCCTGTAACTCACCATGTAGGAAAACATTCTTCACATCCATCTGATGCAAAGTCCATCCTTTTGCTGTAGCTAATGCAACAAGTGTTTTGATAGTAGACATTTTAGCTACAGGGTTGAATGTTTCCTCATAATCAATGCCATATGTCTGTGCATATCCTTTAGCTACTAATTGTGCTTTATACCTATTTATGCTAGCATCAGGATTATGCTTTACCTTGTAAACCCATTTGCAGCCTATGGGTTTCTTTCCTTGCGACAATGGAACTAGCTTCCATGTATCATTTCCATAAAGTGCAGCCATCTCCTCATCCGTAGCTTTTTCCCACTCTACAACTCCAATTGCATCTTCAACGCAAGAAGGTTCAGCATCTTGTATTCCCTTTGTCATGTAGGCATAATGACAAGCCATACAACTGTCATACGTCAATGGTTGCATTGAATTCCGCATCCTCCTAGATCTTCTTGGTCCTAGGTCACTTCTCCTTGTATCATCTACATGTGCCCTTCTTACTCCTGGAGTCTTCACAGAGGGCAATCCAAGTTCCTCATCAAGACTCTTTTCTAAACTGCTTGAATCTGCATCAATGTCTTCAAAACCTGCACATGTTTTACTACCAGTAGAAAGCTTTTCTTTACCTTTCTTGGATGTATTTGATGAATTTGCTAGACTGAAATTTCCACGCAATCTTCCACTCCATGGATTTGAGTTGGAACTATTTCTTGGTGATGCATCCCGTACACTCAAAACTTGAGATTTTGCAGTTGATTTTTCAGCATTTTCTTTGTCATTTGGTTCAAGATTCAGTCCTTCTTTGGCATCTGCATAGAAGCTTGACATTTCATCAAATACCACATCTCTGCGCACCTTTACTTGTCATGTGAGTGGGTTATAACATTTATACCCCTTTTGCTCAAGGGAGTATCCAATGAAGACACACTTTTCTACTTTTGGATCAAGCTTCGTCCTCAATTCATTTGGGACATGTAGATATGCAATACAGCCAAAAACTTTCAGATGTGATAAGTTTGGCTTTTTACCTGTAAACTTCTCTTCAGGTGTAACTTGATGTACAACAGCAGTCAGAGTTTTGTTCATGATGTATACAATAGTATGCACAACTTCTACCCAATAACAATGAGGCATATTCTTCTCAGCCATCAAGGCTCTTGCTATTTCTGCAATATGTCTATTTTTGCATTCAGCAACACCATTCTGTTGTGGTGTGTACCTCCATGAAAACTGACGCCGAATTCCATGATTTTTTAGAGAACTACTAAACTCATTTGGCATGTATTCACCTCCTCCATCAAATCTTAATGTCTGAATGTACTTCCCTATCTGCTTTTCCACCATAACTTTAAAATTCTAGAAGTGAGCGAACACCTCTCTCTTTTCTTTCATGAAATATACCCATACTTTGCGTGTATGGTCATCAATGAAAGTAACATAAAACCTGCAACTGCCCATAAATGTGGTCTTTGTTGGGCCCCAAACATCTGTATGTACTACTTCTTCTAGTACATTCTCACTAACATGCTTGTCATGTGGAAATGATGCTCTTGACTATTTACCAAATTGACATGCTGCATATACCTTTTGCATTTCTACAACTTTGAAATTTGGTTGTCCATGGACAATCTCCTTTGATTGCAGTTTTAGCCTTTGCAAATTTGCGTGTCCAATTTGTTTGTGCCAGATCTCTATATCAGCAATAACTCTTGCACCTTTTGCAAACATGGATGCATTCATTCAGGAATCTTCACATTTAAGGTGAACATCCAACCCACTTTGTTTCCCTTGGCAACCAATCTTCCATCTTGCTTGTACTCCTCTACATATAATCCATCAACATTGAACCTGACTTGTAATCCCTGGTCAACCATTTGTCCAACAGAAACCAGATTCTTTGTTATATTTGGAACATGCAGCACATCAGCGAGATGTTTTACCTTTCCATCGTCCATAGATAGTGCTATGTTTCTTGTATGCTCAATGGATGTGATGTGTCATCACCTGTTCCAACATATCCAAGAATTGGCAATTTTTGCAAAGTACTAAACCATTCCGCATGACTTGTCATGTGATTTGAAGCACCTGAATCAACATACCAAACATTATCATTTGATTTTGAAACACCAACAGACATCGTATTCATCATGTGATGTTGAACCATAAACAACTTCTCAAAATCATCTGCACTTGTGGATGCATAGTTGTTTTGCTGCCTTTTGTTATTTTGTTTCTTCAACCTGCAATCACATTCAAAGTGTCCAGGTTTACCACAATTCCAGCATCCTTTACTATCATTACCTGAATCATTTCTTTGGAAATTTCTGTGACCTCTTTGGCTCTCCCTGTCTCGAAACTATCCTCTTCCTCCTGCATGATTCTATTGTTGACCTTGGTCTTGGTTATTGTTTCCTCTTCCACTTCTGAAACCTATACCTCTACCTCTTCCTCTGCCAGAGTAGAATACCTGCTCAAAACTGGGATTTCCTTGGGAGTTTGAATCCTCACGAAGATTCTTTTCTTCAATAATCAGCAAAGACACCAGATCAACAAAATTTGGAATATTTTCCCTAGTCTATATAGAAGTTCTGAACTGCTTATATGCAACTCCTAAACCATGAAGGCATACTTCCACCTTATCATCATCATCTACATTCACTCCAATAGATGCAAGTGACTCATATATGCTTTTGATTTTCAGGGTGCATTCCCTTACCGACATGCTCTATTTCTCCAAGGTATGTAGCTCATTTTTGAGTTGCAGTTTCTGTGCCTTTGAATTGGTCTTATACAATGTGACCAAACTGCTCCAAGCCTCTTTCAGAGACTTGGCATCCTGTATGTGCCCAATCATGCTATCTTGTATGCTAACAGATAGCCAATACATTACCTTTCGTGCTCCTTGATTCCATTCCTCATATGCTCTTATGTGTTGTGCAGTCAGATTCCTCTCTGGTAACTGTGGAGCATTTTCGTTCTCTCCTTCGATGTACTTCCAGTAGCCTTTTCCCATCAGGAAATTCGTCATTCTGAATCTCCAAACATGGAAGTTGTTCTTTTCTATCTTATCGCTCATAAGCTGACTCATTCCATCTGCGTTTGCCATTTCTGTAGCAATACACAACATTGCAAATCACTACAAGCAGCACTTCTACTTGAACACTGTTGCACTATGATGTGACAGTTCGATCTCAGAGAAACACAGTTTTGGTGTATCAACAGTACACAGAATCGCTTGCAATTCTGGATCTGGAATATATGAGTGTTGTCGAACACAACACAAGTTACAGTTTCTGAAACACACCTGGTTTTTCTCTAGGCCCCACCTTGCGGGCTCAAAACGGAGGTCGAGATGGCTTCGAAACTTTGATCTAATTCCGATTTTTATAGCAAATGGAGGTTGTTTGTGAATCACGTTTTCTCTATGCGTTGCTACATACTCTTCACCGTCGCCTTCTCCACGAGCTCACGCTCGCTCTCATACCATGTCACGAGGAAGGAGATAAGGAAGGGAGCTCACACACACTCTCACTCTCAAGGAGAAGCACACACATAGATTGAGGCAAGGAAGAATGATCTTCTTCTTCTTCTATTACATAAAGAGGAATGTACAAGAATGACCCAAAAACAAGAATAGAACAAGTTCAATATATAAAGATCAATACATAAGGAAAAACCTAATGTCCGTGAATGAGTGAGCTGGCAAGGAACAAATGTGCCATCACTCTCGGTAGATAAATCTAATAAAGCTCAATGAAGTATCCCTGACATATACTGGTGTGACCACTATACATGCTAGAGAAACAAAAAACTGGTATGTGTCATCCTGGATCATCACATATTGAGCTTGATATCTCAACACCCCCCCTCTCTCTCTCTCTTCTCCTCTCTCAACTCACCATTTGCTCTGTAATGTTGTGTCCCATGTCCCTCTTCTCTCTCTCTCTCTCTCTCTCTCTCTCTCTCTCTCTCTCTCCCCCCATATCTCTCTAATTTGCACAACACTCTATGTGCATTTTGTAGATTGCCTCTCCCCCCCTCTCTCTCTGAACTTTTGTGATCCCCTAAATTATCCTTTCTTCTCAGTGATGATCTCCTACATAGGCACCATTAATTGCTCTCTCGCTCTCATGTTTCTCTCTCTCTCTCTCTCTCTCTGTCTCTGTCTCTGTCTCTGTCTCTGTCTCTCTCTCTCTCTCTCTTGCTCTCCCCCCCTCAATTCCCTTTGTGTGATGTCTCTCTATAATGGGGATCTGTCCATCTCTCTCTCTCTCTCTCTCCCTCTTTCTCTCCTCTCTCTCTCTCCTCTCTCTCTCTCTCTCCCTCTCTCTATCTCTATCTCTGTGTGTGAGCATTCTACAAGCGGCCTCTCCCCTTCCCCCCCCCTCTCTCTCTCTGATCTCTATCTCTCTCTTTTGTATAGCTCCTTTCTATGTAGACATGCACCAGTATTTCCATGTCCTATTGTCTCTCTGTTTGTCTCATACACAAAGATTTAAAATATGCATGTTTTCTCAAGTGCGGACACATAAAATTCTCTTTTTCAAGCAATTGAATTGGGTTGCCTTCTCATGAAGGAAATCTTTGAGAACTAATAGAGCATGTTCAGAATCAAAAGTAATTTCACACTCGATCTCATACTAAGTACCAAAAGGGTATTGTGTCTCATCGAGTTCAATAACAAGATCTTTCCAATGGAAAACATTTCCCACATTACAAAAACCATTGAGACAAACAAAGCTTTGATCTTGAAACTCTTTGGAGATCCGATTGATGAGGGTAGAGTCAAGAATCAACAACCATTGCATATGTGAGGGAGGAGTGCAAAGTGGCCGCATCACCCTCTCTCTCTCTCTGAGCATACACATTTTGCGATTTCTTTTTGGAGGAGTGTGGAAGGAGAGAAGACATATTAGAAATCTCACTCTCATTCTTTTCCTCTTCATCTCTATCTTGTAAAAGGAATATGAACAAGAAAGAAAAGAAAAATTATCTTGAAGAATATAGATGAAGGGAGGGAAGAGAGATGATAATTACTATATCCCTCCCTTTTTCTCAAAATTACTCTCTCTTCTCTCAAAGAACATGCACAACGTAAGAGGAGGAGGAAGAGTAAAAGAGTATGGGAAAAAATCAATTTGAAGAACCAAATGATCAATGAGGTCCCATTTTATAGAGTCCAAAAGTTCCATTTCAAAAATTGGAAGCTTTTCTCTTTTTTAGACACATGATGCTTCTAAGGTCCTTCTAGTAGTTCTTTTCAAGAATTTAGAGTTTTCCCAAATTTCCATTCTATTTCTTTTAAAATCTTCTTTTTCTTCTTTTCCAATTTTGGAAATCCCATTCTATTTTGGTTTTCGTCCTTTCTATTTTTATTTTTCTCTTTTCTATTTTTTATTTTAATTTTCCCCTTTTTTATTTTTCTTTTTCTTTTTTTATGTTTCATTTTTATTTATTCACTTCTTTTTTTCTTTTATTTTTATTTTTGAGATTAAGGTTTCTTTTTAGTATACAACGAACTTTAAATAAACCAAGGGTTTTAGGGTTGGAAAAATGAACTAATAAATATAGCATGCAAATAGCACAAGGAAGAAGGAGAAGCTTGGAGCACAACACACAGTACTGAATGTATTACTACTAGAATGTACAAAGATAAGTGATCCATTAGGGCAATAGGCGTATGTTGGCAACACCTTAAGGCATAGATGTAGAGGAAGCATATAGAGGCAGACTACAAAGAGTCATGGGGAGCCAGGCATTCAAAGAAATATATGTGATATTACTTTTCAAAACACCAAACAGTGATTTTCATCATTTTGTACTATATGTATTAGAAAACGCCCAATTTTGTATTTAGTAGCTTCATTTTTGCAAGCTGAGGAGAATTTCAACTTGAGGAGTTTAGGTAGAACAAGCATACCAATTTTGGTAATTTTTAGATCTCATTTAGACCTCCAAATGACCCCCCTAGAACCTTTTTTTTAACTATGCTAATCACTATATGTGAAACCGATCGAAACTAGTCTAGAATCTATAAAAAGAGCTAGAGAGATCATTTTCGAGGGTAGCTAGTGCCATGGATTGTATTAATTAGAGTGAGCTTTGAGCTTGTAAGAGTGTTATTGAGCAATAGAGTCTACTTTCTACCTTCCGTGGTGTCTTGTTTGTCTCTTCCTTGTGTGTGTATGTGTGTGTGCATCTTCTTGATTTACATTCTCACTACTTCTTGCATTCATGATCTTCATATCACTCCTATCTCTTCCATAGATTGACAAGTAAAGGAGGTGATGTTTACACTTGAGCTACACTAAAATTTTGGCACCATTGCTAGGATCGAGTACTAGGACAAATGCTTGATGGTAAAAATATAGCAGGAATCACTATTGGAAGGTAATTATTATTATTTTTTGTTGTTTTCTTTGCATAGTTTTTAGTGTTTTTCATCTCCCCTATACTTCCCCTTCATTACCGCATCATCTTATTCCACTCCAAAAAAATAAAAAAATTCACCATATCCACCTAATCTCCCCATTTTCCTCATTTGTGCATGTGGGAGATAGAGAGAGAGAGAGAGAGCTATTGAGCTTGCATCATTGCGTGTGTTTTCTTGAGTTTTCTTGGAGGCACAGTACTCCAAAACAACAGGAGAGCTCCAAAAAGGTAAAAACTCAGACTTTTCACCATATTTGCCATCGGTGTGGTTTGAGAAAGTCACCTTTTTTGGTAAGGGGATATAGCATGGTGTAGGTGAGACTTTTGCACACATGAATCCATAGATGCATCCCAAGAATCATCACTTTGGTGGACCATCACGATGGGGTTAGACCATCGGAATGGGCTCACACCATCACGACGGCTCAACCGGACCATCATGATGGTCTCACACCATCGTGAGGGTTCAGCTGGACCATCGCGATGATCACTGACCATCGTGACCATACCACTGACCCCATGCCATCGTGATTGGCTCAGGCCATTGCGACAATCCACTTGCCATGTCTCATTTGAGCCATCATGATGGCTCACTTGACCATCATGATGGTTCGCTAGACCATCGCGATGACTCAATCAATTTAGACCATGGCAATGATTGAGGTACGCCATTGTGATGGTTTGTTAGACCATCACGATTGCTCATTCAATTTGAACCATTGTGAAGGGTCATTGGACCATCATGACATCTTGTTAGTGCACAGCATCACGATAGGTCATTGGACCATTACGACGCCTCATTTCTTGCAGACATTTGCGACGGTTCCAGACCATCGTGATGGTTCAACTAGACTATTGTGATGGTCCCAGACCATTGCAATTGTCCAACTAAAATGCCAAAATTAGGGTTTTGATTTTTGGCAAATTCAAGGCCTATTTTGAGTGAGCTTTTGAGTGATTAGGTATATTTGAGACCCCTTAGCTCACAATTGGAGAAAAACCTATCTACCTATTTTAACCCTTGAGAGCCTAAACGCCCATGTAGTATTTAGGCTTGTCGAAAAGCTCGTTTTAAATACTACATGGGCTCAACTGTTTTTATTGAGAATAATATTTTCATATTTAGATAATATAAATTAAAGTTGACCCTTTTGTGGGATTAGGAAAACAAGGGGACACCATAGAATTTTGCAAAGGAAAAGGGACCCTTAAGGGTGTATACATCAAAGTCTGATCATTGATTTAAGAATTGGTCTAAACATTGGATTTTGACAGGTCTGGCAAGAGTGATCCAAGGACAATCACAACAAGGCGAACGGTGAACTAAGCAAGGATTGGGAAGCACAATGTCTTGGGCATTAGAGCGATCAAGGAAGCTAACTGAAGGTTGGAAGAATACTCAACTCCCTCAATCAATTATTAGCTTAGGCTAAACATGTAGCATTGTGGATTGAAATAGGACTACGATAGGAATGCACCAGGTCCAAGAAACTTCATTTTTTCAAGTCCAAGTGTAAGCTAAAAGAGTATGAAAACAAAAATCCTAATAAAAAGAGCTTAATTTTGATGGAAGGAGAATGTAAGTATAAAACGAAAATTCGATTCGTGATGCATACTTTGAAACAAGACAAGAATTTAAAAGAATTAAAAATGAAACAAGTGACTAAAAAAGGCCTATTAAGGAAAAATGGGAATTACAGAAGATTTTGAGATAGTTCTTTGTGCTCCAATGTTTTTCGTTTTGACTCATTCACACATTACAACATGTTATTATCTCTTGATTGGAGTATATTGGATTGATACTTTAATATTATAGATACTTTTATTATAAATAGGGTATCGAGGTTGGGCTCAAATGTAAGAATTTAACATAGTAAGTAATATAAATGGGACTTGAGTAATTCCCAAATTTCTTGAATAGGCCTTAAAAACAAAGAAGCATTGGTGATGAGAAGTGTATTGAGAGGTCAAAGAAGACAAATTCATGAACCTTACATCGAGCAATCATATAGGTAAGTGAGATCGACAAAGCCTTAAATCATCGTGGGCACAACAATTGAATATCTACCCACACAATTTGGGCTCAGATACTAGTGAGTCAGAAATGGCTTATAGCACAAAAAGCTCAAAAAGAGGGTTAACCGTAGCATACTTAGAAAGACCAAAATGACCCTACAGAACCGAATTAGAATACGTCCAAACAAACCACCTAGGTGCTCACATCTATGAGGATGGTTTGAGAAGATCAGTGGTGCAATTGCACAACCCTAGCCAACCCATTGGATTGGAACATTGAGTGGTAAAGTTGGAGAGAGATGCTTACATAGATAAAGAAGGAACAATGTACATCATAACTAATCAGCCTAATCATACAAATGAGTTCACTATAGACATTCTCAAGACAGAAGCAGGAACCAAAGGAAAAGAACCATTAGGAGATGAACCTAGGACAACCAGAGGGAAATCAATATTGATAAGGATTCTAAACCAAGAATGGATCCCTCAGGATAATAGAAGCATTGAATTGTTCATGAATAAGGGCACTGATGGAGCCTTTTGGAGATACAGAATGAAACAACCAAGTGAAGTATGTTCCATCACCATTTACGAAGTCAAGGACCCCGATACACCTAGAGAGATAGCATACCTAGATAACACTTCAGAACAGATGTTTGTGGTACCCGATCATGCCAGACATGCCTATACATGGAGAGGTGAACTAGTATTTCCCCCATCACAAGTGAATGTAAACACTGTCCACCAAGGTGCTGAGACATCCTCAACCCATGGATCCCAAATAGAGAAGAACAAAGAAATGCCGGAAGTAAGTTTTACTCACCCCATAGGGAGAGATAGAGCAACCATGGACACCAATAGATTGGAAAGACCAAGAGAGCCTAGACTACCAGGTGGTAGGGATGACTTTGCCCTACCTAGACCACATGAGCATCCCAAAATATTGAGACCAACCCAAGTAGTGAAGTTGATGAAAGATTACTTCGACAAGACAAGAGATCCCTATGACCATGTTGCAGAATTTAAGCAAGTGTTGTAGCAGAGCAGGTAGAAGACATGTTCATGCAATAAAATGCATTTGGACTAAAGCTAAAGAACAGAGCTTGACCTAGTTCCAACCTCTACAACAAAGGCAATTTAGGGACATTCATCACTTGTTACGGTCACTCATTACTGAATCCTCTAAAAGTGGGATTAGGCATAATACTTCTTCGTTGATTCACAACTTCAAATAAACTCCTCAGGAAATAGTTAGACTTGCAAGACATAGGTTTAGGCAATACATTGAGAGATGCCCAATGCCAAAACTACCCTCACAAGCAAAGAAATTTTCTTTATTTTTGGATGGCGTCTTGAACTCTAAACTATGATCCTATGTATATTTGAAGGAACCCAGAACTCTAGAGGAGTGTGTAAGGATATGATGGACATTGAGGATAATTTAGTAGATGAATTGGAAATTTCAAAGGTCTACAAAGACTCAGATAGCTCATCCCAATCATCCTCAAAACTTTCTAGCTCGATAGAAGACCTAGTAGAAAAGGTGGCTCAGAAACTAGGATTCTCTAGCAAACAGATGCCTAGGTTGACAACAAATAAAAGTTGTTACACCTGTGGTGGTGACCGTATGGAAAATGTGTGTCTCAATGTAACAGAACCTCAAGCCAACCCTAGTGGCCAATATTGTACTATTGAAAGATGGTACACTAATCACACAATACAAGATTGCCTATATAACAAACAAGTAGTACGAAAGAATTACCCACAAGCATACCCTCAATAGGGTAGGTACCAAGACCAATACAATGATTAGCCTCATTACTATAGACCTCCTCAAAACTACCCTTATCAAGCCCAATAGAGACCACAACCTATTTTGGCTACGCATCCACCCCCACAAACCAATGTAATTTTAGTCAAATATGTTGTTGCAGAAGAGAACCTCAGTAGGGCTTTAGTGCCTTCTTCACCCATTATCACTGAAAGTGATCCCAATTCTAACAACTTTGATTCCACCCATGTAGATAGTCCACCCCATATTACACACAATCTCTAGAACACTTGGAAACATATCAATATGATAGTTCACCATTGGATCCCAGTTGGGATCCCGACTATGCCAATGTTATGTATGCTAATCCTAACCCACGGCCCCAATTGAGAGAGCCAAGACCATAGGGCCCTAAAGGACCATGCTTTAGGTGCCAAGGAGATCATTTCATAAAGGATTGCCCAAATCCTTTGATAGCAAGACAACCATAATATTATAGAATTCAAGGCTTTTGTGGTGAATGTGGTAAAGAGCATATCATTAGAGACTAGCCCAAGAACCCTAGTAATGCCTCAAAGGTGACACCCCTTAATGTGATAGGTATTGTGCAAACCTCAGATG
This sequence comes from Ceratopteris richardii, assembly GCA_020310875.1. Lineage (NCBI taxonomy): Eukaryota > Viridiplantae > Streptophyta > Polypodiopsida > Polypodiales > Pteridaceae > Ceratopteris > Ceratopteris richardii. The sequence goes on from CM035422.1 coordinate 50,752,081, forward strand.
GATTTAATCCTACATATTAGCTATAACAAGAGCCCGGACACTGTTGCAAAATCAACAACCTAATCCAGAAAAGATAGCCAAGACTAATGAAGTTGGAGAATCTAGTTGTAGAAAGATGAAATCTTGGAAGGATTCATGAGAGAGAATCAAAATGAAATGGAGTAAAAAGATAAGTGAATTGGAAGGAAGTCTAAAAGAAATTAGGGCTAAAATCCTAGAATTAACTTCACAAGAGTCGAATCAGGAGAACCCAGCTCAGAAACCAGGATCAGTTCTAGTTGAACCCATACTTGAAAATCTAGACATGATGTTCGGAGCATACTAGGCAAGATTAAAAGAAGGACCCCAGGTAGCTGAATTGAGTAAGAACTATCCAAGGGAAAACTTAAAAACTCAGAGAACCAGACTTTGAATGAAGATGGTAGAATTAGCCCAAACCATGTTTGAAGCCTCTCAATATATCAATTGGAGTAATATAGCAAAACTAGAGTTACACTTTCAAGGACTATTAAAGAGGCTAGAATACTGAATTTCTAGCATCGAGAAGAAGAATCTACAGAAGGACCCTATTTTTCTAGAGACACAGGAAGATAATGCACCATCCTTATCTCAAGTGCCAAATACCGAGGTTGAATACAATCTGTCTTCCATACATAAGTGTTGACAAGGGTTTCTAAGAGAGATCCAAGAGGAAAAGTGGAGACAAGAGCAAGAAACCCATCCCCCTATTCAAGAGATAGATGACTTGCAAGAACAATTTCCCCAAGACATACCCTCTATCTATGATGAGGTAGAGGAAGAGTAGCCTCGTGAACAAACCGAGTTTGAATCTAATTCCTTACAAGAGTTACCTCAGTTCATAGGACCTTGGGAAGCTAAGTCTATCAGTATGAGAGCTTCCACCATAAGAGTGAGAAATGAAGAATCAGTAATCGCTAGAAACACGGGAGTGACCAAGAATACTAAAGTACAGTGAAACCGCACATTAGAAGAATTGTTGAAAATTAAGCCAGAGATTCCTAGCAACCGCGTCCACTCAATCTCATGTAGATTTATATAAGAAGGTACCAAAAATACCTTTGGAAAGAGTTGGAGATACAAGTGAAGGAGAGGAAGGTAATACCTATCTTCCAATAACCCACAAAGGCTACACCACTAAAGCCATCATAGATTCAGGAGCTGGAGTAGCCATAACTACCACTAATTTACGGAAACATTGGGGTAAGCCAACACTAAGACCAACCATGATGAAGCTAAAAATGGTTGACTGACATATTGAGAAACCACTAGGCTTACTAGAAGGCATATCTCTCACCACTTGTGGTGTAGAATTTGAGCATAATTTTGCAATTTGTGATTTTAGGAAAAATCATGCTTACGAGATGATTTTAGGATGATCATTCATGCGTCAATTGCAAATCGTACAAGATTAGGGAAGTAACTCTTTGTACTTGCAACATCTAGCAGTAACCATCAAAGTTAATCTCAAGGATTATTCCCATAATGATGTACCCCCGATATAGTGGAATACCATCCATAGGACACCAGAAGAAATAGAGTCGGTGCATTTATTAGAATCATATCCATCATGGTTGCACAACGACACTCATTTATGGATGTGCAAGGTATCCAAACAAGAGGAAGAACGATTAGAAGACCGAACTTTAGGTTCAAAATGACATCAACGAACCCTTAGAGATCCCACTTATGCACCGATAGTGTTTCCAGACAAGGAATTTGAGCCTCACGGTTGGGTAGAGATCTTAGCTTTGATGGATATAGCTATAAATGAAGAAAAATGCACCCCTCATTGCGATGAGGACAGATATGACATTTCCATCTTCATGATCGAACTTGTTGAGGAAGAATTTATCTTAGAACAATGCATAGAGATAAATCAAGAACCAGATGAGACTACTGATGAGGACTTAGAATCCATTATCATGGAACCCTTATATTCAATAGAAGAGAAATATCTGTACTTTGTAGAAGCCAAAACCCGTGAAATGGACAAGGAAAGTCAAAATGAACAACCCAAGTCACTCATCGAATGTACAAAAAATAAGCAAAGGAAGAGAAAGAAATCACCTAAGTCAAAAGAAGAAGAAGAACCACTCATCAAAGTACTAGAGAAGTTCAAAAAGTATGAACTAGAAGATAGAAGAATCATGCTATGAATGCTTGAATGAGAAGCAAGCATTGGAGAAGTGTACGAAAATCGACAGAAAACCAAAAAAATCATAGTCACCATAGAAGAAGGAGAATAAAAGTGCACGTACATAGGGCATGAATTAACGAGGGAAGAAGAAGAAGAGTTGACCGCCCTATTGAGAGAGTATAGAGATGTGTTTGCTTGAAGTTACAAAGATTTGAAAGGAGTAGACCCAGATATATGCTCTCATAGGATTCCTATGACTCTAGAGGCCAAACCTACTAAGTAGAAACCATACACCTACAATGATAATTATGCTGCCAAGACTAAAGAGGAGATAGACTGCTTGATGGAAGCAGGATTCATGTACGAAATTGAGCATACCGAATGGGTATCGCCCATGTGGTAGTGCCCAAGAAAAGTGGGAAATTGCATGTGTGTATTAACCTCAAAAAAAGAATAATGCCACCACGATTAGGGATAGTTATCCTTTTCCTATCATGGAACACCTATTGGAACGAGTCATGAGCAAGGAAGTTTACAACTTCCTTGATGATTCTCAATCTATAATCAAGTAGCTATTGCTCCTGAAGATCAACACAAGACGGCCTTTGCCACAGAGTGGGGCATATTTGCATTTTGTGTGATGCCATTTGTCTGAACATCAAGCTTACACTATTCTTAAGGTGGATTTCATCTACATCAAAGGCTATCGCATCGAAAGAATATCCGTTGGAGAGTTCTTTTTCTTATGCCCATTTACTGTATTTTTTTGAGAGATTTTTGATGGTTCATTTACCATTGTAAAAGCCTTGAGCTTTACACATGTAAAGGTAGAAAGATAAAGCCCAAATCCCACGAATTTGTGCTGGTTGAAGTTGCATTCAATCAAGCAATCAAATCACCTAAAAGTAGATCAAACTAGATCTTCACTTTTCCTAGATTGTAGGAAAGTGAATTGATTCCCTCAAACAACCATTCCCACCTTCATTTGAATTCAAACTTCACTTGTAAAAGTCGTGGAACACTCCTAGAGTCTATATGAAGACTTGAAATCACTTGTACATTACATGGAAGCAATATACATACACTTGTGACCATCATTGTCTTGCTCCTTCAATTCTCTACATCATCTTCTTCGCCAATAGTAATCTTGGAGAGGTTGCTGCTCTGTCTCCAGAGGTCCAAATTGAGTGCAAGATGGATCATTGGAAAGGTATTAGTGTCTAGTTTATGCTATAAACTTTCACAGCATTTGGTTCAGTAGATTGGGAGAAATCTGAGTTTTTCTATCTCGGGGTCAATCTCTGCATATTCCTGAAAAATAGGAAGTACCACCGGTGAATGTCTCATTCATTCCTATAGCTTATTATGCTTATTCCTTATACTTTTGTGCATTCTATACACTCAATCCTATGTGTATCACTCCCATAAAATGATTTTTTCTAATTGTAATCACGCTGGTCGCTATGGGCATTTGAAGTTCATTGTCTCTTTCATAGATAGTAAGTTTTTTTGAGCTAGTCGACCCGCGAACCTATCTGTTTTGTATTGACTCATTCTCCTTGATGCTCCAAAGTATATAGTGTGTTTCTTTGCACTTATCACATGCTTATAAGGTCTATTTGAGTCTCCATAAGCTCAAGGGCTGGTCATGTGCCGGTTGGCTAGACCAAACTTCGTCGCTTCGAAACGCATTTTTCTACCTTCTACAAGCTTCTCCAAGTTCTTTCACCATTTAGGCTAATAAATGCACCCACCACGTTGCAACAACTCATGTGTCATGTTTTCAAGGAATTCTTAAGAAAGAATTTGGAAGTTTATGTGGACGACATATGTGCTCATTTTAACATGAGGCAAACACATATCCCCAAATTAAGGCAAGTATTTGACAAATGTTGAGAATATCAGGTTTGCTTGAACCCAGAAAAGTGTGTTTTCATGGTCACGCAAGGCAAAATTCTAGGACACATTGTGTCAAAGAACATGATTTCTATGGATGAAGAGAAGGTGAAAGCAATTGCAGACCTACCTAAGCCAAAAAATGTGAAAGAAGTACAATCTTTTATGGATCATTATAGTTATTATCAGTGATTTATACACATGTATGCGATTATAGCAAAGCCTCTATACTCTCTTTTGACCAAGTTTGAATGGATGGATGAATGTGAGAACTCATTCAATGAACTTAAATGAGGCTTGTGTTTAACACCCATATTAATGACCCCAGATTGGAGTAAGCCATTCCATGTAAATGTGGATGCATCCAACTATGTGATAGGATGTGTGTTGGCACAACCTACGAATGAAGCTAATATGGATCTTCCCATAGATTACGCAAGTAGACAGGTGAATGCCACAAAAAGAAATTACAAACGACGGAGCGGGAAGGATTCGGAATGATATACATGGTAAAGAAATTCAGACATTACTTATTGACAAACAAGTTCAAGTTCTTCACAAATCATCAGGCATTGTTGTACTTAGTCGATAAGCCTTGCAATTTAGGACGATTGATACGTTGGTTTCTATTACTAATGGAATATGACTTTGAAGTAGTAGTGAGGAAAGGAAAGACCCACCTTAGAGCCGATCACCTTTCACAACTTACTACGGGAGAATCTCCTCAAGGAATAGCGGATGACCTACTAGATGCATACATGTTTAATCTCACGATAGTACGTGAATGGGCCAAATCTATTGACCCTATTCTCACATTTTGACCCAACAATCCTAGGATTAGGATGAGAGAAGGAGAGATTACCAAGCCACAAAGATATCAGATACTAGCACGAAGCATATATAAACATGATAATCTGAAAATTTTTGCTTGTTGTGTAGACAAATCAAAATACAAGAATTGGTTGCAATTAGCACATGTAGGTGCATTGAAGCAACATCATTTGAACACCGTACTTTGTAAACTCTACATAGAATAGGATTATATATTGGCCTTCTATGGAAGCAGATGTCTATAGGCTATGTAAAGAATATCGAGTCTGTGGTGAAAAACCCCCAGTGGAACATGCCACTTTGTATCATGTGTCTCTCACACGAGAATGGAGTGAACCGATAGTGACATACTTGAGGACGAAAACATTCCCTCAAGAAATGACTTTAGCAAGACAAAGAAGTCTAGAGCAAGAAGCTCAAGACTACTCACTTATTCGCGATAACCTATACAAAAGAGGAAGAGATGGATACCTAAGACAATGTGTTCATGAAAGTGATTACTTGAACAGATTAGAGACTGCACACCAAGGTGTTTGAAGAGGTCATTTTGGCCCCGATATAATAATCAAAGCCATATTATTTGCAGGATTATGATGGCCCACTCTTCATATGGATGCCCATACCTATGTTAAGAGATGTGATGTGTGCCAAAGAACTCAGTTTTCTAGTCATAGAGATGAAATGCCACTAAAACCCATGATGGGAAGACGTGCATTCTCTAAGTGGGGTATAGACTTTATAGGACCCATTAACCCCCCTACAAAAGGTACTCATGCTAAATACATCAGAGTAGCAATAGATTATCTTACCAAATGGGTAGAGGCTAAGGCCACAAAAAAGAATGATGCACACACAGTGGCAAAATTCATATTTGAAAATGTCTTTACGAGATATGAATTGCTTATAGAAATAGTGAGCAATCGAGGAACTCACTTTCTTAACCATGACATTGAATATTTGTTAGAGGATTTTATGGTGATTCACAAGAAATCTACTCCATATCATCCTCAAGCCAATGGTCAAGTAGAAAGTACTAACAAGATCCTTTGTAATGTACTGTCAAAACTCATGAATAACGAACGTTCACATTGGGACAAACACATTGTTTGGGCATATTGAGTGGCTTACAAGACCGTACTCAATGCAACTCCCTTTTAGAAGGCTTTTGGTCAAAATGTTGTGTTCCCTTTGAACTTTTTGATACCCACCCTTAAGGTTGCACAAGAACATCAGTGGACTAGCCATGAATTATCATAAAGGATAATGGACTTGGAACGATTAGGAGAAACTAGGAGGAAAGCAACAACAAGCATATATGCAGCAGAGAAACGACAAAAAGCCTATTTTGATGCACATGTGAAAGATAAAGGCTTAAAGGAAGGTGACTTAGTCCTAGTATATATGTTGAAACAACATGCACAAAAGCTAGAGAAATGTGGTTATGGACCTATTATCATTAAATAATTGTCGACAAGTGGAGCGGTGCAATTAGCCACACTAGAAGGAGAGATAATGCCTAATTACATTAGTGACTGTAGAGTCAAGCTCTATCAGAACCTCTTACTAAGGATATGCTTAGATGACTCACATTGGCAAAGAAGCGTGAGGAGGAAGAGAAGAGAATATGTAGGGAAGCTGAAGCAGAAGCTCTAGAACACATTAAGCACATGAAGCTAAGAAGACAAGGACTAGGGAGAGAACATTATAACCATCTTGAAGAAACACCGAAATATCATATGACCATGTGGCAAGCGAAGTCGAATACTCATCCTAGCATAGTGGATAGGAAACCATTCATTACAGTCATGCTAAACCAAGGCAATACCCGCCATGAGCTTAGGGCTTTAATTGATTCAAGTGCTGCGACTAGTGTAAATAGGTGGTCTCACTCAATCGAGGCATACCTCATAGGGCTAGAAGGCATGGAAACCCCTTGCATGGCTGAGGTGGACCTTTCGATCCTCATACATGAAGCGACCATGACTGTGAAACTCCTAGTGTGCCATGACAACCATGTAATAGAAATGTTAATCCTTGGCCAAGATTGGTTATATGATCACTCAGTGGACCTAAATCTTAGACAAGGTTCCTTGCAACATAGGACCTTAGATCAGTAGTGAGTGATACGGCTTGACTTCCCTAACCATACCCCTCCTGAGAAATGTAACCCTAGACTATATGAAAGGAGTGCAAAGGAGGACCAAAAGATCTTTGGAAAAATCCTTCAGTTAAGCACGCTCCATAAAAAGTCAACCCATGAGAGCTTGGCGACAGATCATTGCCAGTCGGGAGAATGTCAGGAGATCTTCCCCTGGTCTTCCTTTGCATAGGAAGGGGTTTAGATCAGCAGTCAAGTGGGTTGCATCAGTGGCTAAATGGGCACCATAGCCTCCGGTGGCCCTTTCTCCACACTTTACACGAACCAGCAGTACAAACTATGACAAGATGAAGTCAAGGCAAAAGTAGAGTCAGCATCCAACCTACCCTCGACCTTATGTTCCATTGACGGGGACTAAACAGATCTGGATTGTTAGGACATACTTAACAAACCGACCCACAATCATGCAAATTCGGGTACCCAAGGATTGTGTTTTAGCTCAAAACCCAAGCCCTATAATATACATCCCTTCAACATCACCCCACCCATCAACACCACTATTGCCCGATCCATCTTTTGTACCTTAACAGATGAATACCACCTATACACCAACTCTTAGGAAATGGATGCCAAAACGTGTCCAAAAACCTCCACATGATCTGTTGTATGCCCAAAAACCTATCTTGACTAACCCTAATCCTTGTAATAACTCACTCACGACTAAACCTTGTACAATTTCACCCCCACTAACCCACCTCCACTTGTAACAACATCTCATCAAAAGAAATGTATGCAATACCTAAAGCATGTAGGTGTCTAGTGACCTGCATTAGTTTATGAGAAATCACTCCATAAATCACCTCACAACACTCGGCTACACGGGTTACACATCGGCTATGGAAAGGGGTTGCGGTCTCATTTTAAGGGGATCATGATTAATTTCCATATTAATGTGTTAATCTTTTGTAGCAGATCACCTTTGTATTCATCTCGATCATCATGCAAGCTGAAGGAACTTTCGAGGCTAGCTCCAGTGCACTAGTGGTCAATTTCGGTAATCTATTAGCTGAGTCTTATCCTACATCGCAACCATCGGAATTTTAGGGTTTCACGGGACCGATGCCCATTCATGATCCTCCTCTAGGATGCACTAAAAGAGTTCACAGTAATTCACAATGGTTCCAAGGTCTTGTAGAACCCCTAGCCGACCCAAACTTTATCTATGATGCCATGCTTTGTTTTGATGGTAAAAAGTGGAGCAGATATCAGTTTTTCTCACGTGAATTTGAAGAGCTTTAGGATTCAACGGAGTTAGACACATTTGGGCTAGGGTGGTTTCATCGAGTACTTTAGTGACCCTCTGCCAAAACCTGATTTCTGTCGCTGCTACTATTTGGTAACCACTCTTGAAGCTCTTAAGAGAAAGGAATTGCCAAGAACGTTTATTTTGCCATTGCTAGAGAATGATCCACCCTATAAGAAGTTTTATCTATCGAAGGACATCATTCGAGCTACCTTAAAGATCCATGGTACTCACATACCAACATAACTCGAAAGGCTCATTCGTGAGTCCATGAAAAGAGGTGATGTTTTGAAGTGGATTAATATATCAGCCATCACACCAAAACTATCAAAGCCATTGAGCATTTGCATGCAGCATTTTGCTTTCTCTATGTAGGATTGCTTTATTATTCGACATAAATGCATTTGGTTTGGCTTATATCTTGCAAATACAGGACCTCATACCATAGATCTTGCTAGTTGGATTATAGATCAATTGTATTTAGTGCAGCAAAGATGGGAACACAAGCATGTCATCCATGGATGTTGTGCTCTAACAAGAATTGCCTACATGTGTTTAGCCTATGACTTGCCAATAGAGCATGCTATGGCCAATGAGGAATTGAAAATATTTAAAGCAACCACCAAGAAAGCACGAAAAACAAGCAAAAGCAAAGCAAGCAAGTGTATGAAGGGTTCAATTCCATGTCTACAGATCTCGAAGTCGCCTTCACCACAAACATCCCCTCAAGAATCTCCAATGGAACCTCCTACACATGTACAATTGATACACATCGAACTCTCACGCCCTGTAATAAGAGAAGGTAGTACCAGTGCACTGACTCCTCCAGAGGCCTCCACTCAAGCAACTACTATTGAAGCTAGAGAAATTCCCACCTCTATCGGTGCGGATGCTTTTGCTTTTCCCATACCGAATCTTGAGGCAGAGCCCACTGACACTACATTTGATTTAGAAATGCATGACGCATTTTCTAATGAGTTTCAATTTTCCAAAGGGCAGTTTTTTCTCTCAAGAATACGAAAGACCAAGCTATCCTACTACACCCCCTAACCAACAACAAGAACATGTAGTATCCAACTCAGATGCTGAAGATAGGACAATGACTGATGATGAACAAGGTAATGCTGAAGCTAATCAAACGAGTCTTGAATCTCAGGAAGAACAACAACAACAACAAAAACAAGTGAAAGCTCAAGGAGATACGAGCACCCAAGAAGATGACATATTTGAAGCCGTTGCTTATACACTGGCCATTCAGAAATTATATCATAATTTGCAAGCTGTGTGGGTGAGCAAATAGTTATCAGAAGAACAAAGTCAATAAATACTAGAGCAAGAACTATCTAGTGGAGGATTCGAAGACTCTTTCATTCAAGGTTTTAAAGAACTAGTAAAGTCTGGGGGAAGAACCAAAGCACTCCATTTTTTGAAGAGAAAACCTTTACCACAGTTTGACCCTTGAAGAATCCATTTAATGTCCAAGCGAGGTCAGTATATCAGAGTCCCAATAGACGCTTAGTCTTCCCATCATCCAAACGAAGCACAGTTGGTTCGTGAACACCCATGTGAATCACCCATAGTAGAAACTCCAGTCATCATCGACTCCCTGCCCTAACCAACAACCTCCATCTAGGCAACCACAATCAAAATCCCCACCACAACATGTGAACCTCTTTCATCTCCTATACATCTAGTATCCTCAGTACAACCCAACTCCCCCCCATCATCCCTATTCATAGTAAGTACCATAGTTGAAAGTATCATCCATCAAACACCCCCAACTCTAACTGAAACCCTTATACCTATCCTTTCCACCATAGTTCCCCCATTCCAATCAACCCATTCCTCACTCCATCCTTTTGTTCATTTCCCATTCCTCCTCAGCCTATGTTTCCATTTCCAACCCTAATGACCTTCTCACCAGTGTCACCTCCCTATCTCACTATATCATCTCTGCCCTCTCCTTTACTTCAAACCATTGGTGAAACCCAGCAGATCATATATCCCTCCTCCTTTGTAAATCCCATGTACACACCCACCATCACACCACTATTCATCGTCACTACACTAGATACCACGTCCAATGATATGGACATTTCACCACCCATTGCACCACCACTCACATCCACCATTTCACCACCACATCTCGGCACATCACAATTCTCTATGGTCATCATTGCATCCACCCTCCCATCCCCCTTTCCCTTTCCACCTATAATTAGACCCACACTAGCATCATCTTCATACACTACACCATTGTTATTATCACCCACCATCGACACTGCATTTCAGCAAATGTTTGCTTGTATGTCTAAATTTTGAGTTGAATTTGCATCTCTCAAAAGCAATTACCAAGCATTGCAACAGACTACTATGTAGCTCTAGTTGCAATTAAAATCTTTGACCATCGAGAATGCTTCCTTGAATGCATGCAATCAGGAATTATGTGAGGCTTACCACTTGTTATAGCTATAATCAGAACAGAAGACTAAAGAAGCCCTCACTGATGTACATAATCTTCTAGATTCCCAGACGGTACATAATGCCATGCTCACACACAATATGGGACTATTAAGATGCCATCTCACAGCAGCCAAAGAAGATAACCAGAGGCTACAAGAGCAGAATCGTAAGAACTTTGAAGTTGTGATGGATTGACTAAATGAAGCATTAAGTGCCAGCATATTCAAAGCAGTTCCCTCTGAAATGATACAAGTATTATTGGAAGATCACACACGATTACTGGAGGACTATGAAAAAAAATGATAGCAGAAGGGCAAGAAAAATTTGAACTTCCTATCCCCACATGGCTCAAGTCAATGGAAGAGGTAGGTACGACTCACTCTACATGCGTAAAAGACCAGTTACATGCCATGGACATGATCGAGGAAGAAATATTACAATCACCCTATTTTTCTTAACTCGCATCCTACATGTATATCTCCAGTAATGAACTTCAGTGCAAAACATACTTTCTATACATGGCAGGGTACCAATTAGCTATTGAAAAAGAAACAGGGAAGAAATCAACTCACACTACACAATTTGAGCTCAAAGACCTACCCCCTGAAGCCAAGAAAGGAAAGATCTTTTAGCCAAATTGGTGCATGGAGCTGTTAGAAGAATATCTAGAAATGATGCACACTTGGACAAAAGCAGGGCTTCACTTAAAGTACAGTCGATGCTGGGGTCCTATGCCATGATGCTGCTCTTGAAAGGCATTTTCCATCAAGGTTCAAAATAACAAGCAATGCCAGTATTGGCTAAATTATCCCTATCTAGCACCACCAGATGGCCCTCCAACTCTTGGATATATGATGGCGACCCTTCACACTGGCTCCCCTGCTTACATCGCATGGACAACATTGTCGCATATATGACTATTAAGATCTTCGATATGATGCAAAAGGTTTTCAAGATCTTTTGGCCCATAAAGGCACCACATGTCAATACCCCGGGTTTTGAGCATGGAAACCAAGACCTTACCAATGACATGAGCACTACGCCTTCACTCCAGGTATGCTACACATGGCACTACCGCATAAAATATTTACCTACATGTTATAAAATGACTTTTGAAGAGATGTTCATGACGGGCTTTTGGCAATACCATTCTGAAATTTTTATCAGCTTGCCTACCCATCTACTTCAATTATTCACTTGGGATCAACTTTTATATTTGACACACTACTGGCTTCAACCTTGCGGCAAACCTCAGGTGATAGACTGGGAAAAGCTCGAAGCTAATCTCACATGAGGAATTCGCATTGGGGAGCACACCTTCACACAAGACCTCTTGCAAAAATATATTATGCAGACCCCACAACAAGGATCTGTCAGGGATGACAGACATGAGAGGGAGGGGGGTGTTGGCAGCAGCCAAAGGCATAGACGTACAGGAAGCATGTAGAGCTGGACTAAAAAAAATCATGGGGAGCCAGGCATTCAATTTTTCTCAAAGAAATATATGTGATATTACTTTTTCAAAACACCAAACAACAATTTTCATCACTTTTGTACTATATGTATCATAAAACACCCAATTTTGTATTTCATAGCTCCATTTTGTGCAAGCCGAGGAGTCCTTGAGCTTGAGGAGCTTAGGTAGAAGAAGCATATGAATCTTGGTAATTTTTAGGTCTCATTTATACCTCCAAATGACCTCTAGAACCTATTTTTTAACTATGCGATCACTAGATGTGAAACCAATCAAAACTAGTCTAGAATCTATAAAAAGAGCTAGAGAGCTCATTTGTTCAGGTTAGCTAGTGTTGGTTTGTATTAATTAGAGTGAGCTTTGAGCTTGTAAGAGTGTTATTGAGCAATAGAGTCTACTTTCTACCTTCCATTGTGTCTTGTTTATCTCTTCCTTGTGTGTGTGTGTGTATGTGTGTGTGCATCTTCATGCTTCTCACCTTTACTTCACTACTTCTTGCATTCACGATCTTCATATCACTCCTATCACTTCCACGGATTGACAAGTAAAGGAGGTGATGCTTACACTTGAGCTAAAAAGTATATACAAGCCAAGGGGAGAAACCTCCTAAAGAGGGGAAAAACTGCCTTGGCAATCCTAATGTGTTCACACACATCACTACCTAAATACATTAGCAAACCCCCCCAGGAGTGATGCAGTGAACAAGGAGCTAGCACTCATGTATAAGGAAGTGCGAAGCTATGTGGAATCAATCCATGAAAGGAATTAAGCCCAAAGCTTTGCGAAAAGCTTCAAACTTCTCCCGAGGTAGTGCCTTTGTGAAAAGGTCTTCAATGTTCTCCTATGTGGGCACATATGCCAAACTGATCTCTCAAGCAGAGAACCTCTCCCTGACATAATGATAATGCACCTCAATGTCCTTAGTGCGAGCATGGAACATAGAAGAATGACCAACACCCATATCTGCCATAAGGTGTCTGAGCCACACACACTCAAGGGCTATTGTGAAAGTTGCCCTATAATCAGCCACACAACTAAAAGTGGCCACAGTAGGCTGCTTCTTGATCAAACAAGATATGCATGAGCTACCAAGCATGAAGCAAAAACCATTGGTGGACACACGAGTGTCATAGCAACCAGCCCACTCAGAGTTATAAAAAGCATGTAAATTTGGCGATCGCGATCTTCCCTTGGGATAAAACAATCCAAGTAGCCAGGTACCAATCAAGTAGTGAAAGATGCGCTTAATCGTCTGTCAATACTTGATGCCTAGGCAATGCATAAACCTACTCATATGTGAGATAGCAAACTGAATATCTGGCAGAGTAATGCATAAGTAAATCATGCACCCAACAACCTACTGATAGAGAACAACATCAAATGCATCTCCAACATCATGAATACTCAATCGTAAGCCTGTCTCCATAGGAGTGGCAATAGGTTTACAATCTTCAATGCCAAAATGCTGCAATAATGTGTCTATATATTTCATTTGACAAAAAGTTATTCCCCCATCAACTTGCATAAATTGAATGCCCAAATAATGATGCAAATGCCCCAAATCAAACATCTCAAATGGGCCATGCAAATCAGCTTTAAAATCAGCAATATGCTTCTCATGAGGACTAGTGAGCAACATATCATCAACATACACAACAATGATCAGAAGCACATCATTTGCATGCTTAACATTTAAGGTTCTTTTAGTTTCACTTTTGTCAAAACCATGTGCACTCAGATAGGCATGTATCTTTTCATACCAAGCACGTGGTGCTTGCCTCAAACCATATAATGCCTTCTTCAATGTGCATACTTTGTTCTCATGGCCTTTTTGCATGAAGCCATGGGACTAAGAAATATACACTTCCTCATGCAAGTCACCATTCAAAAATGCAGTTTTAATGTTGAATCAATGTACATTCCAACCATGATGAGTTACAAGTGCATAGATGCTATGAATAATAGTCATTTGGAATGTAGGAGCAAAGGTCTCATCAAAATCAATTCTGTTTTCTTGAACATGTAACCCCTTGCAACAAGCCTAGCCTTATACCTGTCAACTGTTCCATTAGGCTTATGCTTCAGCTTGTATACCCACTTAGTGCCAATGACCTTCTTTCCAGGGGGAAAGTCACATAAAGACGAGGTACCATTCTTCATTATAGCATCATATTTAGATTGCATATGAGCCATCCAATTTTCTGAATTTTGTGTTTCATCAAACAAAATAGGCTCATTCTCATCACAGAGACTAGAGGCAGCCATAGCATAGGAATGTCATCCAAAAGAAGCACTATGAGAGCCTGAAGGAGTACAATATGATAGAGGTGCATCTAACTTTCTATCATGCAAAGTCTACACTAGCCATTTTGGCATAGTTTTTGCCTCTTCAATGTTAGATCTCTCATGAACAAATGCATCATGTAAATCTGCATCAGAAATGGAATGATCTGCATCATCACATGAAATGTGTAAAGGTTGAGAAGTTGCCTCATCAGGACCAGCACTAGATTATCTAGCTATAAAAAGAGGCATCAAAGTATCATACATGTCTTTGGAGCTAATAGATATCTCCTTCATACATGAAAGTAATGGCTGTATGACATCTTCCACAAAAACAACATCATGGCTAAGAAAAATGTGTTTAGTATCTGGATGATATAGACAATAGCCTTTGCTTTTAGAATTGTACCCAACAAAAATACATTTCATGACTTTATCATCAAATTTCGTTCATTGTTGTTCAGACATATATGCATATGCCAAACAACCAAAAACACACAGGTGAGCAACAAATGGCTTACAAACATGCCAAGCATCATATGGAGTGATTGAGTGCAATAGTGTGACACCTGTTAAGTACATATGTTGCACACATGATAGCCCACAAAATATGTGGTAAAGCTTGACTCTTGACCATACATCTTCCCATCTCCATGAGTGACCTATTCTTTGGTTCAACAACTCCATTCTATTGAGGTGTATATGGCACTATACATTGATGTTTTATCCTACGTTCATCCATAAATGCATTAAAACTAGATGCCATATATTCCCCCCCTCGATCAGAAAGGAGGGTGCCCATTTTACATGTTGACAGATTTTCAACCAAACCAGAAACTCTTTGAAGCACATAAACACTTTTGACTTTTCTTTCAATGGATATACCCATGCATGCTTGGAAAAGTCATCAATGAAAGTCATGAAGTAAAGATAGTTTCCAAAAGAGGGTGTCTGCATAGGACCACAAACATCACTATGAACAAGTTGCAATTTTTAAGTAGCTCGAACTGAACCATCCTTTGGGAATGAGGAACATTGCATTTTGCCCAAAATACAACCTTCACAGACATGTTTACCAGGTGCCTCAAGTTGGGGCAAAGATGACACCATTTCAAATTTCTACAAGCATAACAAACTAGCAAAATTCAGATGAGCAAAGCGTGCACGCCAAAGCTTTGCATTTGACATAGCCTAAGAATCATGTACTACACATGCTAAATCATTCATAGATTTCTCATATTCTATGAGCTTATACAACCCACAACATAAAATGCCAAAAGAAATAATGACATTGCAATTTGACACATCATGAACTCTTTATTTGTCATCAATAAATTTCACAACCAAGGCAATCTTGGCTAATGCTAAAAATGATAACAGATTTTTCTTGATCCTTGGCACAAATAAGGCATTTGACAATGTAAAAGAATTACCATCAGTAGTAGTTAGAATGATCTTACCAACTCCTATAACAAGATAAAAGAAGTTGTTGGTGCACGTGACAATATTCCCTATAGGGGCAGGCTCAAGGAAGTGAAGAAATTGTGTTGCGAGGTAATATGTTTGGTTGCCCCACTATCAAAGTACCAAACATGCGAGTCTACTCAAGACACACATTGTTCATGAGAAGATGGGTCAAAAATGCAAACAAATAGTAAATGGACATTCTTCATTCTACATAAGATTAGCACACTCTGTTTTCGGTGTAGAGGCCTTTGTAACAACCATTCCAACCTCTTTCTTCCTTGCCTCTTTACCAGCCAATTTTGGACAGCTCTTTATGACATGATCATTTCCTTTACACTATTTGCAAAACAGTTTTTGTTTTTCTGTTTTCTTCTCGTCTCTATCATCCTTCTTTCATTGTGCAAAATTAACAGATTTCTATTTACTAGTAGCAGAGCTCCATTTACCTTTGCCTTTCTGACTAGCAAAGAAGGCTTGATCTTCAACATGCATAATAGACTTGTTTTGCCTAGAATGTTCTTCCTACAACAGAATAGAGACTAACTCCTTAAATTTTAAGGCATTTGAATTGCCTTTCATCATTAAACACAGAGTACAAGCGAAACTCTTATATGAATTGGGAAGACCATTTAGAACACTTTGCACAAGTGAACTGTTAGGCAAGACTTCATCAGCAATTGCTCTTTAAAATCTTTGATCTTTGTCAAAAAATTGTCCATGGAATCACCTTCATTCATGTGCTCACTCTCCAACTATTTTCGGAGGTAAGAAACATGAGCCTCATTCCTTGCCTGGTATAAAGTGGTACATGTATCCCAAGCATCCTTAGCTATTCTACAAGAGTGAATGTGAGGAATAGTGGCACGTTTGACAGACAAGGCTTTCAATGCATGTGCCTAAGCATCTTTGCCATCCCAATGAATTTGCTCTATAGTAGGTGTAGCAAGAACTACAACATGAACATGAACATGTAGAATATCACCATCTTCAATGCCATCTGCATCAACTTCAACAACTCTGCCATGGTCACTAACTAAAATACCCTGATGCTGAAAAATGATTGTATCTAAAAAGTGGAACACAACTACCCTAACGATTCTACTAAATATGTAGCACACTTTGAGGCACTTATAGTAGTGAACCAAAACCTATATATATCTTTTGCACAAAAAGAAAAAATTGTTTGCATAAGCAGTGTGATAGTGCATTCAGAGGCAATTCTGAGTATGCTCACCAAATTTCGTGCGATTCAGAGACTTTGATTGGAGGGGTGTCAATGATGCCCTAGATGAAGCGGCAACCTACTCTGATACCAACTATTGGAGTTTGAGGTCTATGGAAGCACGCAAACAACACAAGGAAGAAGAAGAAGCTTGGATCACAACACACAGTACTGAATGTATTACCACTAGAATGTACAAAGATAAGTGACATGTTAGGGCAATATACTCTGAGGATATCTTCATGGAGTTGTAGAGAAAGAGAGCACACTATGGTGCATGGCCATCAAAATACTTCACTAGTATCAAAGCATTTCGATGCATTTCAGAACTTGGCATACCTTGTCATCTGAGTCACTGAAGTCACCATTGGCACTGTTGGCTATGCACGAGGGAGGACCTCAATGATTAAGGAAAGCAAAGGTTCCCAATACCTCTTGGGAGGTCACCCATCCTAGTACTACTCCACCTGGAGATCGCTTAACTGTGGCAATCTCTTGCCACTAAGCTACACTCTTGTGGTGCTTCAAGAAGGGGAAAGACTAAGGTTCACATTATCTTCAGCAAGTTTTTGGCTCTCAAAGCTTCATTCTTTTCTTTCAAAGCCTATTTTTGAAGCATCTTTGGGGTGGTTTTTGGAGCCATTTTGGAGTACTTTGAGGCATAGCTCTCTTCACAGAGTTCCAAGAACATCAAGAAGATTATTCTTTGTACTTCTCGACAATGAATGTTCACCTTTTGGGGCTCTATTTTCAGTCACACTAGCTAATCTAACAATTTCTTGAAACATTTTAGTTCTGGTGGGAGCAGCCACCGCAGGACTATGCAAGTTTTTTTAGCCTAAAGAACATAGTTGATAGACACTTGCAAGTGTTATTGGCGAGTGTTTGGGCAGTGAATTGAGCTTTTCAATGCCCTTTTACTGCATATATTGAGCACAAACACACTATGTACACTTCTGTGGATATGGCTTATGTATCCCCATGTGGTCATTGATATAGTGCTTACGTTTTTGCATAAAGCCTTTTACGTTTGATAAAGAGGGTCATGGTGAGGTTTTCTTAGCTGGGAGACACCTAAATGTCGGGGTCTCTTTGGTGATGCAGGTGGAAGATTTACCCAGCCTTGCCATAGGAGATGTACGATAGATGTTCATAGGTGCTCGATAAGCCTTGTTGGCTTCTTTCAGGTAACACATTATATGCAATGGAGTTATTGGTTCAATATTACTTGCAATTTTATGAGATTTTGACATTGGTCATATGCTCATTCTGTAGAGGATACTTCTTGATACACTTATCGGTGTGAGCACCTTTATTCTCACATAATCCTTTTGGTTGGTCATTAATGTTCATTAATTCATATTTCTGGGAAGACTGCTGAGTTCTCTCCAAGAATCTGACACTTGGTCATCCTTCTTTGACCCTTAGTGGTGGTTGGTCTCTTCTAGCTCCATTATCACTATTTAGTTCTCTACCATCATAGCATTAGAGGTCTTAGGCACGCCTAGCGGATCAGGGTCTAGTGCCAATGTTCCGAGGGGGAGCTATAACTTGTAGGGCAAAGACCATTTTGAGATCCAAAAATTTGATGGCCCAAACTTTGCTCTATGGAAGAATCAGATTGAAGATGTGTTGATTCAGAGGAGGCAATGGAAGCTAGTAGATGGAATCTCAAAGAAGCATGTTCACATGGATGAAAATGATTAGGTTGAGTGAGACAAAATGGTCAGATCTACCATTCGTTTGCACCTCGGAGATAATGTTTACTTTATAGTATTAGACTGTGACAGTGTAGACGAACTTTAGAAGAAGTTATGCAATACATATGAAAAACAGACGGATCAAATAAAGTGTATTTGACTTGAAAATTATATGACCTTTGTTGAGGAGCAAGATGCTGAATCAGAATTTTGTTGTGGCAGATGTTCCTGAATTTGATATTTGTTGTATCGGAGTTTTGCAAAATCAGATATTTTAATAAGTTAGTTGTGAGTTAGTTATTTCAAAGATCGTGTGAAGTTTTTCATGAGATTTTTGAGTTCGTGAGAGTATGAATTGTTAGGAGAACTGTTCTAGGGAAAGACATTAGTCGAGAGAAAGAAAATGAGAGACAAAACTCTCTGTTTGTGTAAAAGCACAACTTGAGTGTTTGACAAGTCTGCAAAATTTTGTTAGATCTCAAAGAAACATATTTCCTACTTTTATCAATTGTTTTTCTTGATGTATTTCGATGCTAAAAAGAAGTTTTTTGATTACTCTATCTCTACGCAAGCATTCATGATTGAATTCTATAAAGTCATGACTCTGTTCTTGTCAAATTGTTATCTCTGTGGCATAATTCTTACCGTTATATTTCTGATTGAGTCTGTTGTAAGGGTAGTGCTGCATAAGATAATGTCTGCATAGTCTGAAGTGTGTTAATAGTGACGTGTTGATTTCAAACCCCAACACATTTTGCGATCCTACTGCATTTGCTAAAGAAGCAAGAGATGCATGAAGGGAAGAAGAGGAGGATTTAGTAAAGTTTATTACACAAGAGCACAAGCACAAGTAGCTAACATGGAGTTATCTTTTGAATTTTATGATTGGTATGAAGAAGACAAGGAATCTAACCTTAAAACTAAAGTGGAGGAAGGAGGAATAGGTGCACCTGAAGCTAGGTTGTTGGGTGGTATACTAGGAGCACTATTCCTAATAGAAGCAACTATAGGAGTTAGAAGATGACTCTAGTTGGACCCACTTGCAGGAACGACCGGTCAAAGAACTAGGCAGACACCTTAGCCACAACCAATGGTGCAACTACCTCCAAATCCCAAGGTTAAAGAAACCCAATTTAGAGGAGGCTCTAAAGAGGATGCTGACTCTCAGGTTGCTCAATTTGAGATAAATTCATTAGGGGAAAAAATGAACCCTGAATGGGCCTTTTAGATTAAGGAGTGATTAGTGATGGACCAATGAGAAGAGGGTGGTGGCCACAGTCTAGTCCCTCAATCACATAGGCTAGGCCTAGGTTTCCCTTGTTTCTTAGTGGTCAAATCCTCCAAAACAACTATTGAAACATGGTTTTTTAGGCGTGAGTGGTATGAGACTGCAAGAAAATTAATTGTGACCATTAGATGTCCTCAAAGATCCAAGGGTTCATGTGCATTTGCCAAAGTCAAGGCGCGAATAGATATTAGCCCTTGGATTGCTCATCGATCGTGCGGCTCACAAAAAAGTTCGTGGGATCAATGCGCGCACGAATCTGGACCATTTGTTGATCTTCTAATCGTGCGGAGGAGGTAGAAACCCGTTTGAATTTGCCGCCATTGACTCTGAGCCATTGGATCTTGCTCCTAATCCTAAGGTTGAGAGTACTCCCCCAAAAGGCAATGGGCGCCTTTCAATCTACTCCATCGGATGGAGCCATCATCCAACGGCTAATCTTTTTCCAGAGCAACAATCAGCCCCATTTGCGGTTCTCCGTCAGATTTGAGATGCATCGGACGGCCACGCTTTCTGCAGAGATCTATCACACGCGGACATATATTTCCGTGTCCCCACGCGCAGGTGAGATCATTGCTACCATCGATCAAGAAGATCCGATGGCTAGAGTTTCTCTTTCTTTTCCATTCAAAAAGGGAAATATATGAAATATTATTTTATTTAGGAATACCACTAGTGGTTTATTCTGTCCCCTTAATAGGCCACAAGATTAATTTTAATCCCTGAAAATTAGGGATCCTTACAAGGCCCATGCAGGGTTCACTTTTTCCCCTAATGTGGACAGCCAATGGATATCCAGCCATATATGGTGATGTGATAAAACTCCAACAATTTGCAGCTACATTAGAAGGAAGAGCAATGAGCTTGTTCAACCAATATTGTATTGCTCATTTTGGTACATATGATACATTAAAAATAGCATTTTTATGAAGATTTAGAAAGGAAAAAACTCCTTTTGATGTTTTGAGAAAGTTGAGAGCAATTAGACAAAGGGACATGTTCGTAGAAGACTATGCTCAAAAATTTAGAACTTTAATGGAAAGATACAGGGCAACGAGAGACCTATCAACCAAATGTTGGTGGGTTATTTTCTAAAAGGATTAAGGATCAGCATTAGGCATGTAGTGGAAAGTGTGGATATAGCTAATGTTTTTGATGTATTAGTGTTAGTAGCTGCAAGAGTTGAAAGAAGATTTGGTAGATCGAAGAAGAGGCATATGCTAGGTCAGATGCTGAATTTGATTCAGAAATGGAGTTAGAGAAAGGTATGACTGATTCTGAATCGGACACTGAGGATGAAGAGATTGTGGTGAGAAGGCACCGCAAACATAAAGGTAAACAAAGTAAAGAGGAAGCTTTGATTAGTAAATTAAAGAAACATGGATACTATATACTTGCTCCAAAGGAGAAAAGATTTTCTGAAATTTGTGATAAAGATGGACATACAAAAGTCAGGGTTGGTATAATCCCAAAACATCGACGACAAAGTTCAAGGCAAGACAATAGGAAAACAATGAAGTTGTAGCAAATTAGGCCAATCCAATTCAAGGACGTGGTTGTTTCTAGAGGTAGAAACAAGGAAGAAATCCATGGAGAGATCAGGAAAACCAGCATGGAAATTATCAGGGGAATGAACAAGGGAATCAATAGGGCAAACCATCTAGAGTGATGCCATGTCGATATTGTTCTACACCAGACCAATGGATTGGACCTAATTGTCCTTTATGGGCAAAGCATAGAGAAGAAAGGGGTATACCAATGGTTTGTTATAATCAGAACAACCAACAGGGGCAGTAGCAACAATAGGCTTAGCAGGCTACTCAAGCCAATGCTATAGTCATAGACTCATCGGATCAAGAATGTCATAATGATTTAGGTGCAAGTACATTAGGAAGTCTACATCAAGACCATGAAAATCAGCAAAATTGTGATTGTAAGCAATGTGGTAAAGTAGGAATGGATGCTAAACCAAAGATGGTGAGAGTAAGAAAATAATTAGAAGATTAGTTCCTAGAACACCTGATTTGTTTGTTGAAGGAGTACGTTGATGTATTTGCTTGGGACTACTCAGGTGAAAGATATAGACCCAGATGTATATCAGTATAGGATAAATTTAAAGAAAGATGCAGTTCTAGTTGTGTAGCAAAGATATCGGATGAATCCTAATTTTGCTAAGCAAGTTAAGGAAGAAATTGATAAGTTATTGGTGGTAGGATTTATCAAACTAGTTAATCAGGTCACATGGTTTTCTCCTATTATAGTGGTTCCTAAAAAGAATGGGAAGTTGAGAATTTGTATGGATTACCGAAAATTAAATGTAGCAACGATTACGGATCCCTTCCTTATGCCATTTTGTGATGCACTATTGGATGCAGTAGCTGGACATGAGATGTATATTTTTTTGGATGGATTTTCAAGCTATAATCAAATTCCTATTGCTGAGGAGGATCAGCACAAAATTGCATTTCTTACAGAATCTAGTGCTTATGTGTTCACAATCATGAGTTTTGGATTGAAGAATGGACTGCCTTCTTTCAATTATGTGGCACATAAAGTTTTTGAACTTATTTGCAGGATTTCATGCAAGCTTTTGTGGATGAATTCTCAGTGTTTGGAAAGAAGATACAACATTTGATGCACTTGGAACTCTTGCTTTGACAAATGCAAAAAATTTAGGATGGTGCTCAATCCATTCAAGAGTTTGATTGTTGTGAAGATTGGCATCTTATTAGGCCATGTTATTTCTCAAGATGGAATGGCTATTGATGTTAAAAAGATTGAAGCCATTAGGATAGCAAAAGCCCCGACAAATGTGAAAGAAGTAATGAGGTTTGTAGGTTAAATCAAGTGGCATGCTAGGTATTTGAGGTACTTGGCCAATATTTAATTACCTCTAACTCATTTGACAAAGAAAGATGTTCCATTTGTATAGACTAAAGCTAAAGAAAAAGCTTTCAGTTATTGAAGAAAATGGTTTCAATAGCACCAATTCTGCAGCCGCCAGATTGGTCTTTGCCTTTTCACATACTCCTTGATGCATTGGATGTAGTTGTAGGACTAGTGTTGATGCAGCAGAAAGAAAAAGGATGGTATAGAAGTGTTCTATGCTAGTAGGATGTTGTGCTCAGCTGAAAGGAATTATCCATTAATTGAACGTGAAGCATTTGCAATGATATATGCTTAACCATTATTTTTTGGGTAATAAAGTTTTTTTTAATGTGGACCACCAAGCTTTGGTGTATCTGATCAAGAAGCCTTTATTAAGAGGAAGATTGGCAAGGTGGATGCTTTTATTACAAGAATTTGATTTTGTTATTATTGATATTTCAGGCAAAGAGCATACAATGGCTGATTATTTCAGTATATTAGAGTCAAGGGAAGCACCAATAGGAGTAAATGATGAGTTTCCAGATGCAAAGTTATTCAATGCTCAGATTGCTAACTGTGATGATAGACGTCTACGAAAGCACGCGAACAACACAAGGAAGGAGAAGAAGCTTGGAGCACAACACTCAATATTGAATGTATTACTAGAGAATGTACAAAGATAAGTAGCCCATTAGGGAAATAGAAGTATATACAAGCCGGGAAAAAAAAACCTACTAAAGAGGGAAAAAAGTGCCCCGACGGTCCTAGTGTATTCACACACATCACTACCTAAATATATCAACAAATCCCCCCTGAGAGTGATGTGGTGAACAAGGAGCTGGCACTCATGTATAAGGAAGTTCCAAGCTATGTGGAAACCACTCCACAAAAGGAAGCAAGCCCAAAGCTTTGCGGAAAGCTTCAAACTTCTCCCAGGCAGAGCCTTCGTGAAAAGTTATGTAATGTTCTCCTACATGGGCACATATGCCAAGATGATCTCCCCAATAGAGAACCTCTCCTTGAAATAGTGATAATGCACCTCAATGTGCTTAGTGCCAGTATGTAACACAGGGTTCCTCGCAACAGCCAATTTGCTCTGACTTTCAGTGAAGATGGTGGTGGCAAAAGACTGACCAACACCCAAATCAGCCATAAGGTGTCCGAGCCACACACACTCAACGGTCGCTCTAAAAACTGCCCTATACTCAGCCTCACAATTGGAAGTGGCCACAATCGGGTGCTTCTTGCTCAACCAAGATATACATGAGCTACCAAGCATGAAGCAAAAGCCACTAGTGGACACACAAGTGTCATAGCAACCAACCCAATCAGAGTAAAAAAAAGCATGCAAATCTGGCGGTAGTGATCCCCCTTGGGATAAAACAACCGAAGTAGCCGAGTACCACTCAAGTAGCGAAAGATGTGCTTAACCGCCTGCCAATGCTTGACTCTTGGGCAATGCATAAATCTACTCATCTGTGAGATAGAAAACTGAATATCTAGCCCAATAATGCATAAGTAAATCAAGCATCCAACAGCTTGCTGATAGAGAACAACATCAAATGCATCTCCAGCATCATGAAGACTCAATCGTAAACCTGTCCACATAGGAGTGGCAATAGACTTGCAGTCTTCAAGGCCAAAACGTTGCAATAATGTGTCAATACATTTCATTTGACACAAAGACATTCCACCATCAACTTGCATAAACGGAATGCCCAAATAGTGATGAAAATGCCCCAAATCAGACATCTCAAATGAGGCATGCAAATCATCCATAAAATCAACAATATGCCTCTCATGAGGACCAATGAGCAGCATGTCATCAACATAAACCACAATGATCAGAGGTACATCATTAGCATGCTTAACATATAAGGTGCTTTCAATTGAACTGTTCTCAAAACCATGTGCAATCAGATAGGCATACGATACGACAGAGGTGCATCTAATTTTCTATCATGCAAAGTCTACACAAGACACATAGTTATGGGTATCCCTCTGCATGGTTGGCTAGTATATGCCTAATCTCTTCACTGTTTGCCATGTTCCATTCACATTTAGATGCGTTTTCCATTGATTTACATGTGCTTTTTGAAGCCACATCTCTTGTTTCTCTTCCTCCACACATCTCAAGAGTAACCCACTTGGATCTTGGTGGTATAAGATTCCAGCGATGATGTGGAGATTTTTAGTCTTCCATAACTCCTGACTTTTGTTTGTACTGATCCCATGTTTAGGTCAGTATGTGAGGATAGGGATCAACTTTTCTACCCATTGGGGACATACCTCACGATCGAAAAGATAAGTATTTGGTAGATCATCTGGTATTCCTATGGGGGGCTCTCTGTTGCTCTAGCACAATGGTAAGTACCACGTTAAGAAGCTTCACCTCCTTAATGTCAATCCGAGGGAGAGGTAGGAGTGATATGAAGATCGTGAACGTGAGATGATGTGAGAGTGAAGGTGAGAAGCACGAAGATGCACACACACATACACACACACAATGAAGAGACAAGCAAGACACAATGGAAGGTGGGAGAATAGCTCTATTACTCAAGAACACTCTTACAAGCTCAAACTAGCTCTAATCTCTTCTTTACTCCAACAAGCTAACCTCAAAAATGAGCTCTCTAGCTCTTTTTATAGTTTCTAGACTAGTTTTGACCGGTTTCACATCTAGTGACCGGCCTAGTTAAAAAATAAGTCCTAGATGCTATTTGGAAGGGTAAACGAAGTCTAAAAATAACGAAAATTGGTATGTGCACTCTACCTAAGCTCCTCAAGCTCGAGGACTCCTCGGCTTGCACAAAATGGAGCTATGGATTACAAAATGTGGTTTTCTATGATACATATGTTACAATTAGTGATAATAATCACTGTTTGAATGTTTGGAGAATTAATAAGAAATATATTTGTTTGAAAAATTGATCCGCCTGGTTGATCCGCCTGGTTCCCTACTCCTTCTTTACATGCTTCCGTGGCGTCTGTGCCTCTGGCTGCTTCCAACACCCCCCTCCCTCTCGCTTCTGTCGTCCCTGACAGAACCTTGTTGTGAGGTCTGCCGGATGTAGTTCTGTAGGAGGTCTTGAGCGAGGGTGTGCTCTGATATACGAATGCCTCGAGCTAGATCAGCCTCGAGTTTCTCCCAGTCGATAGGTTGTGGCTCGTCTGGTGGTGGGAGTTGATAATGTGTGGAGTACACCATTCGTTCACAGGCGAATAATTGCAATAAGTGTGTGGGCCTGCTTATAAATACCTCTGAATGGTACTCCCAAAAGCCGGTGGTGAACATTTCTTCGAATGTCTGCTTGTAACATGCCGGTAGATATTTGATCCTGCAGTGCCAGGCATAACACACCCGTAGCGATGGCGTTGTGCTCATATCATAGACTAAATCAAAGTTGCCATGCTCGAAGCCCGGGGTGTTTACATGGGGAGCCTTGATGCGTCGGAAGACTTTAAAGACCATCTGCATCATGTCAAAGATTTTGACAGTCATGTGCGCGGCAACATCATCCATATGTTTTAACCTAGGGAGCCAGTGGCGGATCGTCGCCATCATGTAGCCTACTGTGGGTAACTCGATTGGTGGCCTGAAATAGGGATAGTTCAGCCAGTCTTGGCACTGCTTATTGTTCTCTACTTTAATGGCGAAGGCAGTCCAAGAGCGGCGTCGTGGGACTGGTCCCCAGCATGGGTTAAATTTTAAATGCAGCGACGCTTTTACCCATGTGCTCATCATCTCGGGATAGTTTTGCAATAAATCTCTGCGCCAGTCTGGTTGAAGGATTTCACCTCTCTGCGCCCTTGGTGGCAAGTCCTCTGGCTCGAATTGAGTGGCATGCGTTGGTTTCATACCTGTTTCTTTCTCTATGGTTAACTGGTATTCGGCCATTAACATGAAGTACGGTTTATATTGGAGCTCATGCCCAGATATGTATCGTCGCGGGGCCAATTGAGCAAAGAATGGTGACTGTAAAATTTTCTCTTCAATTATGGCCATGGCATGTAGCTGTGCCTCTACTCTGGCCGAGTGTGTCGTTCCGAGTTCTTCCACTGTCTTCATCCACGCGGGGGTAGGTAATTCATAAGTCATCTGGCCTTCAGCCGTGACACGTCCGCCTGGGATGGGTATCGGTTCGTATGCCTCTTCAAATGTCTCCTCCACCGGGATAGTGACGGTTTCTTCCTCAGCTGGTAGCTCAGGTGGGGAGTCTGGCCTTGGTGGTGCTTCATAGACAGCAATTCTAGAATCAAGATTTATTACCTGGGCCCGGAGTGCGTTGAGTTCCTCTAAAATTTCAGGGGCAGGGTCCACAGGTGCTGGTAATTCTGCTGCTACTTGTACTTGTTGTGTTGCTGGTTCTCTGAGCTGTAGCAGCTTGTGATCTTCCTTTAACTTTTGATGTTCTTTGTTCATACGATCATAGTCCTCGAGCAATCTAGCATGGTCGTCTAGCAACATCCGCATCGACTCGGATGGGATTGCCTTGAATCTGCTCGGACTTAGTGGCTGTTCTGGATGATCTAAAGCCGCCTCCAAGTTTTCTCTATTCTGCGCTTGGAGTCTCACATTCTCCTCCTGGGCTACGGCTAAGTGTCTTCTTAGTAAGCCCATATTTCTAGTAAGCGTTGCATTGCGGACGGTCTGGGCTCGAAGTAGGTTGTCCAAATCCGCGGTGGCCTCTTTTGTTTTCTCCTCACTTTCTAGTTCTAATTTGTGATAGGCCTCTCATAAATCTTGGTATCGGCTGTTCAGTGAGGCGTTCTCAATTGATAACGAATTAAGCTGCGTTTGTAATTCATTCGTCGTTTTCTGCAGCTGTTGATAGTTGGTGCCGAGTGATGCAAACTCATCGCGGACTTGCGTCATGCATGTGAACATGTGTTGAAATGCGGTGTCTATGGTGGGCGATAGTAGTAGTGAAGTGCTAAATGAGGATGCAGTGGGAGTAGATGCAGTGGGAATGGGAAGTGGGGTTGGGACAGTGGATGCAGTGGTGATTGTGGAAAATTGTGAAGTGCCTAAATATGAGGGTGCTGTGAGTGGAGTGGGTGGTGGTGAGGTGGATGGTGATATGTCCATGCCATTGGACGTGTTTAGTGTTGTGACTGTGAAAAGTGGTGTGATTGTGGGTGGTTGTGTAGGTGTGAATACGGGATTTACAAATGTAGAGTAGTTTACAGGGGGGATGGTTGGAGTGGCTTGGTGACACGGGGAAATAGGGGTTATGGTAGGTTGGGGAGGTGAGACTGGTGAGAAGGTTAGTGGGGTTAGAAAGGGGAATGGGGTGCTTAGAGGTGGGGGAAACGCGGGGAAAGAGGAAGGGGTGAAGGGGTTAACATGTAGATACGAAGGATTGGGTGTGGGCATGGTGGTATGAATGGGTAAGGCGAAGGGTGTGGCTATGTTGCCTTGTACAGGTGTGGATGTGGGGGAAGCAGGTGGGTGTGTGGGGGATACGGGATGGGTTGGTGAAAGATGAGGTGAGAGAGGAGTGGAAGGGGTGGATGTTATTTCGAGGATAGTAGTGGTATGTACAACAGTGGTACGTGGTGGGGAATCTACAAGGATGGGTTTTGCGGTCAATGAACTTTCGGGTGCGAGGCGTGCCTCCCTGGCTTGTGCTGAAGACTGAGCTCCTGTTGGTACGCGAATATATTCTCCGGGTTTTGAAAGTAGTCGCACTCGGCGGGGGTCAAACTGTGGTAGTTGCTTTCTTTGTAAAAACCTGAGTGCTTCATGGGAGCCTACTGATTTGACTAATTCTCTGAACCCTCTGATGTATGCGTCTTCGAATCCTCCGGAGATGAGTTCCTGTTCAATTAATGCCTGGCTCTCCTCTTCAGTTAACTTCTTCCGTGTCCAGACTTTCTCCATCGTTCGATATAATTTCTTTATGGCCAGCGTGTACGCTGCGGCTTCAAAAGTCTCATCTTCATAGGTGCTGGTGTCGCCATGTGCGTCAGTTTGTTGGCCTTGGCCCTCTGTCTGTCCGTCATGTGAGCCCTGGCTGGCTTCATCGTCGCCTTCCTCGTCGTCTGTTTCGGTTCTTTCTTCTTCAGAGCTCGACACAGCTTGTCCCTGTGGCAGATCTCGTGGTGTGGTAGGGTAGCTGGGACGTTCATATTCCTGGGAGAACAGTTGTGCTTCTGAATACTGGAATTCGTTTGAGAATGCATCAGGCATCTCAAAATCAAATGTCGTGTTTATTGGGTCGGCCTCCATATGTGGTATCGGGAAAGAAAACGCTTCCGCACCAATAGTGGTGGGAGCTTCTGCTGTTGTGGTGGTGGATTCTGTGGTGGCAGCTGCCTGAGGTGCAGCGGTACTAGTGGTGCCCTCCGTAACCACTGGTCTGGACAACCTTATGCGAATAGGTTGTACTGTGGGAGCAGCTTCTGTCTGTGGTCTCTCTGGAGAGGGTTGTGGTGATGGCGACTCTGGCACTTGAAGGCAGGGGATGGTGCCTCGCATGCGCTTGCCTGCCCGTGTTCGACTGGGCTTCTTGGCTTTCTTCGTTGTGCCCTTGAATGCCTTCAGTTCTTCTCCTGTTAATGCACGCTCGATGGGCAAGTCATAAGCTAAGCACATATAAACAATTCTGGTCAGCGCACAACATCCATTAAGCACCTTCTTGCGCTCCCATCTGTGTTGTGCCAGATACATTTGATCTATGATCCAACTTGCCAGATCAACAGTTTGAGGTCCCGTGCATGCCAAATACAATCCGAACCAGATTCGTTTATGGGGCATAGTAAATCTGTCCTGAGCTGGGAATGCGAAATGTTGCATGCATATCCTTAGTGGCTTTGACAGCTCAGGGGTAATGGCAGAGATCTCCTCCCACTTCGTGACGTCCCCACGTTTCATCGGTTCTGGAATTAATCTCTCTCGATCTGTGGGTGTGTGGGTTCCATGAATCTTGATGGTTGCTCTGATTAAGTCCTTAGAGAGATAAAATCTCTTGTAAGGTGGATCATCCACTAGAGTAGGCAATATGAAGGTTCCTGGGATGTCCTTATTTTCTGATGCCAGCAGGGTAGTGATTAAGTAATAGCACCTGTAAAAATCCGGTTTGGGCAGGGGGTCACTGAAATACTCTGTGAAGCCTGCTCTGGCCCAAACATGAGTTAAATCCTGGGTGCTCTGTAGGGCTTCAAACTCTCGGGAGAAAAACTGGTATTTTCCCCATGTGCGGTCATCAAATGTCAGAGAGGATTCAAATATAAAGTCCGCGTCCGCAAGGGGTCCTGCGAGGCCCTGAAACCAATGAGAGTTCCTGTGAATTTTTTCGGTGTAGCCCATGGGTGGGTTGTCGATAGGCATTGGCCCTGGAAATCCCTGAAATTCCGGCGGTGGGGCAGTCGGGTGGGATTCTGCGCGTAGCACGTTGAGTGGTACTGCCGCTACACTGGGGCCTGCTCCTGATGTTCCTTCGTCGGTTTGCATGGTGATTGGTGCGCTAGTGAGAAAGATCTGCTACAAAAGATTAACACATTAGCATGGAAATTAATTATGATCCCATTAAAGTGAGACCGCAATCCCTTTCCATAACTGATGCGTAACCCGTGTAGCCAAGTGCTGTGATGTGATAGATGCAAAGTTCTTGCAGCACTAGTGCAGGTCTCTAGACACCTACGTGTTTCAGATCATGCATACATTTCTTGATGAGATGAGATTACGAGTGATGTGTGATGATGGTGAGTGAATTTATACAAGGTTTAAAGGTTAGTGATTTAGTACAAGGTTGTATGTTAGTCGGGGGGGTAGTTTTATCAGACATGGGGTTAGGGGGAGACGGTTGGACACGTTTCGGTATCCATTTCCTAAGGATCTTGGGGTGGGTGGTGGGTTTCTGCTGAGGGGCAAAAGGTGGTGTCGGGTGTGGTGGTATCGAGGGATGAAATGAGTTGTGGGGGTTATATATTACATGGCTTATGGGTTGAGCTAAGATACATGGTTTGGGTACCCAAATCTGCGTGGGTGTGGGTCGATTGATAAGATACTTCTTGGCGATCCAAATCTGTCGAATGCTCGGACCTGTAGAAGAAGGTCGAGGGGATGGTGGATATCGATTCTGTTTCTGTACTGCCCTTTTTTTGTCGATTTCTGCTTGGCTGGAGTTCTTTGGTGCTTTTTGTCCTTTTGGCACCCATATTTGTCTGGTGCCGCTTCCTTTGGGTGGCCTGAACTGCCTTCCTTGTTGTTTCCTCCGATACTGCAGTCGGTCTGGGTTCCTGCGTCGTGATTGACTCAGTTGTTGCTGGGGTTGAGAGGTCAGATGGACACTCTGCTTTGGAAAAGAAGGGAGATCCAACACTTGCGTGACCTGCCCATTAGAAAGTGATGCCTTATTTAACTTTAATCTAGGCCAGTCCGCAACAAGTTTGGAAGGATGAGCACCGCAGGGTGTCGTGCTCATTTGGCCGCTGATGCAACCCACCTGACCTCTGATTGTGCCCTTCTGCCCTTGCAGTTGGGTAACTGTCTCTTCTAGTTTGCAGGAAGTCCCAGGGAAGATCTCCTCTCGTCCTTCTGATTGACAACTGTCCATAGCCAAGCCCGAGTGGGTTGGTGTAGACGTACCGTGACTGAGCTGATCAAAGATCTTCCGGTCTTCCGTCGCATGCATTTCATAGGGTCTAGGGTCACAACCGTCAGGCGGAATGCCGTTAGAGAAGTCAAGCGGTATCACTCGCTTCTGCTCTAAGGTGCCAATCTGTAAGGAGCCTTGTCTAAGATTTAGGTCCACTGAGTGATCGTATAGCCAATCTTGGCCAAGGATTAGGGGTTCTATCAGGTCGTCATCATGGCACACTAATAGCTTTGCTGTCATCGTCAAATCCTTAATGAGGATAGGAAGGTCCACCTCACCCATGCAAGGGGTTTCCATGCCTCCTAGGCCTATGAGATATGCCTCAATTGGCCGCATTTCTATTCCTGAATCCTTATAGTGGGACCATCTAATCGCACTAGTCGCAGCACCTGAGTCAATCAAAGCCCTGAGTTCTTGGCTATGGTTACCGTGCTCTAGCCTAACTTTAATGAATGGTCTCCTGTCCACTATGCTAGGATGAGTGGTTGACTTTACTTGACACATGGCCATGGGATATCTGGGTGATGTTTCCAGATGGTTATAATGTTCTCTCCCTAGTCCTTGTCTTCTTAGCTTCATGCGCTTAATGCGTTCTATGGCTTCTGCCTGAGCTTCAGCTCGTATTCTATTTTCTTCCTCCTTACGCTTCTTTGCCAACGTGAGTCGTCTAAGCATATCTTCAGTAAGAGGTTCTTGATATAGCTTGACTCTACAGCCACTAATGTAATTAGGCATTATATCTCCTTCTAAGGTGGCTAACTGTACTGCTCCACTAGTCGAAAGTCTGTTAATGATCATAGGTCCATAACCTCGCTTTTCTAACTTCCGTGCGTGTTGTTTCAGCGTATACACTAGAACTAAATCTCCTTCTTTTAGGCCTTTATCTTTCACATGTGCATCAAAATATGCTTTCTGTCGCTTCTTTGCTGCGTATATTCGTGCTGCTGCTTTCAACCTGGTTTCTCCTAATCGTTCCAAGTCCATTATTCTTGCTGATAATTCATGGCCGGTCCACTGATGTTCTTGTGCAACCTTAAGGGTCGGTATCAAGAAGTCCAAAGGAAGCACAGCATTCTGACCAAAAACCATCTGAAAGGGAGTTGCATTGAGTACGGTCTTGTAGGCCACTCGATATGCCCAAACAGCGTGGTGTAACTGTTTGTCCCAATCTGAACGTTTATTGTTCACGAGTTTCGTCAGTACGGTACAAAGTATCTTGTTAGTGCTTTCAGCCTGACCATTGGCCTGAGGATGATATGGTGCAGATTTCTTGTGAATCACCATAAAATCCTGTAACAAATATTCAATGACTTGGTTTAGAAAGTGAGTGCCTCGATCGCTCACTAACTCTATAGGCAGTCCATATCTTGTAAAGAAATTTTCAAATAAGAATTTTGCAGTCGTGTGAGCATCATTCTTTTTTGTGGCTTTTACCTCTACCCACTTCGTCAGATAATCTGTGGCAACAATAATGTATTCCGCATGTGTACCTTTTGCAGGGGGGTTGATGGGTCCTACAAAGTCTATACCCCACTTAGAAAATGCACGTCCGCCCATCATGGGTTTCAATGGCATTTCATCTCTGCGTGTAGGAAACTGAGTTCTTTGGCACACGTCACATCTCTTTACATAGGTATGTGCATCCATGTGAAGAGTGGGCCACCATAATCCTGCAAAGAGGATGGCTTTGACTATCCTATCTGGTCCAAAATGACCTCCTGCAACACCTTGGTGTGCAGTCTCTAGTATGCTAAGATATTCGCTCTCATGAACACATTGCCTTAGATATCCATCTCGTCCTCTTTTGTATAGATTATCGCCAATGAGTGAATAGTCTTGAGCTTCCTGCTCTAGACTGCGTTGTCGAGCCAAGGTCATTCCTTGAGGGAATGTGTTCGTCCTCAAGTAAGTCACTAAAGGTTCACTCCAGTCTGGTGTGAGAGACATGTGATACAATGTAGCATGCTCTACTGGTGGTCTTTCACAACAAACATGGCATTCCTTACACAACTTGTAGACATCTGCTTCCATCGTAGGCCAAAATACTCCTAGTCTTTGCAGAGTCTGTAATGTTCGATGTTTTGAATGATGTTGCTTTAGTGCACCTATGTGTGCTAATTGCAACCAATTCGCATGTTCTGATTCATCTACACAACAAGCAAGAATCTTTTGATTATCTTGTTTATATATGCTTCCTGCCATTATTTGGTATCTCTGAGACTTGGTAATCTCTCCTTCTTTGATCTTTATCCTAGGATTCTTGGGTCCGTATGTCAGAATAGGGACTATAGGCTTAGCCCATTCTGGTGCTATCTCAAGGTTAAACAAGTATGCATCTGGTAGATCATCCGCTACTCCTTGAGGAGCTTCTCCTGAGGTTAATCTTGAGAGGTGGTCGGCTCTAAGATGTGTCTTTCCTTTCCTGACTACCACTTCAAAATCATACTCCATGAGTAATAGAAACCAACGTATCAGTCGTCCTGTGTTACAAGGTTTATTGACTAAATATAATAGGGCTTGATGATCTGTAAAGAACTTGAATTTGTTGGCCAACAAGTAGTGCCTAAACTTCTTTACAGCGTAGATCATCCCTAATCCCTCTCGTTCCGTCGTGGTGTAATTTCTTTCAGCTGCGTTCAGTTGTCTGCTAGCGTAGGCTATGGGGAGATCTATGTTACCTTCCTTCGTGGGTTGTGCTAACACACATCCTACGGCGTAATTGGATGCATCCACATGTACATGGAATGGCTTACTCCAATCTGGGGTGGTCAATATAGGTGCTGAGCACAAACGTCGTTTAAGTTCATTGAATGAATTTTCACATTCATCTGTCCATTCGAAGTTGGTCAAAAGAGAGTACAGAGGCTTATCTATGATTGCATACATGTGTATGAATCGTCGATAATATCCACAATGGCCCATAAATGCCTGTACCTCTTTCACATTAGTTGGTCTTGGTAATTCTGCAATTACCTTCACCTTTTCCTCGTCCGTAGAGATTCCATTTTTTGACACAATGTGTCCTAGAATTTTGCCTTGTCTGACCATGAAAACGCATTTTTCTGGGTTCAAACAAACCTGATATTCTCGACATTTGTCAAATATTTGTCTTAACTCTGGAATATGTGTCTGTCTTACATTTGAATGTGCACATAAGTCATCGACATAAACTTCCAAGCTCTTGCGTAAAAATTCCTTAAAAACATGACACATAAGTCGCTGGAAAGTGGCGGGTGCATTTGTTAAGCCAAATGGCATCACACGAAATGCAAATATGCCCCATTCTGTGGCAAAAGCCGTCTTGTGTTGGTCTTCTGGAGCAATGGCTACTTGGTTATAGCCTGAGAATCCATCAAGAAAACTGTAAACTTCCTTGCCCGCAACTCTTTCCAATAGGTGTTCCGTGATAGGAAGAGGATAACTGTCTCTAATCGTTGCGGCATTAACTTTTTTAAGGTTAATACACACACTCAATTTTCCATTCTTCTTGGGCACAACCACAATGGGGGATACCCATTTGGTATGCTCAATTTCGTAAATGAATCCTGCTTCTATCAAGCGATCTATCTCCTCTTTAATCTTCGCAGCGTAGTTATCATTGTACGTGTACGGTTTCTGTTTTGTCGGTTTTGCATCTGGAGTCATAGGGATTCTATGAGAACATATATCTGGATCTACTCCTTTCAAATCTTTGTAACTCCAAGCAAAAACATCTCTATATTCGCGCAATAGGGCAACTAACTCTTCTTCTTCTTCAGTCGTCAGATCATGCCCTATGTATGTACATTTTTCTTCTTCTCCTTCTATGGCAACTATGACTTTCTTGGTTTTCTCTCGGTTATCATATACTTGTCCGTCATTCACCTTTCTATTGGGCATCCGTACCATAATCCTTCTATCGTCGATTTCGTATTTCTTGAAATTCTCGGGTACTTCAAATAAAGATTCTTCTTTTTCCGACATGGTTTCTTTCTTCTTTCTCTTCTTGCCTTCACTCTTAGTAGTCACTTCTGTGGCTAACCTTACCTCGTTCGTTATGTCCTCGTGTCTCTGAGTGTGAGTCTCTATTTCGTAGAAATATTCTTCCTCTGATGCAAAGGGTGGGTCCATGATAATTGATTCTAAATCAAAATCGCTTGCGTCCTCAAATGCATCAGTGTTTGGTTCGCACTCTTCTAAAATTGCATCGCACATGATTGGCTCTATCGTGAAAACTGAAATGTCATAGCCATCCTCATCACAGTGGGGTGTCCATTGTTCTTCATTGATGGCTACATCCATGGTTGCTAGGAGTTCCGCCCAACCATGGGGTTCAAACTCCTCGTCTGGGAATACTACAGGTGCGTAGGCTGGATCTTGAAGGGTTCGTGGATGTTGTTCCGCACCTAAGGTCCTTGCTTCTAATCTTTCTTCCTCTTGTTTGGCTACTTTACACATCCATAAATGGGTATCCTCATGCAACCAAGAAGGATCTGATTCTAATGAGTGCACGGATTCCGTCTCTGCTGGTGTCTTATGGATGGTATTCCATTGTATTGGGGGTACATCTCTGTGTGAATAGTCCTTAAGATTGACTTTAGTAGTCACTCCTAAATGTTGCAAGTACAAAGAATTAGTTCCCCAATCTTGTACAATTTGCAACTGACGCATGAATGGTCGTCCCAATATCATCTCATACGCATGATTTTTCGCGAAGTCACAAATGGCGAAAGTATGCTCAAATTCTACACCACAAGTGGTGAGAGATATGCCTTCTAGTAAGCCTAACGGTTTTTCTATGTGTCCATCAGCCATTTGTAGCTTCATCCTAGTGGGTCTGAGGGCTGGCTTACCCCAACGTTTCCATAAAGCGGTAGTAGCGATGGCTACTCCGGCTCCTGAATCTAAGATGGCTTTCGTGGTGTAGCCCTGATGGGTTATTGGAAGATATGTGTTACCTTCCTCTCCTTCGCTTACGTCTCCAATCTTTTCCACGGGTATCTCTGGTACCTTCTTATGTGACCCTATCTGAGAGGGTGTGGTAGCTAGCTCAGGGAATTGATTTGCTACGTGCTTCCACAATTCTGGTTTTACCTTTAACAATTCCTCCAGGGTGAGATTACACTGTACTTTAGTGTTCTTGATCACTTCCGTGTTCCTAGGGATCACTGATTCTTCATTCCTCACTATTATCATGGGTGCTCTCATACTAATAGACTTTGCTTCCCAAGGCCCTGTGAACTGAGGTAATTCTTGTAAAGAATTAGATTCAAATCCTGTGGGTTCACTTAGTTGCTCCTCCTCTACATCATCGTAAATAGAGGGGATGTCTTGGGGAAATTGTTCCTGCAAGTCGTTTATTTCCTGAATAGGAGGATGAGTTCCTTGTTCTTTTCTCCATTTCTCTTCTTGTATTTCTCTTAAAAATTCATGTGAGTACTTATGTATGGAAGATAGGTTATCTTGACTTTCTGTATTGGGTACTTGAGACAGGGATGGTGGATTCCTTTCCTGTGTCTCTGGGACAATAGGGTTCCTATGCTGATCCTTTTTCTCTTTGCTTTCTATTAAGTGTTCTAGCCTCTCCATTAGTCCTTGAAAGTGTAATTCCGGTTTTGCCATGTTATTCCAATTAAGATATCTAGAGGCTTCGAACAACGCTTGGGCTAGTTCTACCATCTTCATGCAAAGTTTAGTTCTCTCAATTTCTAGATCCGCTCGAGGGTAGTTTTTACTCATTTCCGTGACTTGAGGTCCCTCTTTTATTCTAGCCTGATATGCACGAAACATCATGTCTAGATCTTCTGGTATGGGTTCTGCTAAAACTGATCCTGAATTTTGAGCTGGGTTTTCTTGGTTTAATTCTTGTGAAGTCAATTCTTGTATTTTGGCTCTAGATTCCCTTAAACTTCCTTCCAACTCACTTATCTTTTTACTCCATTTTCTCTTTATCCTTTCTCTAGAATCTTTCCAAGATTTTGTCTTTTTACTACTCGATTCTGCAACTTCACTAGTTTCGGCTATTTTCTCTTGATTACGCTGTTGGTTTTGCAAGAGCGCCTGGGCTCTGGTTATAGCTTGGATCGGCACGTATGTAGGGTTGGATCCATCTGCGTTGTTTACAATACCTATCACGTTGATCGGTGTCACATTTGTAGTGTTAACTGGGTTCTTAGGACAATCTCTGATTATGTGCTCTTTGCCACAGTCGGCACAAAAGCCTTGTATGCTATAGTATTGTGATTGCCTTGCTATTGGGGGATGTGGACAATCCTTTATGAAGTGATCTCCTTGGCACCTAAAGCATGGTCCTCTAGGGCCCTGTGGTCTCTGTTGTCTCAATTGGGGCCGTGGGTTTGGGTTTGCGTACATCACATTAGCATAGTCTGGCTCCCAACTAGGTTCCATTGGTGGACTATCATAATGATAAGTCTCCATATGTTCTGGTGACTCCGTGTAATAAGCGGGTGGACTAGTTACATGAGTGGAGTCAAAACTGTTTGAGTTCGGGTCACTTTCGGTGATCAAGGGTGAAGAAGGCACTAAGGCCCTACTTAGGTTCTCTTCTGCAGCAGCGTATTTGACTGAGATGACATTCGCTGGTGGGGGTGGCTGCTGAGCTAAGACGGGTTGAGGTCTCTGTTGAGCCTGGTATGGGTAGTTCTGAGGAGGCCTATAGTAATAAGGCTGAGCATTGTATTGGCCTTGATACCTACTTGGCGGCTGGTATGTTTGCGGGTAGTTCTGTCTCACGGTTTGTTTGTTGTATGGGCAGTCCTGTGCCGTATGATTCGTGTATCTTCTCTCAATTGTGCAATATTGGCCACTAGGGTTGACGTGAGGTTGAGGTGCATTGGGGCACACGTTTGCCAAATGATTTCCACCACAAGTGTAACAACGCACATTTGTAGGTAGCTTGGGCACCTGTTTACTAGAAGCTCCTAGTTTTTGGGCCACTTTTTCTGCTAGGTCCTCTATCGAATTAGACAATTTTGTGGATGCTAGAGAAGAACAATCTGGGTCCTTATAGACTTTTGAGAGTTCTAATTCATCTCCTAGGTTGTCCTCGATGTCTATACATATTCTTACACACTCTTCTAGCGTTCTGGGTTCTTTTAGGTACACATAGGAGCGTAGTTTAGCGCTCAACAAGCCATCTAGGAACAGTGATACTTGTTTGGCTTGTGAGGGTATCTCTTGCATTGGACATCGTTCAACATATTGTCTGAATCTACGACCTGCCAGTCTTACTGTTTCCTGAGGGGTTTGTTTAAAACTATGAATCAACGAAGACGTGTCATGTCTAACCCCACTTTTAGAGAATTCAGTGATGAATGACTCTAAAAAGTGATGGATGTCTCTAAATTGCCTTTGTTGCAGTGGTTGGAACCAAGTTAAAGCGGTATTCTTTAACGTTAGTCCAAATGCGTTGTACTGCGTGAACATGTCCTCGACTTGTTCTGCTCTTAATACTTGCTTGAATTCTGCGACATGGTCATAGGGATCTCCTGTCCCATCAAAGTAATTCTTCATTGATTTCACTAATTGCGTGGGTCTCAATACTCTTGCGTGTTCACGTGGTCTAGGTAGAGGAAAATCATCTCTACCACCTGGTATTCCATGTTCTCTTTGTCTATCCGTCCTATTAGTGTTCGTGGTTGTTCTATCTCTCCCTATGGGGTGATTGAAGCTTACTTCTGGTCTCTCGTGATTTCCTTCTCTTTGATTTCCATGGGCTGAGGAAGTTCCTGCCCCTTGTTAATTTGCATTCATGTTTGTTCTGGATGGAGGGAATATCATTTCACCTCTCCAAGTGTAGGTGTTTTTAGCGCGCTCAGGCACCACAAAGACTCTTTCTGAAGTCTCATCCAGGTATACAACCTTTCCAGGTGTATCTGGGTCCTTGAATTCATAGATTGTAATGATGCCTATCTCACCAGGGTGTTCCTTTCTGTACCTCCAAAAGGCTTCATCTGTCTCTTTGTTTACAAACAACTCGACGCTCCTGTTATCTTGAGGGATCCATTCTGGGATGAGTACTCTTGTTAATACGGATTTCCCTCTAGGTGTTCTAGGTTCTTCTATCGGTTCTTTTCCTGGAAATTTTGTTTCCGTCTCTAATTGAATTGTGCCAAACTCATTAGTATCGTTTGGTTGCGTACTTAGGACGTACATGGTTCCTTCTTTGTCTATGTAAGCGTCTCTCTCAAATTTCACCACTGGTCTTTCCAATCCAATGGGTTGATCAGGGTTGTGCAGTTGCACCACTTGCCTTTGCAAACCATCCTCATAGATGCGAGCACCTAATCGGTTGGTTCGGAGAAACTCTAGTTGCGTTCTATAGGGTCCTTCTGGCTTTTCTAGGTATGCTATATGAGACCCTCCTTCAGGTCTGTCTGCACTAAATGCCATTTCTGATTCGCTAGTTTCTGAGCTCTCGTAGGGATAACTATTATTCAATTGCTGAGCCCAAGATTGAGCTGTGGTTCTTACACTAGCCTCTGATGATCTAAGGCTTCTTCTGTCCGACTTACCTATATGTTTGCCCGATCTAAGGTTCATTAATTTCCTTCCTTGCTCACTCAATTACACACTCAGATCGTCAATGGTCCTTTGTGATTATTCTCTTGATCCTTTTTAATTTTCTCTGGATTCTTGTCTTAATTTATGCGTCAGGAATTCGACTTCCGTTATGATTTTGAGTTCTCGTTCCGTCAGACTTATGTTCTTTTATTTAGGTTTTCGCGTCACACACACCTTTACTTTAAGTCTTAAACTTGATAGAATTAGGTATCTTGAACTTGAGGCGTTCCTATCGACTTAAATCCACAATGCTAACGTTTAGCCTAAGCTAAGAATTGACTGAGGGGGTTGAGTAATCTTCCAACCTCGAGTCGGCTTTTCTGTTGCTCTGATGCCCTGTTGCCCAAGAAGCCGTGCTTCCCAAGCTCTGCTGTCTTCACTGCCTTGCTTGCTTGCCTTTGCTTGCCCTTGCTAGACCTGGAAAATTCCAATGTTAGACCAATTCACAAGAAGATTAAACACTTGAGTATATACACCTTTTAGTCCCTTCCCTTTTGCCCAAATTTCCAATGTGTGCCCCCTGACTTCCTAGTCCCAAACTAGGTGAACCTCAAAATAGCTTATCCAAAAATAGACGTATCCTTTATGAAAAAAACAGTTGAGGTCACGTAGTACTCGTCATGAGCTTTCTAACGAGCTATTAAGCTCGAAAAACGGACTTCGGATGAAAAAGTTATACGCGTTCAGGTCCTGGGGGGTAAAAACTGACAATCCAATTTTCCCTCAAATATGAGCTAAGGGGTCTCCTATGAGTCTAATGGTCCAAAAATTTTCCAAAAATACCCTCAAAATTGGTCAAAAATTGAAGTCCAAAATTTGCGATGGGGTTGGGCAATCGCGATGGTCTGGGGCCGTCGCGATGGTCCAGGCGAACCGTCGCGATGGCGTGGGATTTGGACAATCGCGATGGCCCGAAAAGGCGAACAATCGCGATGGCGCGAGTCAACGGTCAAAGGTGGACAATCGCGATGGCGCGAAAAAGTGAACCGTCGCGATGGCCCGAAGTGAACAATCGCGATGGCGTGAGGTCGAACCGTCGCGATGGCCCGAAGTGAACGATCGCGATGGCGTGGAAATGGACCGTCGCGATGGTCCGAAAAATGAGCCGTCGCGATGGCGTGATCAAGCGGACAATCGCGATGGCGCGAAAAGGCGAACCGTCGCGATGGCCCGAAGTGAACGATCGCGATGGCGTGGAAATGGACCGTCGCGATGGTCCGAAAAATGAACCGTTGCGATGGCGTGATCAAGCGGACAATCGCGATGGCGCGGTCAACGGTCAACGGTGGACAATCGCGATGGTCCGAAGTGAACCGTCGCGATGGTCCGCGAGGCGATGGCTTGAGCCAATCGCGATGGTCCGATTTTGGGCTGTCGCGATGGTCCGAAAAACGAACCGTCGCGATGGTCTATCGTGACACGTGGCACTGTCGTGGCGATGGCCTGAGCCAATCGCGATGGTCCGGGGTCAGCTGAACAATCGCGATGGTCCAAGTGGACCGTCGCGATGGCTCAAGTGAACCGTCGCGATGGTCCGAAAAAGCGAACCGTCGCGATGGTCCGGCCGAGCCGTCGCGATGGCGTGAGCCTATCGCGATGGTGCGACACAATCGCGATGGTCCGAGCCAATCGCGATGGTCCACCAAATAACGAATTTTTGAAATGTAATTGTGGTTCCGTGAATGCGCAAGTATCACCTATCTAGTGGTGTGGTCGCCTACCTCAAAAACCGAAAATTGCAGACCATCGCGATGGTCCGCCCTGCTCGGAAATTTTTGACAGAAAGTACATGTTTTACCTTTTGGAAGCTCTCCTGATGCTCTGAAGCTCTGTACCTACAAGAAAACTCAAGAAAACACAAGTGCATACAAGCGCAAAAACTCTCTCTCGCTCTCTCGCATGCACAAATGAGGGGAATTGAGGTGAATGGGGGGATATGGTGAATTTTCTGATTTTTTTGGAGATGGAGATGATGATGCGATGATGAAGATGGAGTATGGGGGAGGTGAAAAACACTAAAAACTAAGTAAAAACAACAACAAAAACTGAAATTTTTACCTTCCAACGCCTCTTCTTGCTATACTCTTACCATCACACATTCGTCCTAGACTCGATCCCCGGCAACGGCGCCAAATTTGGTGTTGCTCTAGCACAATGGTAAGTACCACGTTAAGAAGCTTCACCTCCTTAATGTCAATCCGAGGGAGAGGTAGGAGTGATATGAAGATCGTGAACGTGAGATGATG
Source organism: Ceratopteris richardii (assembly GCA_020310875.1). Taxonomy (NCBI): domain Eukaryota; kingdom Viridiplantae; phylum Streptophyta; class Polypodiopsida; order Polypodiales; family Pteridaceae; genus Ceratopteris; species Ceratopteris richardii. Next base: position 50,794,540 of record CM035422.1, read on the forward strand.
TGAGAGTGAAGGTGAGAAGCACGAAGATGCACACACACATACACACACACAATGAAGAGACAAGCAAGACACAATGGAAGGTGGGAGAATAGCTCTATTACTCAAGAACACTCTTACAAGCTCAAACTAGCTCTAATCTCTTCTTTACTCCAACAAGCTAACCTCAAAAATGAGCTCTCTAGCTCTTTTTATAGTTTCTAGACTAGTTTTGACCGGTTTCACATCTAGTGACCGGCCTAGTTAAAAAATAAGTCCTAGATGCTATTTGGAAGGGTAAACGAAGTCTAAAAATAACGAAAATTGATATGTGCACTCTACCTAAGCTCCTCAAGCTCGAGGACTCCTCGGCTTGCACAAAATGGAGCTATGGATTACAAAATGTGGTTTTCTATGATACATATGTTACAATTAGTGATAATAATCACTGTTTGAATGTTTGGAGAATTAATAAGAAATATATTTGTTTGAAAAATTGATCCGCCTGGTTGATCCGCCTGGTTCCCTACTCCTTCTTTACATGCTTCCGTGGCGTCTGTGCCTCTGGCTGCTTCCAACACTCTCCATGTGTCATTCTTGATAGGTGATCTGCTCTGATGTTTGTATTCAGCTTCTTGACTACTACTTCAAAATCAAATTCCATCAGCAATAGAAACCATCATACTAGTCATCCGGTATTACAAGGTTTATTGACTAGGTACAATAGGGCTTGATGATCGATGAAGAATTTGAATGATAGTTGAGCCACTCATTATTGATGCTTCCCTGGCGCTAACCTTCCCAAAATTGCATCCAGGAGCGTCTTCTGGGTATTGGGCAAAAAGATGGATTTACCTCAAGTATGTATGGTGATGATTCCCAGCTTAGTGTCGGATTCTTCTCCAAAAACTTCCTCCTCCATATGGGATCAGCTTTGTCGAATTCCTCTTGAGTGTAGGTGAATGTTTGCATGCTAAACTGGAGGTTGCAATCTGGCTCTTTATTTGTTGTGTTCTTTATATATTGCCCGTGTTTGTTCTTCAAGTAAACCATATGGTACATTGAATGGTCTGATTATTTGTTCCACATTCTTGCTCTCGATCTTCGCTTCCTTCATGACTTTTACCACGATCTTCAAAGTCTTCTGTAAGTTGGGACACCAATAGTGCCCTCTCATGCCGGCTTAGTTCTGCAATATCCCGATGAGTTCGTTCAGAGTGGATCTCTGTTTCCTCCCTTATCAGTGAATGATGTAAGGGGGGAGAGAGAGGATGCACCTCAATCTCCTGAGTAGCCACTGTGGAGTGTGGAACTACTGGTGTCCCCTCTGTTATATTCTGTGCTAGTTGATCTTGTAGTTGCTTGATCATTTCATCTTTGCTTTTGATTTCCTCGGTGGCCTTCAGAATGGTTTCTTTGTTTTTTAGGAGCTCCTCGCCAATGACTGCGAACTGATTTGCATCTTCATTGCATTGCTCAAAATATTGGTTTTCTGCCACCTTCCACTTCCTTCTCAGTTTTGCTGTGTCATCCATGTACCTTTTCTCCCATTCTGCAATGATGGCCTGCTCCTGCTTTGAGCTGATCTTCATACCTAGCTATCTTTTCCTCCAATGCCTTTGTGCCCTTTTCTAGCACTTCAAGAGCTTCTATAGGTTGATTACATAGAAGAGCTGTCATTAGATCCTTGTTTCTATTTCGTACGTTCTCGATTTCTTCCATGTGTATTTTGATTTGTGATTCCAATATTTTGATTCTCGCATTCATGCGTGTCTTGTTAGCCTCACTAGCTACATATTTCCTTTGTAACTCCTGTAGTCGGTCTTTCAATTTCTGCTTTTCTGTCTCTAGTGAGTAGCATTGTTGCTTGGCTTCTTGGATTTCCTTCTCTTTATCTGCTATGTTCTTTTGAGCTTGAACCAATTGGGTGGAAAGGTTCTCACCCATTTCTCGAAGTTGATTCTTTTCTTTCATTGCCTTGTCATAGTCAGCATCAGCCTCAAGCATTAACTATTGAGTGTCCATGGCAGTTTTGATCATATGTTGCACTATTGGCTTGAGTTGAGCGACGTCCACATTCAGCCAAGTTTTTGGGATGCTTGGAGCTTCCCCTATTTGGACATCCTTTCCGTGCTCCAGATGTATAGTCTCATTATGTGGTTGTCTGATTTGAAGTTGTAATTCCGATTCTTTGCTTTCTTCTTCTATGTTGACAATCTTTGTGGCACTCCCTTGAAATGTAACATCCATAGGGGAGGGTTCTGCCACTACCCTGATTCGTGTAAAGGGTTCTGACTCTTCTACCGTAGTATTTGTTAGTTCTTCCTTGGGATTTTTGAGTAATATCTCTCCTGCAAGCATAATTTCTTGGATTTGAATGTTACAAGCCTCATTCAATTTAATGACATGTACTCTTTCTTGGGAGGTCTCCTTTCCTGCCTTGTCTTGGCTTGAGCTGATGGGCGTTTGATCCACCTTCATGTCCTTCTCTTCCACATTCTTGTTCACTTCATTTAATTCCTCGCATTGTCCATCATCCTTGGACTCGCTTCGAATGTCCACATTCAGCAAGGAGGTGTCTGGTTCTTCTTGTGCATCTGATAATGAGCTTGAATTTACTAAACCCAATTCCATGTATCTATGCACTTCAGTTAGCCTCTTTTTTCGTTCTATATCTTGATGGGCTTGTTGGTAATGGTGTCCTTGTACTGATAGATTGACTTGGCCTTCAGTGTATTGGTGTGTGGCTTCAATTGCTTTGGCCAATTCTTCTTCTGTGATCGGTTGACAGTCTTCAAGTCTTGTTCTTGGAAGCATATATGCCCTTTTGGTGGCTCGAACTTCTACTTCTGCTTGCATCATTTCCGTTAGTCTCTTTGTACCTCTCATTCTAGGTTATGAGCTAGTTTCTACTTCCTCTACAATTGTTACTCCCTTCTTTTTCCGGGGAACTATTGCTACCTTTGCATATTTGGCCATTCCTTCAGATGATGGCATCTCTCTCAAATGATCTCTAATGCCCAAGGCATGATATATCAATATCGTCAAGGCCACGCTTCCATTCAAAAACTTCTTGTGATTCCATTGCTTTTTTGCCTCAAACAACCTCTCTTGAATATAAGGAGTCATATTGACTTGATTTCCGATTTGCTTAATAGCGTGTGACAGCATTTGTACTACAATCTTTTGTGGAGCCGTGTACCTGTGCATGTTTGGAAAACAAAAGTGTTGATGGATGAGCCTCACTTCATCTTCAATATCAATGTGGTCGATGTCATTGAAGGTTCGGGTCTTTGCTCCTTGACTTTCCTCCTTCAATACTACGGTCCCGTCCTTCTCCCATCCAAAAGCTTCCTTAATTAAGTCATGTGTAAATTGGATTATGACCCATTCACCAACGACGTCCATGACTCTAGCCTCGGACACCAATGGATCATGCAAGGCAGGCTGCAGAGTATTCATAACTTGGGCACATCGCTGAAAGTCAGGTTTTTATATCGACAACTCAAAGTATTTATGAATGCCCGCCTTCTTCATAACGTCCATGGTTGATGTGAGCTCATGTACTACCTTGAAGTCTTTTGACATCATAGGGAACTGGTGATCTATATCCATGATTTTGATGGTTACTAGGAACAAGAAATCCCTTGCTGGTTGATCATCTCTAAACCAATGACCCTTTTCTTTAGTCACACTTTGCAGAGGGAATTCCAGCACTTCCTCTTGAATGCTTGTTTCAGAATCTTTGGAAGCCATCTGCAATCCTAATGAAAAGAGCATTAGCTTCTATAGAAGACATGTCTTTAGTGATGTGTGTTGTAGTAACATTTCATTCATTTCGTCACTCTGTTTCGCCTTGCTTGCACAAGTGAGATCCCTTACAACATAATTTTTTCATTTTTACTCGTGAAAAGAAAACAAGAATTAGTGTAGCCAAAGCAATTATTTGTTTACGTAGTAGGTCCGTTCCTATGGAAGTAGAAGCTATGACCTGTCCCCTATTGGAGAATGTGCACCACTAATTCTATTATGTACATCAGGTGCCGAATGCCTGGCCTCGTAATGTGGCCCTATTATGCATACTTTAGGTGCATTTGATGCTTCATGTGTGTAAGCGAAATCTTCTTGGTGTTGGTGTTCCATTCCTTGCTGTTGCTTTGGTTTCCATATCCATTTCGTAGTAGAGGTTTTAAGCTTTGCCTTCTCCTCATTTTGTCGGGGTGCAGGCGCTTCTTTTGTCTCTTTTGTCATTCAAGGCGTTGGATTCCTGCTTCTCCGATATCTGTGACTAGTCTTGCTTGGCTTCATGGTTTTACTGTGTCGATATAATGTTTTCTCGTGCTTGTATATCTTTTGAATGGCCACTTGTGTGACCTTCTTAGGGATCCACATTTGTTGCCGTGTTTTTTGAGCTTCTATCAAAGGCTTCGGAAGCCATACTCTCAAAACTCCTTTTAGTTCTGATTTTGTTGAAGAAGAATCCTAGTCCAACCTTGTCTTCCTATGAGTAATGATGTGTGGTGGTGTTGCCTTCTCTGATTCCTTCACTCGATCCTTGCGAACCCATGTGAGGTTAGCATTTCTTGATTGCAAGAAGCTGACAGTGGATTTCCGATCTGCTGCTCTCTCTTTTTGATAGGAGGCTGTAAGAGTGTTGTCCTCCTTGGTTCCCTTCTATTCACCAGTCAAGTAGGATGAATCTACTTTCTCCTTAGATACATTGGGTTTGAATTCCCTTCTTCTGTCAGACTTGCTTCTCATTGATTTGTGCTGGAATCATTTGCTATGTGCTCTTCTATGGTTTGTTTAGCACTTCTGATGACTCCTGGTCTATGTGAGGGTTTCTCTCCTAATAGACTAAAGATTTCCTTGTGCCCTATTTTGGCTGAAATGTATCCTTGAGCTAGGTGGATGCTCACTTCATTCTCAATGATCTAGTCTTGTCCTAGGATCAAGTTTTCTATTAGATCCTCATCTCTGCACTCTAGAACTCCTTGTTCCATAGTTGCATTTCCTAGGTGGAGGGATACTATGGCTTCTCCAATGCATATTATAACTTGACCTCCCACACCTATCATGTGTGCTTTCGTGGTTGTTATAACCGTTTGAAGATCCGTGATGACCATATTTCGTATGCAACTGAGTGTTGCTCCTGAATCTAGCAAGGCATCTATTAGCTGGTACTCCGTCGTTCCAATTCCTAGGTTTAAGTAAGGCTGGGACATACTGACATTGGTCGTATCGAACTTATGACTCGGTAATTAGCCATGGGAATAGGCTCTTCTCCTTGTAGATACCACTCATCTCTTTGCCTTATCCATTCTTTCCGTTTCTTGATACGCTCTAAGGCTTCTTGCCATGCTTCCTCTCTAATTTGTTCTTCCTCTCTCTTCCTATTTTGTGCACCTACGAGGCGTGCTAACATTTGATACATCAATGGATCCATATATCATTTTACTCGACATCCACTTATGTAGTTAGGAAGAATATCTCCATCTAGAGTAGTTACATTAAGTGTTCCACTAGTGGAAATACTATTGATGATTAGAGGTCCATATCCATGTTTTTGTAATTTCTTGGCATGTTGCTTCAAGGTGTAGACTAGAACTAAGTCTCCTTCGTTTAGTCTTTTGTCTTTTATGTGTGCATCATAATATGCCTTTTGTCTTCTCTTGGCTGTATAAATTCCTACAACTGCTTGTATTCTAGTGTCATGTAGCTTCTCAATTTGGTCTAGTTGCTTGGATAATTCATGTCCTGTCCACTCATACTGTTGGGCTACTCTCAAAGTTGGCACTAAAAAATCGATTAGCAGGATTGCGTTTTGTCCATACACAAGGTTGAATGGGGTAGTTCCAATGGCACTCTTGTAAGCAACTCGGAAGGCCCAAATTGCATGATGCAATTCTTTGTCCCAGTTGGACCTTCCACTATTGACTATTTCTGTCAATACTGTGCATAACACCTTATTGGAACTTTCTACTTGACCATTGGCCTGAGGGTGATATGGGGATGATTTTTTATGGATCACTAAGAATTCATTCATTAGGGACTCTATGACTTCATTGATGAAATGCGTTCCTCGGTCACTCACAATCTCAATTGGCAATCCAAAGCGAGTGAAAATGTGCTCAAAAAGGAACTTAGGAGTGGTCTGAGCATCATGCTTTCTAGTAGCCTTTGCCTCCACCCATTTAGTCAAATAATCTATGGCGACTATGATGTATTCAGCATGTGACCCTTTGGTTGGTGGGTTAATGGGTCCTATGAAATCAATACCCCATTTGGAAAATGCTCTAGCTCAAATCATATGTCTCAAAGGCATGTCATCTCACCTAATTGGGTATTTGGCCCTTTGGCATGTCTCACAACTTCGGACATAGGTGTCAACATCCATATGTAGAGTTGGCCACCACAAGCCGGCAAAGAGGATCATTTTTATAGTTCTCCCGATTGAAAAATGACCTCCTGCAACACCTACATGTGCCATCTCTAATATGGGTAAGTATTCTCCTTCATGCACACATAGCCGTAACTGATTATCTTTCCCTCTCTTGAACAAGTGTCTTCCCATGATTACATAATCCTTACTCATTTCCTCTAGGGACTGTTTCCTTGCTAAGTTGACTCCTTCCTCATGTTCTCGTGTCTTTAGGAATTTCACTAATGTTTCACTCCATTTGGGTGCTATTATAGAAGGGTAAGGATGTGTGATCCTCTGGTATGGTTTCCTAACATTCTGTGCAATTATTGACATAATCATGGACATCTTTAGGCATATCAGGCTAGTATACTCCTAGTCATTTCAATTCTCTTCGAGTTCCGTGAATTCTTTTGTGCATGCTCCATTTGTTTACATGGGCTTGTTCAATCAACTTCATTTGTTCGTCTTCCTCAACACATCTCGATAGTACACTATTGGGTTCCTTATAGTACACACTTCCTGCAATAATGTGCAAGTTCCGTGATTGCTAAATTTCCTTTTTACTCTCCTTATTAATTGAGTGTTGTGGGCCATGAGTGAGTATTGGGATTAGCTTCTCTGCCCACTTTGGACACACTTCCAAATTAAACAAATAAGTGTCTGGCAAATCGTCTGGTACTCCACTTGGTGGTTCTCCATGTGTTAATCTAGAGAGGTGATCTACTCTTACATGGGTATTTCCCTTTTTCACAATTACTTCAAAGTCGAACTCCATCAATAGCAGAAAACATCTCACAAGTCTACCCGTGTTACAAGGCTTATTGACTAAGTACAATAAGGCTTGATGATATATGAAGAACTTGAATTTATTGGCTAAGAGATAGTGTCTGAATTTCTTTACAGCGTACACCATTCCTAATCCTTCTCGCTCCGTAGTTGTATAGTTTCTCTCGGCTTGATTCAGTTGTCTACTTGCATAGGCAATTGGATGATCTAACTTTCCTTCATCTGCCAACTGAGCTAAGATGCATCCTATTGCGTAATTTGAAGCGTCCACATGAATATGGAAAGGCTTGTTCCAATTCGGTGTTTTCAAAATTGGGGCTGTGCTAAGTCACCTTTTTAACTTGTTAAATGCCTTTTCACATTCATAATTGTGTCAATAGTCCATACAAGGGTTTGGCAATTTTGGCGTACATGTGGATAAATCGACGATAGTATCCACAATGTCCCATAAATGCTTGCACTTCTTTTGCATTCTTTGGTCTAGAAAGTTCTAAAATGACCTTGATCTTTTCTTCATCTGTACATATTCCGTTCTTAGATACTATGTGTCCCAAAATCTTCCCTTGTCTTACCATGAAGACACACTTTTTGGGATTGAGGCAGACTCTATATTGTCGGCATTTATCAAATATCTTCCGCAATTCACGAATGTGGTCTTGCCTTTGATTTGAATATGTACATAGGTCATCTACATACACTTCCATACTCTTCTTTAGGAATTCTTTGAAAACATGACACATCAACCTTTGGAAAGTAGCAGGTGTGTTGTTGAGTCCAAAAGGCATCACTCTAAAAGCATAGACTCCCCATTCAATCGCAAATGCAGTCTTATGTTGGTCCTCAATAGCAATAGCTACTTGGTTGTATCCCGAGAATCCATCTAGGAAACTATAGACTTCTTTTCCTGCAACTCTTTCCAATAGGTGGTTGTGATAGGTAATGGATAGCTATCACGGATCGTGGCTGCATTGACTTTTTTCAGGTTAATGCATACTCTATGTTTTCTGTTCTTTTTAGGCACAACCACTAGTGGTGATACCCATTCCGTATGTTCTATTTCATAAATGAATCCAGCCACTAATAGCTTGTCTATTTCCTCTTTTATTTTTGCAGCATAGAGCTTGTAATTATAGGTGTAAGGGCATTGTTTTGATGGTTTTGCCTCCGATGTCATTGGTATTCTATGGGAACAAATGGAGGTATCCACACCCTTGAGATCCTTATAGGTCCAAGCAAATACATCCTGATATTCCCGGATCAACTGTATTAATTCTTCTTCCTCCTCAGTTGACACGTCTTTTCCTATGTATGTACATCTTTCTTCTCCATCTTCTACAGTTACTATGATTTTCTTCGTTTGTTCCTTGTTATCATACGCTTCTCCTTCTCTTGCCTCCCTCTTAGGCATTTGAATAGCTATTTTTCTCTCTTCTACTTCATACCTTTTGAAATGCTCTGGAACCTCAAATAGGTCAAGGAAGATTTGAGGCATGTACATTGGATCTTCTATGGGCCGATAATTAGAATGTCCTATGGCCATAACTGCCTTTTGTTATCCTCTTTCTTGGCTTCTTTACACATCCATAATTGGGCATCCTCATGCATCCATGATTGATCGCTTGATCCAACACTATGGATAGACAAATCATCCTCTTTTTTATGTATGGGGTTCCATCGTAGTGGTGGTACATCTCTGTATGCAAAGGTATGCAAATTTATCTTGGTGGTGCTTCCTTGATGTTGAAGGTATAATGAATCTCGTCCGCAATCTTGCACTACCCTAAGTTGTCTCATGAAGGATCGTCCTAATATCATCTCATAGTTATTTGCTTTTCCAAATTGACAGATGGCTAAAGTATGCTCAAATTGAACTCCACAGGTGGTTAATTTGATCTTTTCTAATATTCCGAATGGATTTTCAACATGAGTTTCAGGTGATACGATACCACCCAAAGACACGATACGATACTACTGTAGAGCACGATACGATACTATAATTCCTAACGATATGATACCAATGCAGCTGGCGATACGATACCACGAAACCGCACAATACGATCCTAAAATTCGTCACGATACGATACCAAGAATGCTCATGATACGATATCAATGCTCTGTCGCGATATGATACTGCAACAAGGCATGATAAGATACTCGAGTCCTCGCGATACAATACTCCCTAAACACACGATACGATACCACACGGGGTAACGATACGATACTGGATTTGTAAGCGATAGGATACCGCTCGGTCGATGATACGATACCAAGTGGACCATGATGCGATACAATTGGCAGATCAGGATCGCGATACCAACTTGACAATACAATACCAAAAAATGGTATCGCGATACCAACTTGACAATACAATACCAAAAAATGGTATCGCCATACCTCAAGTGGTAAGCGGCGATACGATACTTCGACGAGTATCACGATACAAGGGAATTTTGGTATCGTAATACCAAAACTCAACCGATCGTGATACTCTAGCCAAAATAGCTCCAAATGCAAAAACGTTTTCACCCCCTAGCTTCTCTCTCACTCCTCTTCACTGTCCACCCTTTGTCTCACTCAAAAAACATGTGAGAACTCTCTATCCCCCCCCGTGATATTGGAACTGCTTTTAATCACGTGTTAATGCATTTCTATAGTGTTTCTGATATTGAAATCTTGATGTAGCTTACCTTAGTGATACCCTACTTGAGCCTTGAGTTCCCTAGGTAGCTTGAAGGCTTGGATAGCGCGATACCACAAGGGCGATACTAATCGTTGGTTGCAGACGATACCACTCTCTCTGCGCAAGTATCAAATGAACTATTTTTTTGGTTTTTATAGTTTTTGATGACTGAAGCCTATCCTGTTGAAAGTTTTGCAAGCTCAAGAGTGTGGGAACATGCCCCAAATTGAGCCTTCCACATCAGCACAATAAAAGGAGGCTGATTTCCACGAGTTGGAGGCATCCAATTATGCCCATAATGGAAAGAAGTTGATTAGAGAAGATTTAGCTCACCTCTTGATGTGATTGGACCTCACTTTTCACATGTATATGCTTTAGATTGGTTAAAGAGGTTAGTATGTGGTCTTTAAAACCTCTAATGAGTTGTATTATGACTTAGAGTCATGGAAATACGTGCCCAAGCTGCCCCCTTGCTGAAGCACACCCCCTACTAGTTGTTCTCTGCATATTTTGCAGAGATTTCACTTTTTCATACTCTTTCTCCCTAGACAATCTTGGTAGACCCCCCTATCTTGTAATTGTTGTTTCTCCTTCATCCGGAATCCATTTGCAGTGATTTCTATCTTGTTGGAAAGCTTATAAGTTCTACTTTGTGTGGTATAGGTCTCGGGTTCAGTGCCTGCACATGTGCAGAGAAATGTCCAGAACAGTGTCTGTCTAGTTAGCTCATACTCTATGAAGAGATCAAGTTATCTGTTTTGTTGCAGCTGGTTGAGGCATCATCCAGTTTCCAAATGGAGTGATTTTACTCTCATTTGAATGCTCTTATAGTCTAGTGTAAGCCTGCAAAGTTTCATTTTCAATGTGTGCATATACTAAGAGAAACTGAGAAAATACAGAGCCTATGTTTGAAAAGTTTTAGGATCCTACGAGGGTTCATTTGCTTTTGTTGTGCACATAGGAGTGTTTATCCTCCAACAATGGTATCAGATCTATTAGTGGAGTATCAAAGAGAGAAGAAGGAGCTACTAAAGTGAAGTGAAGACTTCATCAAATTTTGAAGGAAGGAAGCAAAGAACGGGCACGTCAACAAGGGGAAGCAAATACATCATCAAATCAAAGACGAAGCTTCATCAAGAGGAGTAGCTCTATTTTTTGAGGTAAAAGCCATCCTATTCAACTTCATTGCATCAAGGGGGAGGTTCAAAAGAGTTAGGAGGCACCATGGCTGATCTCAATGCTCAGATTGAGAAGCTCGAAAAAGGAAACTACCAACCATGGCGATTTAGAATAAGCAATTTTTTGATGGGGAAAGGTTTGTGGGGACTTGTGAATGGTGGAGAGCCAAAACCCTACATAGATGAGGTAAATCCAACCAATGACCAGAGAAGAGCAGTAAGAGAGTGGGATGAAAGGGACAAAAGGGTCATTTTCATTTTATCTCAGCATATTAGCAACTCTATGGTAGGGCATATTCAAGATTTGGATACATCGAAGAAGGTGTGGGAGTGCTTGGAGAGATTGTACTCAACCTCCACAAAAGATAGAAAAATTCAGCTCAAGAATGAGCTAAATAAGCTTAGGAAAAACCCCTCTCAAGGTGCTAATGATTACATATTAAAGGTTAAAGAGCTTGCAGATGCACTAGGGTCAATCGGTTGTGCCCTAGATGATGACGATCTTGTCACCCACACCCTAAATGGACTTAGGGATGATGAAAAATGGAGGGCTTTCACAACTTCAGTGTATGTAAGGGACTCTCTTCCTGATTTTGATCAACTAATCACTCTCATGGTGATAGAGGAGATGAACCTTGGTGGTCATAACGCCAAGGATAGCCAAGGGCAATTGTTGTATGCAGGTAGATGAAGAGGAAGACACAACCGAGGTGCTACAAGAGGAGGAGGAAGATATCAAAGCAACCAAGGAGGTCAAGGACAACAAGAAAATGCAGGTCAAAGAGGTGGAAGAGCCACAAATAGAGGAAGAGGTTCAAGATTTGGTGGAAGAGGACAACCCACTTCAAGTGGATGCTTTGTATGCGGTAAGCCTGGTCATTTTGCAAATGAATGCTATCATAGAGCTCAAAGACAAGGGAATCAAAGCAACAACAACAATTAAAGAGGGCAAGGTAATTATGCAAACACATCATCCAGCCAAGGGAATGATTATTTACTTGCCATGAGGTATGGTAACAACTCAAGCTAGTGAAGATGTATGGTATGTAGACAATGGATGTAGCAATCATATGTCATGTCGAAAGGATCTTTTTAGTAATTTGCAGGTCCCAAAGCATCAAGGGCATGTGGAAACAGGTGATAACTCAGAGCATACCATTCAACATGTGGGAGATATCAGTTTGGAAGGAAATCAAAGAGCAAAGTGCTTATCAGAGGTATTACATCTCCCTACTATTACCAAAAACTTGATTTCGGTAGGCCAAATGGTAGAAAAAGGCTATCAAGTTAGGTTCAATGAAAGAGGATGTTTTGTTGAGGATCGAAGGGCAGGTTTCAAGCTCATAGCAAAAGGAAAAAAGCAAGGGAGAATGTTCACAATGGACATAAATCAGCCACACCATTCAATGTATGTCACATATGGAGACAAGAGGATAGCAGATTTGGATCTATGGCATAAACGAATAGGTCACATCAACCTACAAAATCTCAAGGACATACAAAGGAGGAGCTTGGTAAGAGGCCTACCAAATTTTACATCTAAAATGTTGCATGAAATTTGTGTAGCTTGCCAACAAGGAAAACAATCAAGGCTGCCCTTCAAGAAGAGTACCTATGTAAGTGCAAATGTTTTAGACCTCATTCACACGGATGTTTGGGGCCCAACAAGAGAAGCATCCCTTGCTGGAAATAAGTATTTTTTAACCTTCATTGATGAATTTTCAAGGAAAGTGTGGTTGTATTGCATTAGAAACAAATCAGATGTGTTCCACTACTTCAAGAAATTCAAAGCACAAGTGGAGAAGGAATCTGGCAAGTTTATCAAAACTTTGAGATCCGCTGGAGGGGGAGAGTATTTCTCCCATGAATTTTCTGAATTTTTGCAGGTCAATGGCATCAAAAGACAATTTACATGTAGGTATACCCCTCAACAAAATGGGGTAGCAGAGAGAAAGAATAGACACATAGCAGAGGTAGCAAGGTGTACGCTCAACGAAATGAATATGCCGCATTGTTATTGGGGAGAGGCTACATATACAACCACATACATCATGAATAGATGTCCAACATCAGGTATACATCATCTAACCCCTAAGGAAGCATGGAGTGGAAGAAAACCTTGCATTTCACATCTTAGAGTCTTTGGTTGTATATGCTATGTACATGTACCTCAAGACTTGAGGTCAAAGTTAGATGCCAAATCTGAAAGATGTATTTTTTGGGGATATTCTATGGAACAAAAGGGGTATAAATGCTATAATCCCATCACCAAGGAGCTGAAGGTAAGTAGGGATGTTTTCTTTGATGAGTTGAAGCCTTGGTATGCATGCATGAGTCCATTGCAGGTTGAAGACATAGGTGAGGCAGATTTGAAGAATGATGATAGAGTTCAAGAAAGCATGGATTTAAGTCGTCCAAGCGACTCATGCAACACAAGGAAACCCTCACCATGGAGTGGAAGGCTTAGGGAAAGAGAGACCAGCTCTGAAGAAAGCAAACTCAAAGGCAAAGAGAAGATTTCAATTGAAGAAGGAAGCTATGTGGACGAGAGCATGTTGGAAGATGAAGAGATAGAAGAAATTCAAACTCCAGGAGTGGCAAAACAAAGAAAGAAGATGGCAAACACACCTAAAGGAAGTGAAAGAAGGTCTTCAAGAGTAAGATATCCAGTACAAAGGTTAACATATGATAATTTCATTGCAAAGCATTATGCATACATGACTCAGGTAATCAAGGACAAAGAACCAACTAGTTATGAAGAAGCTAAGGATTGCAAGGAATGGCAAGAGGCAATGAAGGAAGAGCTCAAAGCACTTGATGAGAACCATACTTGGAGCTTGGTACCAGCTCAAGAAGGCATGAAGGTGATAGGTAATAAGTGGGTTTACAAAATTAAAAGAAATTCAGATGGTTCCATTGCTAGGTACAAAGCAAGGTTGGTGGCGAAAGGCTTCTCCCAAAGTTACGGGATAGATTATGATGAAACTTTCAGCGCCGTAGCCAAGATGCCAACAATTAGGACTTTGATTGCAGTGGCCACATCAAGCAAATGGAGCTTATATCAGTTGGATGTGAAGGATGCCTTCCTCAATGGAGAGCTTGAAGAAGTAGTCTACATGAGCCAACCTCAAGGATTTGCTAGTATAAGGTACCCAAATCATGTTTGCAAGCTAAGGAAAGCATTATATGGACTAAAGCAAGCCCCAAGGGCCTGGAACCAGAGGTTAGTGGATTATTTATCAAGTTGTGGATACAAAGAAAGTGTTGCAGATCCATCACTTTACATGAAGAAGCAAGGAGACAAGACGGTATACATATGCATCTATGTGGATGATTCGATCATCACAAGAAGTGATATTGCAGGTATTAAAGATATCAAATCAAAGCTAGGAAAGGAGTTCAAGATATCTGATCTTGGAACACTAAAATACTTCTTAGGAATAGAGGTAATCTATGCACACAATGGCATCTTCTTGATTCAAAGAAAATACTTGTTGGATGTGCTATATAGGTTTGGTATGAGTGGTTGTAAGCCACTTTCTCAGCCAATGGAGCCCAATACAAAGTTGATTGCAGGTCAAGGAGAGGCTATACAAGATATTACACTATATAGAAGCATAATTGGTTCATTAATTTATGCTACATTCACTAGAGCTGATCTTGCATATGTAGTAGGTGTTCTCTCTCAATTTTGGCATGCACCTACTCATGATCATCTTATGGCAGCAAGAAAGGTGCTTCGTTACATCAAGCACACCATCAACCAAGGTCTATTTTACTCATATGATGCTGATATAAGTGTCAAAGGATATAGTGATGCTGATTGGGCAGGTAGCAAGGATGATCGAAGGAGTACATCGGGTTATCTTTTCATGATAGGTACAAAAGTGATCTCTTGGAGCTCTAAGAAGCAACCCACTGTTGCTCTTTCATCCACAGAGGCTGAGTATAGAGGTTTAGCATTGGCTACATGTGAGCTACTTAAGAAGCTACTTAAGGACTTGGAAGTGGAAGTGGAGGAGTTTCCTCTTTATGCAGACAACATTTCAAGAATCTACCTAGCTAACAATCCCATGTTTCATGCAAGGAGCAAGCACATAGAGGTTCATTACCACTTTGTTAGAGAAAAGGTGATGGCAAAAGAGCTAGATATAAGGTATGTGAACACTAAAATGCAGGTTGCAGACATGATGACAAAGTTTCTTGAAGGTACAAAGCTTGGAGGATTCAAGGAAGCTATCAACATAAGACACATAGGCTGAAGCAACGAAAGGAAAAGACTTGAGCTTGAGGGGGAGTGTTGAAAGTTTTGCAAGCTCAAGAGTGTGGGAGCATGCCCCAAATTGAGCCTTCCACATCATCCACAATCAAAGGAGGCTGATTTCCACAAGTTGGAGGCATCCAATTATGCCCATAATGGAAAGAAGTTGATTAGAGAAGATTTAGCTCACCTCTTGATGTGATTGGACCTCACTTTTGACATGTATATGCTTTTGATTGGTTAAAGAGGTTAGTATGTGGTCTTTAAAACCTCTTATGAGTTGTATTATGACTTAGAGTCGTGGAAATACGTGCCCACGCTGCCCCCTTGTTTAAGCACACCCCCTACTAGCTGTTCTCTACATATTTTGCAGAGATTACACTTTTTCATACTCTTTCTCCCTAGATAATCTTGGTAGACGCCCCTATTTTGTAATTGTTGTTTCTCCTTCATCCGGAATCCATTTGCAATGATTTTTGTCTTGTTGGAAAGCTTATAAGTTTTACTTTGTCTAGTATAAGTCTCTGCTTTAGTGCCTGCACATGTGCAGAGAAATGTCTAGAACAGTGTCTGTCTAGTTAGCTCATACTCTATGAAGAGATCAAGTTATCTGTTTTGTTGCAGCTGGTTGAGGCATCATCCAGTCTCCAAATGGAGTGATTTTACTCTCATTTGAAAGCTCTTATAGTTTAGTGTAAGCTTGAAAAATTTCATTTTCAATCTCTGCATATACTAAGAGAAACTGAGAAAATACAGAGCCTATGTCTGAAAAGTTTTAGGATCCTAGGAGGGTTCATTTGCTTTTGTTGTGCACATAGGAGTGTTTATCCTCCAACATATCCTACACTAACTAAGACATTTTTTTGGGGTTTTCCTTGGTACTTTGCCACTTACTCCTACTCCAAATCTCCTCTTAATCTAACCCTAACTCTTTCTTCTCTCCCTCTCTTCTAACCCTAAACCTAAAAACTCATTACACACACCTCAGGGATGTGAAGTAACAAGTGCTGAAGTGTCTGACTACTTGCCACTGAACGAATTCACCTCTACAAGTACCATTTCTTCACTCCAGAGTTATCACCATCACGAAGGCACCTTGGTTGGGCATTTCCCCGGCAACGGCACCAAAAACGTGTGTACCTAAGTCATGAAGTCTTAAGGACTTGTGGCAAAGAGACTAAATCTCATTTGCCACACAAGTACGTATAGTGGTGGATTGACACACGCTTAATTATCAATCCGATGAACCGACCTAACCAAGTGTATGAGGACTTGTGCGCACATGATGGAAATTGAAGTGGATCAGCTAATATTCATGAGAAAATACCAAACTACCTCTCTAACTCACTTAACCTCTGAAAGTGTCTACTGCGATACCACTTACAACAGTTTTCACAAATTTGAATGTTTCTCCTACCTCCGAACTCCAAATATGGCCAATAGTGGGTTCATTTCAAAGTTCTCAATGAGACGCATCTATTATGGTATTTTCAATCGAATCTGACAACTCATCTTCAATTTATGGCCAAAATAGTGAATGGCAGGAAACACATACACTCACTCCACAACTCCTACTTGCTTACACACACACTACCGTAGCTCAAAAATGATGGGGAGGGGTCAACAACAGTCCTACACACACATTCCAAGCTTCACACACACACAAAAGATCATAAAGAAGATGAAAATCTACAAGAAAGAAGCAAATTCGAAATTCAGGAGCTCTCCTTCTTCACAATGGCAAAAAGTCTTTACAAAGAGTCACCAAGTGACTTATATACATGTGCCCTAAAAATGGTACTTTTATACAAGTGACCAGCACTTTATTGATTGATCTCTATTATCCTACTATTTTACAAGAAATATATTACAATGATTTGGGATTATGCATCTAGAGGACTCCTCTGGTGCATTTACATAGCTTTGAGGGAATTTTCTAAGATTTTGAAGAAGAAAAATATGCCCATTAATTTGAAAACTTTGGGCTCCTCTTTTGTGCCTCTTTGCTCTGCAACACCTTCCCAAGAGTTTTCTTAAGGGGAAGGATAGAGGAAAAAAACACGGAGACATGACCATGTATTTTAATACATGGGGATTTATTGGGAGCACTATTCCATTGATTACCTCTTTCTTTAGACCTTCCAGTACCATTTTTGAGGACAAAAATGGAGTTAAGGGGAAGGAAATGTTATATGGAGCAACTTTTGAGACATGGTATGAACCACCTCTTGTTCATTTAAATGGGCTCACACATGAGTGCCATGTGGCACCCATTTGTAGAGCCTTGGGTTACTCGTTAATATAGAAAGAGAGAGAGTAGTCTAGAGTATATGGCTATTAGTGTTTATTGACTAGGTATAGTAGATAAACAAAAAACTAGAGCATCTGATCCCTGATTAATTCCGATGAAGTTCAAAAAGGTATAATATTCATGTTGGAATACCTTTATTACTGTAACTAGCATACTCAAAATTTTGTTAGTCATCTTGATGGCTAGATCCGGTACTGTGGCATATCTAGAGATCCAAAATTCGATGGTTTTCACCATGTACTCTTCGGTTTGTAAGTAATTACCGGGTGGACTTGGTAATAATGGATAGTTTAGCCATTGATTATTTAAGCTTCCGTGGCACTGTGCTTCCCAAAATTGCATCCAAGAGCGTCTTTTGGGTACTGGGCAAAAGGAGGGATCGACTTGAAGTACATACGGTGTCGATTCCCAGTGTACCCATAACATAGGATTCTTTTCCAAAACTTTTCCATCTCCAAATAAAATCTGCCTTATCAAATTCCTCTTGTGTATAGGTAAAAATCTAGCATCTCTTCTTGAATAGTCGCTTCAGAGTCCTCAAAAGCCATCTGCACTTGTAATAAGGAGAACATCAACTTTTTATAGAAGGTATGTCGTGAGTTATGTGTGTCTCCGTGACATGTTGCTTATTGCATCACTCCCTTTCCCCTCACTCAAGTAAGTAAGATCTCTTACCACACACCTTTTAATTCATATTCTTGAAATAAAACATGAGTTAGTTTAGCCGAAGCATATATTTATTTACACAATAGGTTCATTCCTCTAGGATCTATTTCCAAGTGGGAAATGTGGACCACTAGTTTTGTTGAACATATCATGTGCCGAATGCATGGACTCATAGTGTGGCCCTAGCATGTATATTTTAGGTGCAATCGACTCTTCATGAGTGCAATTGGAATCTTGTTAGTCTATCGTTGATGTCCATGTAGTCTCTTGGGTCTCCATATCCATTTTGTAGCTGATGTTTGAGGCTTCACCTTCTCTTCGTTTTGTCATGTTCTAGGTCTTTCCTCTTTCTTTCTTGAAGTCTGATTGGTTGATGTCGTGTTCCTCTGGTACCTTTGGTGGGTCTTGTTGGGCTTCATGGTCTTGCTTTGTTGGCATAATATTTCCTCTTGCTTGTTTAGCTCTTGACTTGCAGTCTGTCTGACCTTCTTCGGAATCCACATATGTTGCCATGTTTTGTGGGCTTCTACCAATGAATTTGGAAGCCATACTTTCATAAGTCTTTTTGGTTCTGCTTGTAATGAAGAGAATTTGTTGTTTCCCCTTGTTTTCATAGGGTGAGTGACCTGTATCAGTGTTTGCTTCTCTGATCCCCTTATTTGATCCTCATGAACCCAATGTAGATTAGCGTTTCCTAGGTGAGGTAATTGAGTAGTAGACTTCCACGTGGATGTTCTTCCCTTGTTGTAGGTAACTTTAGGGGCATTGTCTTCACATTGTCTCTTGGATTCACGATTCATGGGAAATGAAGGCACATCATCAACTGACGCATTTGTATTGGTAATCAATCCTTGCTTAGGGTACTCTTTGGGTAAACTCTCGATTGATTCGTTTTCCAACTCCTCTTCTAGGGTTTCTTTCTCACACTTGATGGCTTCATGCATGTGAGGGAGTCTTTCTTCTAACAGGCTAAAGATTTCCTTATGCCCTATTTTGGCTGAGATGTATCCTTGAGCTAAATGAATGCTCACTTCATTCTAAACAATCCAATCTTGTCCTAGGATCAGGTTTTCTATTAGATCCTCATCTTTACATACCAAAACTCGTTGCTCCATAGTGGAATTCCCTAGGTGGAGGGAGATTATGGCTTCTCCAATACACTCTATGATGTGGCTCCTGATGCCTATCATGTGAGCTTTAGTTGGTTTCATGATCGTTTGAAGATGCGTGATGACCATCATTCGTATGCAGCTGAGTGCAGCCCCTGAGTCGATTAATGCATCTATCAACTGGTATTTTGTAGTGCTAATCCCTAGTTTCAAATAGGGTTGAGATATGCTGAGGTTATTTGTGTTGGCTTGGTGAACTTGGTAATTGGCATGGGAATTGGTTCTTCTCCTTGTAAATATCACTCATCTCGTTGCCTTATCCACTCCTTTCATTTCTTGATACGCTCTAGGGCTTCTTGCCTTGCTTCTTCTCTAATTCTCTCTTCTTCTTTTTTCCGGTTTTGCGCACCTACAAGTCATTCCAACATTTGATCTATCAATGGTTCCATATATTGCTTTACTTGAAAACCACTTATGTAACTAGGAAGTATATCTCCATCCAATGTAGCTAGGTTGACTGCTCCACTCGTTGAAATCCTATTGATTATTAGGGGTCCCTATCCGTGCTTCTGCAGCTTCTTGGCGTCTTGCTTCAAAGTATACACCAAGACTAAATCTCCTTCTTTTAGTCCTTTATCTTTGATGTGCATATCATAATATGCTTTCTGTCTTCTTTTTACAGCATAAATTCTTGTAACAGCTTGTAGTCTTGTTTCATGTAGCTTCTCAATCTGCTCGAGTTGCTTGGACAACTCATGTCCTATCCATTCGTATTGTTGTGCTATTCTTAAAGTAGGCACCAAAAATCAATTCGCAGGATTGCATTTTGTCCATACACGAGGTTAATGGTGTAGTTCCAATGGCTGTTTTGTAGGCCACATGGAAGGCCCAAATTGCGTGATGCAATTGTTTTTCACAATGAGACCTTCCACTATTGACTATCTTTGTCAATATAGTGCAACACACTTTATTTGAACTTTCAGCTTGACCTTTGGCTTCAGGCTGATAAGGGGCTGATTTTTTATGAATCACTAAGAATTCATTCATCAAGGACTCTATCACTTCATTAATGAAGTGCGTTCCTCGATCACTCACGATCTCTCTAGGTAGTCCAAAGCGAGTAAGGATGTGCTCAAAAAGAAACTTAGTTGTGGTCTGTGCATCGTTTCTTTGAGTTTCTTTTGCTTCTACCCATTTAGTGAGATAATTGATTGCTACTATTACGTATTCAGCATGTGATCCTTTGGTTGGTGGATTAATGGGTCCTACAAAATCAATACCCCATTTGGAAAAGGCTCTCGTCCAACCATAGGTCTTAAAAGCATGTCATCTTGTCTAATAGGGTATTTCACTCTTTGGCATGCCTCACAACCTCGTACGTAGGTGTCTACATCCATATGTAGAGTTGGCCACCACAAGCCCGCAAAGAGGATCATCTTTATAGTTCTTTCCACTGAGAAATGTCCTCCTGCAGCACCTGCTTATGCCATTTCTAATATGGGTAAGTACTCTCCTTCATGTAAACATAGTTGTCGTTGATTATCCTTCCATCTCTTGAACAATTGTCTCCCCATGATAAAATAGTTCTTGCTCATTCCTTCTAGGGATCGTTTCCTATCCAAACCTTCAGGAATGAGGCGTGCTTCATTAGTTCCCACTGATTTAACTAGTTCTCTAAAACCTTGGATGTAGGCTTCTTCGAAGCTCCTCTGGTGAGTTCTTGTTCTAAAAGCGCTTGGCTTTCTTCTTCGGATAGTTTTCTACATGCCCAAACTGCTTGCATGGTTCAGTATAGTTTCTTGATCGCCAATCTATAGGCACCTGCTTCAAATGTCTCATCTTCATAAGTACAAGTGTCACCCTGGGAGTTAGTGTGCTATTCCTGTTCATCCGTCTGCACATTCTCTTGAGATTCTTGGCTTCCCTGACTGGCTTCATCATCTCCATCTTCATCATTTGTTTCTATCATTTCTTCTTCGAAACTGGAGATTACTTGCTCTCTTTTGAAAATTGAAATTCATTTGAAAAAGCGTTTGACATTTCAAAATCGAACGTGGTATTCATTGGTTATGCTTCCAAATTGGGTATAGGAAAAGTAAACACTTACGCACCAATGGAGGTGGGAATTTCTCCTCTAGTGGTGGTAGGTTCCTAGACGATGGTTGCTTGAGAGGTAACGGTGCTGGTAGTACGTTCGGTGATAATTGGCCGAGTCAAGCGTATGCGAATGGGTTGTACCGGTGCAAGGGGTTCCGTAGGTGATTGCTCTGGAGAAGGTTGAGGTGACAGGGACTCTAGAAGTTGTAGGCATGGGATAGATGTTGGTGCAATTCAAGCCTTCACCTTTGGCTTGAAACCCTTGAAGGATATCACTATGTGAAGCTAGAACCATAGGAACACTTGCCTATGTGTTATTACATTTTACTCATTGTAAAAGTCTATATGACTTGGCATTTACATGTAATCACTTACCTACTTGATTAGATTCGTGGAAAAGTGGATGGTTTAGTAGAGAGAATATCTCCCTAGTTTTAGAGGAGTGATTATAGGAGATTTGAATTTGAATTCAAAATCAAACCTCAACTCAACTTCTATAAAAGATGTAATGCAAAAGTCGCGAAAAAGCTAGGCTCATTAAGCTCACTCCCCGAGGCATTCTACTAGTGTAACTCTGTGTGTGTTAGTGCTACTTCATAGCCTACACCACAATACCTCATTTAGCTATACTTGTCATGCTAATGAGATTGTACAAACACATCAATCAATAGAAGTATACACATTCATAATCTCTGTTTCTCTGAATCATCTACTCCAAGTCTGTCAACGTCAACAGGGCATATCTCAATGGTTTCTCAACCAAATCAAGTGATTCAAAGCACATTGGATTCAGCTCAAAGTCTACTATACACCTACAAAATTTCAAGGTCATTGGATCAGCCATCTCGGAGAAATCTCGCTCGAAGTGGTCTCTGGTATTCTTCTGCAGAATTCATAGAAAGTCGGGGGTACATACAATTTTGCTAAACTTCTTTCTCAGAGTATAGTTTGTCATTTCTTCTCATTCCACGTGCAAATGGTAGCTTGTTAAGCTAATTTAATATGTCCAGAAGGAATTTGATCAATTGTAAGTGTGCTGGTCATACTGAGTGAAAGACTGAGCAGGTGTCAATACCAAAATAGCAAGTTTTCTTGAATTTGTGAAGTGCAAAGTTATCTGTTTTGAATTGATCATTACACATATCATTTGCAAAGTACATATATGCTTTCTTGGTATCATTTGGAAGCTAATCAAGTGTACTAAGCATTCCTGGAGTCAAAGAGGGCTGGTGCAAAGTAGGATTAGCAGCATCAACTCAATCTTCTGAGTGCATCCTACCATCTCTCCCAACAGTGGTATCAGAGCAAATAAGGTAAACATGGGAGATGGTTTTCCTTCATTCATTGACAAATTGGACAGGAACAATTACCAAGCTTGGTCTCTGAGAATGAAGACCTATCTACAAGGAAGAAGCTTATTTGGATTCATATCAGGAGATGAGGAATTGCCCTCATTCAAAGCTAGAGGACTACCCACCAAGGATGAACAAGAGAGACTCAACCAATGGTGTGCAAAAGATGTTTTAGCAAGGTCCTACCTTCTTAACTCTATATCTGATTTCCTTTTACCTCATGTAAGGAACTGTAAGACTTCCCAAGAAACTTGGGAAACTCTGTCAACATATTTCTCTTCCAACACAAGGGCCAGGAAGAATCAACTGTGGATTGAATTCACAACCCTTAGGAAGCAGCCCAAGCAATCAGTCTCAGAATATGTGACAAAGATTAAAGATGTGGCAGACCAATTAGCAAGCATTGGAGAAGAGATTGAAGAGGAGCAAATAGTCAGGCAAGTAAAAAATGGACTCAAGGCAGATGATAAGTGGGAAAGCTTCACCACTACAATGGACCTCTACATGGACATGCATACCCCAGATCTCACAACACTCATGGGCCAACTATTCACACATGAAGCAAAGTTTACAAAGGCAGGAGATCAATCAAAAGGTAACAACCCCTCTGCTCTATATACTGATAAGAAAGTTAAAGATAAAGGTAAAAGTAAGAAGGTTGATGAAGAAGGTTCTACCTCCCAAGCAAACTATGCAGGGAGAGGTAGATCCTCAAGAGGAAGAGGCAGAGGAGGTAAGTCAGGTAGGGGGAGACCCTACAATTCATCGCCATGCAACATTTGTGGATTGTCCAATCATACCACAGATGAATGCTACAAGAACTACAAGAATCAGAGAGGAAGAGGCTATTCAAGAGGTGGATACTCTCAAGGGAGAGGCAGGTTCAACCAACACCAAGGCTACAATGGATACAACAATCAGTACAACAACAATTACAACCACAACCACAATGGTAACTACCAAGGTGGATTCAGAAACAGAAGGGATTACAACAACTACACAGAGGAGCAAGATGACTCCCTATTGATCATGAATATGACCTCCAAGGCAGGTACAAATGATGATCATTTATTTTATATTGACTCAGGATGTTCTAACCATGTAGCTGGCAATGTGGCACTACTCTCTGATTTGGAAGAACCCAAGGGCAAACATCAGGTACAGACAGGTGATGATACTAAACACTTTGTTGTAAAGATTGGAAATGTAAAGACATGTGATGGTAACCAGAATCTATTGAGCAGGGTACTCTATGTACCAACCATCACCAAGAATCTAATGAGTGTTGGTCAGATTGTGGAGAAAGGTTTGCAGGTCAGGTTCACTCAACATGGAGCATATGTGGAGGACCCAAGACATGGTTTCAAAAGAATTGCCAAGGGTGAGAAATTAGGTAGATTGTTTACTTTTAAGCTAGAAGACACCAAAAATATTGCTTTATACAACTACAAGGATCAAACACTTTCACAATTAGAAATATGGCACAAGAGGTTAGGTCACATAGGTGAAAGAACCCTAAAGCAAATGTGCAGGGATCAATGTGTGATTGGGATACCTAATGTATCCAAGCAACACATGATTTACAAGTGTGGAGCATGTCAGTTTGGTAAGTCTCACAGGTTGCCCTATTCAAGGAAAGGTTTCATGCATGAAGACTACCTAGACTTGGTACACACAGATGTTTGGGGACCTAGCAAGGACCCTTCCATTTCAGGATCAAGGTATTATGTGTCCTTCATTGATGACTATAGCAGGTGGACTATCTTATACTTTATGAAGCATAAAGATGAAGTGTTTAATTGTTTCAAGAGGTATCTTGCACTTGTTGAAAACCAAACAGGAAGAAGCTTGAAGAGGCTAAGGTCAGATGGTGGAGGAGAATACTTCTCAAATGGGTTTGAAGATTTCTTGCAGGAAAGAGGCATCAAGAGGGAGATAACTACAAGGTACTCACCTGAACAAAATGGGGTAGCTGAAAGAAGGAATAGACTCATAGTAGAAACAGCTAGGTCTATGCTTAATGAAAAGAAGTTGCCAAATTATCTTTGGGCAGAAAGTGTATCTACTGCCACCTACCTTATCAACAGGTTGCCATCCAAATCACTTGATGGCATGACACCATATGAAGCTTGGCATGGTAAGAGACCTTCTCTAGATCATTGCAAAATCTTTGGTTGTGTAGCATATGTGCATATTCCCTCACAGGTAAGGGGAAAGCTAGACCCTAAAGCTGAAAAATGTATCTTCATTGGTTATGATTTGAACCAAAAGGGATACAGATTCTACAACCCAACAAACAAAGGCTTCAAGGTAAGCAGAGATGTCATCTTTGATGAGAATGACTCATGGTATGAGAATGAATGCAGGAAGGTTAGTCTACCCTATGATATGAAAGAAGATTTCCCAAAGCTCACCAAGGAGGAACCAATCCAAAATGAAGAATCAAGCTCAGATAATGATGATACAATTAACCTTGAGGAATTCAAGGCATGGAAGTCCAAAGGAAAGATGAAGATGAAGAAGCTAGAGGATATACCAGAATCCTCAACTCAAGCAATGAGAAGATCTCAGAGAGAAAGTAAGAAGCCTATCAGATATGGGTATGATACTTCTCTTGTAACCAAGCATTCTGTATATCTTGCAAAGGATTTGTTGAATGAAGAACCAGGTACCTATGAAGAAGCAATCACCAAACCAGAATGGAAAGGAGCTATGGATGAAGAAATGGAAGCTCTCAAGGAGAGTGATACTTGGGACTTGGTACCCAAGAAGGACAATATGAAGGTGATAGGATCCAGATGGATCTACAAGCTAAAGAGGAATTCTGATGGAACAATAAACAGGTACAAAGCTAGGTTGGTTGCCAAGGGTTTTGCACAAACCCAAGGCATTGATTATGAGGAGACATTTTCTCCTGTGGCTAAGATGCCAACTATCAAAATATTGGTGAGTGTAGCTGCATCCAAGAATTGGAACATGTACCAATTAGATGTCAAGAATGCTTTCTTGAATGGATGGATATCTGAAGAAGTCTACATGTCACAACCACCTGGCTATGAAGATCCCAAGAAGGTAAATTATGTTTGTAAATTGAAGAAGGCTCTATATGGATTGAAACAGGCACCTAGAGCATGGAATTACAGGTTGACAACCTATCTCCAAGACCAAGGATTTGTGATGAGTAAAGCAGACACTTCTCTATTCATAAAGAGGAGTAGTACAGAGGTAATCTACTTGTGTGTTTATGTTGATGACATCATCATTACAGGTAATGATGTCAATGGGATTAGACACATCAAAGGACAGATGATGAAGGAATTCAAGATTAATGATCTTGGATTATTGAAGTACTTCTTAGGTCTTGAGTTAGTCTACACAAACTCAGGTATATATATCACTCAAAAGAAGTATGTACAGGATATGGTCAAGAAGTTTGGCTTGCAGGATGCTAAAGTCTCAACTACTCCAATGGAAGTCAACCTAAAGCTAAGTGCTCATGAAGGGGATGAAATACAAGACATTACAAGATATCAAAGCATGGTAGGTAGTTTGAATTATGCTACCTTGACAAGAATTGACATAGCATATGGAGTTAGTGTGCTAAGCCAATTCATGCACAAACCAAGGGTACCTCACCTAGAGGCAGCAAAGAAGATCTTGAAGTATTTGAAGGGAACTCAGAACCATGGTTTGTACTTTCCTTATACATCAGATATTGACATTAAAGTATATTCAGATGCAGATTGGGCAGGTTGCAAGGATGACAGGAGGAGCACATCAGGTTACATTTGTTTTGCAGGAGATAAGCCTATTTCTTGGTCAGCCAAGAAGCAACCTACAGTGGCATTGTCATCCACTGAAGCAGAATATAGAGGGCTTGCCAATGCCACTCAAGAAGCTATCTGGTTGAAGCTTTTATATACAGAGTTAGGTCTATAGACCTCCAATCATCTTTGGAGATAACACAAGCTCTCTTCACCTTGCAGCTAATCCAATATATCATGCTAGAACCAAACACATAGAGGTTCATTACCACTATGTGAGAGAAAGTTGCTAAGTAAAGACATTCAGTTGACTTATGTGTCTACTAATATGCAATGTGCAGATTTACTCACTAAAGCATTGGATGGAAACAAGTTATGGAGATTCAAATCCATGATTGGATTGCAGGATGTGATTGAAGACTAAAGATGAAGACTTAAGCCAAAGTGCTTAGCTTGAGGGGGAGCTGTTGGTGCAATTCAAGCCTTCACCTTTGGCTTGAAACCCTTGAAGGATATCACTATGTGAAGCTAGAACCATAGGAACACTTGCCTATGTGTTATTACATTTTACTCATTGTAAAAGTCTATATGACTTGGCATTTACATGTAATCACTTACCTACTTGATTAGATTCGTGGAAAAGTGGATGGTTTAGTAGAGAGAATATCTCCCTAGTTTTAGAGGAGTGATTATAGGAGATTTGAATTTGAATTCAAAATCAAACCTCAACTCAACTTCTATAAAAGATGTAATGCAAAAGTCGCGAAAAAGCTAGGCTCATTAAGCTCACTCCCCGAGGCATTCTACTAGTGTAACTCTGTGTGTGTTAGTGCTACTTCATAGCCTACACCACAATACCTCATTTAGCTATACTTGTCATGCTAATGAGATTGTACAAACACATCAATCAATAGAAGTATACACATTCATAATCTCTGTTTCTCTGAATCATCTACTCCAAGTCTATCAACGTCAATAGGGCATATCTCAGTGGTTTCTCAACCAAATCAAGTGATTCAAAGCACATTGGATTCAGCTCAAAGTCTACTATACACGTACAAAATTTCAAGGTCATTGGATCAGCCATCTCGGAGAAATCTCGCTCGAAGTGGTCTCTGGTATTCTTTTGCAGAATTCCTAGAAAGTCGGGGGTACATACAATTTTGCTAAACTTCTTTCTCAGAGTATAGTTTGTTATTTCTTCTCATTCCACTTGCAAATGGTAGCTTGTTAAGCTAATTTAATATGTCCAGAAGGAATTTGATCAATTGTAAGTGTGCTGGTCATACTGAGTGAAAGACTGAGCAGGTGTCAATACCAAAATAGCAAGTTTTCTTGAATTTGTGAAGTGCAAAGTTATCTGTTTTGAATTGATCATTACACATATCATTTGCAAAGTACATATATGCTTTCTTGGTATCATTTGGAAGCTAATCAAGTGTACTAAGCATTCCTGGAGTCAAAGAGGGCTGGTGCAAAGCAGGATTAGCAGCATCAACTCAATCTTCTGAGTGCATCCTACCATCTCACCCAACAATAGATCCTTGCATGCACTTGCCTGCCTGTCCCTTGCTAGCTTTCCTGGCTTTCTTGGCAGTTCCTTTGAAATCCTTCAATTCTTCACTCGTCATTACATGGTCTATAGGCAAGTTGTATGCCAAAAACATATAAACAATTCTTGTGAGAGCGCAACATCCATGGATGGCTGTAACTCAAGCGTAAGCACCACCTCCTTTACTTGTCAATCTGCACAGACGTGAGGACCGGTATGAAGACCACGAGCAAGTGAAGGCACAAGTGTGTGAGTGAAAGCACACCAACATGCACATACATACACACACACACCCACACAAGGCAAGATCAAAGAGAGGAACAATGGAAAGCTTCGATTGCAAAAGAGTTCCCTTACAAAAGCTCTATTCTCTAACAAGCTAACCTAAAAAATGAGCTCTCTAGCTCTTTTGATAGTTTTTTGACTAGTTTTGGCCCTGTCCAGACCTAATGTCCGGCCTAGTTAAAAATTAGGTTCCAGGGCTTATTTGAGGGCTCAAATGAAGTCTAAAAATTATGAAAATTGGTAGGATGATACTTCTAATAGTCCTCAAGCTCGAGGACTCCTCGGCTTGAATAAAATGGAGTTACAAAAATAGAAAATGGTATTTACAATGGTTTTTAGTGATGAAAATCACTATTCCTATAGGGATTTCTTCTGAAAATTTGACATACACTTCTTGCAGCTCCCTACTTGCTCCTTCTTCTTGTGTGTCCACCTCTTTGATGTGCTCCTGTGCTTTGTCCTTGACCTTCAGCTTCAACACTCCCCCCCCCTCTTGAATCTGTCGTCCCTGACAGACCCTTGTTGTAATGGTTGTTCCATGTAGTGCTTTGAGAGGTAGTGTGTGTTTGGTAGGAACAAGAGCCGTCTACCTTCCAAATGTGGTAGGGTTTGTTGTGTGGTTCTTCATTTGTCACTAAAAGCCTTTGGAAGTTCTTGTCCCTTGGTATGTGCTCCTTCCTTGGATTCTAGCATGATTGTGTCGTTGTGAGTCGCCATTGATGGCCTCTAGATCTTCTTAAGATGATGTTCATAGTAATCACGCCAAGTACTAATAACCCATAATGAATGATGGGTAAATGTGTTCGTGCATGGATTGAGGAAAATATGTGCCTTGTGCATGGTCTTGTAATGTAGCCCTATACATGCTTACTTGGAAAATGCATTGGAAGAAGTATGGTGCGAAAATTGGGGTCTTGAGCTAAGTGCTCAAGGGTATGCCGACGAAGAGGTTTCCTAATCTATCATGGTTATGGTGTTGCCAAGGTAAAAGATACTTACCATGGTGAAGCATCAATCAATGTTTTTTCTCATCCTGTTGTGCTCCCGGCATTTGTGATGGACATTGTTGATGAATGTCTGTGTTGAGGATCCACTGATGAAATTCTTTGAGTGCCTGGTCCTGTCTACTCTCTTCAAAGCAACATTTGTGAAATACTGAGAATTGAATTTATATTCCTTGACAAACGACATTGGGTAACTACACCAAGCTTAGTTTCACATCTTCTCGTTAGCTCACCATAAGCAGGAGTCTTCTCATCTAGTATACATACATGGATTTGCAGTGTACCAACACTACCCTTTGCAGATATCTCCTTGGATGCTCTCGTACATACAGTAGTTAAGCATCGCTCAAGTTGTGGACCTTCAAGCTCTTCCCTCCTACCATGGTAAGGGGAAATAGTAGTTGTGGATGCCATGTTCATGCCAGGTGCTTGACATCTACCAGATAAGGCATCAATAATATCATCTGCTAGCCAAGACACACTTCTATCAAAACTGATAAATGCCCAGTAATCAATGGTTCCACCTTCAACTAAGTATGACTCATTCACGTTCCATGAGCCAAACATGGGAACAAACTCTCTCTCTCTCTCTCTCTTGTCTCTTTTTTTTCTTTGAGATAATGTCACCAAACAAGACGACAGATGTTAGTATCAGAAAAAATAATTGACATATGTCAATGTGCTCTTGTGCATGGGACTCTTAGTTGTGTCTATGCACGGCCATGTAATGTGGCCCTATGTTAATGCATACTTTGGAAATGCATCGCCTGAATGGTGCAAAAGATAGGGTTGTGCAGGGAGCACATGGTTGTCGCTCGTCGAGGCTTTCGATGTTATTTGCCGATGTTGATGCCATCTATCGTGGAGGTATCCATTGGATCTTGAGATGATAATTGATCTTGCCTCCTTATGGGGTTCCATTTGAGAATGATTTCCAACTGTGTAGGGAGCACCTTTGGCCTATTCCTCCTTGGCTGGTTTCGTGATTGTTGTGTCCCTTGTGGTTGGTGCTTTGGTTTTGTAGGGGCCGCTGATGCTTTTGGCTTCCAAACCCATACCTCTGTGGCTGGTCACTTGACTTGCGTTGAAGAGGTTAGTTGGTCTACTTTTGTTCTTGGTGTTTGGTTCTGACCTTTGCCTCGCCTTGGCTTTTTTGTTGAGACTTTTTGCGTATGGGAGAGCATAGGTTGTTGCGGACGTAAGAGCTTCCTGGGTACCCAAATGTGTAATCGCCCTTGTTGAGCTGCAACTAATTTCTTAGGCACCCAAATTTGTCGTAGATCTTGTGGTTGAGCTTGTCAGAGCTTCTTCCTTCGTCTTCTAGCCTGGTTGGCTTGCCTGGATGGGGTTTGTGGGGGCAAGGCTGGAGGTTGCTCTCCTTTGCATACCCATATCTATGTCATGCCCGGAATTGCTTTCTTGTTGAATGGTGTCTTTCTATTTGCTATGGCAGTTGTCTTGAATTGTTGTACTTGCTTCTTAGGTTGAACTACTGGGGATGCTTTACTCTTCAAAAAAGAAGGAGGGTTTGCTTGCCTTTGCGAGTGTCCTTCCATGATTGAGTCCGTCTGGATCATAGAGCTTTTGACACAAACAACATCTTGCTCATGAAGATTAGTCTTAGAGGAACTAAGAGAGTGTGTGGTGCCATGATCTGTGAGCATGCAGTTCTCTACTTCTAATGTAATGCATTGTTCATGTACCCAAACTTGAAGAAGTCGGCTTTAGAGGTTTAAGTTAACTGCATGGTCATAGATCTTGACCCAAGACAAGTGGTTCTGTAAGGTTCTCATCTTGACACACTAGCACTTTGACTTTCATTGGAACATCTTGAAGGTAGATGGGAAGTTCCATCTCGCCCAAACAAGGGGCTTCTACACCTCCCAATCCTATGAGATAAGCTTCTATGGGATGGATGTTCAACTGCAAGTCTTGGCAGTAGGACACTCTAACTACACTACTTGCTGTACCTGAGTCAATCAATGCCTTCACAATCCTTACACCCTTTCCTTTTCCTATCTCTATGGTCACAAAGGGACGTCTATCAAGTAATTATGCCTCATTTTCGACACATATCCATGTCTCTTTGCACCCAGGACAACTCTTAATCCACTCGTGCATTTCTTTGTCCATGCTAGGCCAGTACACTCCTAAGCGCTTTAAATTTTGCAACGTTCGTTGTTTAGAGTAGTGATTTCCTAGCAATCCTTCATGGGCTTGTTGCAACCAGCTAGTCTGTTCGTCGTCCTCAACACAACAAGCTAATACACCCTCAGTATCTTGTTTGTACATGCTTCCTGCCAATATGTGATATTTTTGTGATTTTACAATTTCTTCTTGTGATTTTTTCACATTCTTATTTGCAGGCCCAAAGGTTAGGACAGGTACCAACTTATTTGCCCATTTAGGAACCACTTCTAAATTGAACAGATAAGCGTCAGGTAGTTCATCAGACACTCCTTGAGGTGACTCTCCTGAAGTAATGCGAGAAAGGTGATCTCCCCGAGGTGGGTTTTACCTTTCCTGACAACAACTTCCAAGTCATATTCCATTAATAAGAGGAACCATCTTACTAAGAGACCTGTATTGCAAGGTTTATTGACCAAATATAACAAAGCTTGATGATCAATGAAAAACTTGAACTTGTTGGCCAATAAATAGTTTCTAAACTTCTTCACAGCATATACCATGCCTAAGCCTTCTCGCTCGGTTGTGGTATAATTTCTTTCAGCTAGGTTTAGTTGTCTACTAGCATATGCTATGGGAAAATCTAAATTCCCTTCACCCATGGGTCGTGCTAGCACACATCCTATGACATGATTGGATGCATCCACATGGACACGGAATGATTTATTCCGATCTAGAGTGGTCAGTATTGGTGCTGTGCACAAACGTCTTTTTAGCTCCTGGAAGGAGTTCTCGCATTTATCGTTCCACTCAAAATTTGTCAACAACCCATAAAGAGGTTTAGCTATGATTGCATACATGTGGATAAACCTACGGTAATATCCACAATGGCCCATAAAAGCTTGTACCTCTTTAATGTTCCTTGGCCTTGGCAACTCCGCTATGGCTCTTACTTTGTGCTCGTCTGTTGAGATTCCGTTCTTAGAAACAATATGACCTAAGATTTTACCTTGACGCACCATGAACACACACTTTTCTGGGTTCAGACACACTCAATATTCTCTACACTTGTTGAAGATTTGTCTGAGCTCAGGGATGTGGTATCTTCTTTCTTGGGAATGGGCACATAAATCCTCCACATATACTTCTAAGCTCTTTGACAAGAACTCTTTGAAGACATGACACATGAGCCTTTGGAATGTTGCAGGTGCATTTGTGAGCTCAAATGACATTACTCAAAATGCAAAGATTCCCCACTCCGTGGTGAACGCTGTTTTGTGTTGATCTTCTGGGGCAATGGCTACTTGGTTGTAACCTGAAAATCCATCAAGGAAGCTATAAAATTCCTTGCCTGCAACATGCTCGAGTAAATGTTCAGTGATTGGAAGTGGGTATTATCTCTGATCGCAGCGGCATTAACTTTTTCGAGGTTAATACACACTCGCAACTTCCCGTTCTTCTTGGGCACCACTACAATGGGGGACACCCATTCAGTATGCTCAATCTCATAGATCAATCTAGCTTCAATCAGCCTATCAATTTCTTCTTTTATTTTGGCTGCATATGTATCATTATATGTGTAGGGCTTTTGTTTGGTGGGCTTGGCATCAACAGTCATGGGGATAGTATGAGAGAAAATTCTTGGATCTACCCCTTTCAAGTCTCTATAGTGCCATGCAAACACATCCCTATATTCCCTTAATAGAGCTACGAGCTCCATTTCTTCTCTTGCACTTAGGTCATCTCCTATATATGTGCATCTCTCTTCGTTCTCTTCAATGGTCACTACAATTTTCTTGGTCTTTTCTTTATTATCATAAGATTCTCCTATGATGGCCTCTCTCTTAGGCATTCGTACCAAAATTTTGCGATCGTCAACTTCATATTTCTTGAAGTTTTCTGGTACTTCAAACAATGATTCCTCCTCTTCTTGTTTCATTGCTTTTCTTTTCTTTTTCTTTTGACTGATCTCACTTCCATCCTTCGAATTTACCATTTTAATACTTGTGAGAGGTTCTTCTTCTTTCTGGGTGAACACTCCTATATCTTCTAGATAGTGCTGCTCTGAGTTAAAGCAACTATCCATCACAATGGACTCTATATCATCGTCATTCTCTTCTTCTTCTATGACATCACTAGGGTAACATTCTTCAAGCAAGGGCTGACACATGAACATTGAAATATCATAACCCTCCTCATCACAATGTGTCCATTGTTCTTCATTGAAAGCAATGTCCATGGTGGCTAAGATTTCTGGCCAGCCATGAGGCTCAAATTCCTCATCTGGAAAGATCATCGGTGTGTAGGCTGGGTCTCTAACTGGTCTATCTCCTGGCGAAGTTCCTTCTTCTCTTGCCTTTAAACATTTTTCCTCTTCCTCTACGACCTTGCACATCCACAAATGAGTATCTTCATGCAGCCATGATGGATCAGGTGAACTTTCAGAATGCACAGAGATGGAATCTTCTTTCGCTTTGTGGATAGGATTCCACTGTAGGGGTGTTACATCTTTGAAGGAGTAATCCCTCAAATTGACCTTGGTGGT
This sequence comes from Ceratopteris richardii, assembly GCA_020310875.1. Lineage (NCBI taxonomy): Eukaryota > Viridiplantae > Streptophyta > Polypodiopsida > Polypodiales > Pteridaceae > Ceratopteris > Ceratopteris richardii. The sequence continues at coordinate 50,828,657 of CM035422.1, forward strand.
GACCCCTAAGTGTTGTAAGTACAAGGAGTTGGTTCCCCAATCCTGTGCTGTTTGCAATTGTCGTAGGAAGGGTCTTCCTAGGATCATCTCATAAACATTATTTTTCTCAAAGTCACATATAGCAAATGTGTGCTCAAACTCTACACCACAAGTGGTTAGAGTTATCCATTCTAGCAATCCTAGAGGTCTTTCAAAATGACCGTCTGCCATTTGAAGCTTCATTCTAGTTGATCTTAATGTGGGTTTGCCCCATTGCTTCCACAAGGAGGTGGTCACAATGGCAACACCAGCACCTGAATCTATGATTGCTTTGGTTGTGTAACCTTGGTAGGTGATTGGAAGATACGTATTACCTTCTTCACCCTCACACATGTCCCCTATTTTGTCTAGAGGTATCTCTGGTACTTTTTGCTTAGAGCCTCCTTTTGGCATTTTGGAATCAAGTTCTGGAACCTAATCCTTCACATGATCCCATAGTTCATGTTTTGCTTTTAGCAACTCTTCTACCATGAGATGACATTGAACCTTAGTGTTCTTCACGACATCAGTGTTCCTTGGGACCACTGAGTCTTCGTTTCTTACCAGTATTGTGGGAGCTCTAATCTGGAGAGATTCAGATTCCCATGGGCCTGGAAATTGAGGTAGTTCTTCTAAGGTATTAGATTCAAAATCTAACCTTTCGTCTTCTTGTTGCTCCACTTGATCTCTGTAAATGGATGGAATGTCTTGGGGAAATTGATCACGAAGATCATCAATCTCAGGAATAGGAGGGGAATTACCCTTCTCCTTGGCCCATTTCTCTTCTTGTATTTCCCGCAAGAACTCTTGAGAGTACTGTTGTATTGAAGGAGGTATTCCAGCATCCGTGGAATTAGGAACATAAGCTCCCATTGGTGGTGAGCTTCCTCTCTCAATAACTGGTTGAGCCTGTGGAGGTAAAGAAACTTGTGGTTTGTTTATCAACTGCTCTAATCTTTCTAGTGAGCCTTGGAAATGCAAATCTGGTTTGAGAGAGTTTGTCTGATTGAACTTTTGACTAGTCTCAAGTATAGCTTGAGCTTGTTCTACCATTTTCATGCAGGTTTTCATCCGTTCAATCTCTGAATCCGCTCTAGGGTAACTCTTGTCTAGGTTTGCAATTGTTGGCCCTTCTTGAAGTCGAGCCTGGTAGGCCTTGAACATCATGTCCAAGCCTTCTGGGGTTGGATCTGCAAGAACCGACCCTGGTTGTGGTCTATTTACAATGGGTGGTGGGATGTCCCAGAGACGGTGGATGGGGACATTCACGAAGGAAACGGTCGCCCTGACATCTAAAACAAGTTCCTCTAGGGCTTGGGGTCTCACTTGTCTCAATTGGGGCCTAGGGTTAGGAGTTGTGTACATGACATTGGAGTATTCTGGCTCCCAATTTTGTTCCATAGGTGGTGCCTCATATTGATACGAGTAAATCTCACTATGCTCAGGTGACTATGTAATAAGCATGTGGAATACCTTCATGGGAGTAGTCTGAGCTATGAGCATGAGAGTCATTATCTGGTATCAATGGGGTTAATGGCACCAATGCTCTATTAGGATTTTCCTCTCCTGCAGCATACTTGACTAGAATCAGGTTGGCAGGAGCTGGTGGTTGGTTTCCCAAGACTGGTTGTGGCCTATATGGTGCCTGATATTATTGTTGTGGTCTATAATATGGCTGTTGGTATTGGTTCTGATACCTACCTTGTTGGTAAGGTTGCTGATAAGTTTTTCTAACAACTTGCCTATTGTAGGGACAATCTTGAGTGCTGTGGTTTGTGTATTTTCTCTCAATAGTGCAATATGGAGCATTCGTTTCTCTAATATTTTGGTTTTGCATTGGGCATACATTAGCCATATGGTCCCCTCCGTAGGTATAACATCGATTCAATGAGTTGACTCTCTGTGTTTGTCTATTTTGGACTCCGAGCTTCTTGGCAACTTGCTCAGCTATCTCATCTATTTCCGTGGAGATTCTTGAAGTATGACTAGTAGAACTATCAGAATCCTTATAGAGTTTGGACAATCCTAACTCCTCACCCAAGTTATCTTTTATGTCAATGCATGTCCGCACACACTCTTCTATGGATCTAGGCTCTTTCAAGTACACATTGATCTTAACTTTGTGCTCAATAAGCCATCTAGGAACAAGGCCACTTGTTTGGCAGGTTTGGGCAACTTTAGAACATGGCATCTTTCTAGGTATTGTCAGAACCGTCTACTTGCTAGTCGCACTGTTTCTTGGAGTGTCTGCTTGAAGCTGTGAATCAAAGATGATGTGTTATGCCTGATACCACTCTTGGAAAATTCTAGAATAAATTCCTCTAGCAATTGACCTATATCACGATAGTTGCGACTACTCAGGGGCTGAAACCAAGCTAAGGCAATGCCCTTAAGAGTCAAACCAAATGCCTGGTATTGGGTAAACAAATCCTCAACCTGTTCAGCTCTTAACACTTGTTTGAACTCGGCCACATGATCATAAGGATCTCCTGTCCCGTCAAAATAATTCTTCATTGCCTTGATCACTTGAGTGGGTCTAAGGGTTCTTGGGTGCTCTCGGGGTCTAGGCAATGGAAAATCATGTTCATCTCTTTGTTGCCTATGTGCCTGATGTCTCTCTCTTTTAGGTCTTTCATTTTCAAATCCTGATCTATTTCTGCCCACAGTGTGTGCAAAGCTTACCTCAGGTCTCTCTCTAGTTCTTTCTCTCTGGGCTTCATGAGCTTGGGATGATCCTACTACTTGGAGGCCATGGGACACATTGGATCTTGATGGAGGGAAAATCAATTCACTCTTCCAAGTATATGCATGTCTATCAAGTTCTGTTACCAAGAACATTTTCTCTGATGTGTTATCTAGGTAGACAACTTTGACTGGTATCTCTGGATCCTTGAACTCGTAGATGATGACTATGCCCAATTGGCTAGGTTGATCCGGCTTGAATCTCCAAAAGGCTTTCTCTGTTTCTCTATTCAAGAATAGTTCTATGCTTTTGTTGTCTTGAGGGATCCAATCTGGAGTGATCACTCTGGTCAAAACTGACTTACCTCTAGGAGTCAAGGGTCCTTGTCCTACATTTCCTTGTTCTAGGTCTCCTATCTCATTCTCAGAAATGATATTTCCAAACTCATCAGTCCTATCTGGTCAGTTGGTGACCACATACATGGTTCCTTCCAACCCCCTTTGAACTTGACTACTGGGTATACTAGTCCAAAGGATTGATCTGGATTCTTGAGTTGGAACACTAATCGCCTCAAGCCATCCTCATAGATGCGAGCACCTAATCAGTTGGTCCGAATATATTCAAATTATGTCTTATAAGGACCTTCTGGTGTTTGTAGATTGGCAGTTCCTGAGCCATCTGCAGGTTTCCCCATGCTAAAAGACATTTCTGAGTCACTTGTGTCAGAGCTTAGTACGTAAGGACAACCACTTAGTTGTTGTGCCCAAGACTTAGCTGTATGGTTGACACTAGATTGAGAAAATCTAATGCTTTGTCTATCCTTGCCTAGGTGTCTACCAGATCTCAGGTTCATAAGCTTTGGTTAAGAGTCCAAAATTTCCCCTTGGTATGGTTCAAAATCCTTTGGAGTCCCTTTGGTTCCCTAGTCCCACCTGAGGGTCAACTTCAAATTAGTCTATCTGAAAATCAGCACATTATTCTTATAAAAAAACAGTTGAGGCTGTGTAGGATTCAAAACGAGCTTTCCAACGAGCTATAGATTGCTCAAAAAATGGACTTTGGATGAAAAAATTATGTCAAATCAGGCTCCTGGGGGTCAAAACTGGTAAACAAGACCTTTTGGAAAAAATCACGATTTTGTATGAAAATCGCGATTTTGTGAAATCATGAGAATCGCAATGCTGTGAAATCAAGAGAATCGCGATACTGTGAAATCAAGAGAATCGCGATGCTATGAAATCAAGAGAATCGCGATGATGTGAAATCAAGAGAATCGCGATGCTGTGAAATCAAGCGAATCACGATGCTGTGAAATCAAGAGAATCGTGATGCTGTGAAATCAAGAGAATCGCGATGCTGTGAAATCAAGAGAATCATGATGTTGTGAAATCAAGAGAATCGTGATGCTATGAAATCAAGAGAATCACGATGCTATGAAATCAAGAGGATCGCAATGCTGTGAAATCAAGAGAATCGCGATGCTGTGAAATCAAGAGAATCGCGATTCTGAGCAATCCCCAAGAAATGCGATTTTGACTGAGAATCGTGAAAAACGCGATTCTGAGAATGATCTGTGACAGAATCGCGATTTTGAATGAAAATCGTGTTTTCTCAAAATCATGTTTTTGACATGAGAATCGCGATTTTGATTGAAAACCGTGTTATGAAAATCGCGATTTTGTACCTTAGTGAAAATGGTGTTTTTGAAAATCGCGATTGCCAACAGAGAATCGTGTTTTCACAAAATCGTGTTTTTGGCTAAAAATCGTGATTTGTGAGAATCGCAATTTTGAGCACAACCAGAGAATCGCGATTTTGAGAATGACCCCAGAATCGTGTTCTTTTCCACAAGCTTTTAGGCGGGAAATAGAAAATCGTGATGAAGAAATTTCTTGTTTTTTAGTGCATTTTCACCATTTTCTTACCATCTTTCATGCATTATTGTGCGAGGAGGAGTTAGGAGTGCAAGAGAGAGCAAGCGCATGTGTTTTTTCATGATTTTTTGCACATACGGAGCTCGTCATTGCTCGGTGCTCAGAAATTCGAAGTTCCCGCCAAAAAACACGATTTTGTGATGAAGAAATTTCTATGAAGAAGAAGATGAAAGAAGATGGAGATGGTGATGATGATGAAGATGAAGAGAAAAAATCAGAAAATGAACAAAAATGATAGTTTTTTTACCTTCCAACATCGCAAATCTATGATCTTACCATCACAACGCTTGTCCTCGAAGCTCTCTCCCCGGCAACGACACCAAAATTTGGTGTAGCTCAAGCGTAAGCACCACCTCCTTTACTTGTCAATCCGCAGAGACGTGAGGACCGGTATGAAGACCACGAGCAAGTGAAGGCACAAGTGTGTGAGTGAAAGCACACCAACATGCACACACATACACACACACGCACACAAGGCAAGATCAAAGAGAGGAACAATGAAAAGCTTTGATTGCAAAAGAGCTCTCTTACAAAAGCTCTATTCTTTAACAAGCTAACCTAAAAAATGAGCTCTCTAGCTCTTTTTATAGTTGTTTTACTAGTTTTGGCCCTGTCCAGACTTAGTGTTCGGCCTAGTTAAAAAGTAGGTTCCAGGGCTTATTTGAGGGCTCAAATGAAGTGTAAAAATTATGAAAATTGGTAGGATGATACTTCTAATAGTCCTCAAGCTTTAGGACTCCTTGGCTTGAACAAAATGGAGTTAAAAAAATAGAAAATGGTATTTACAATGGTTTTTAGTGATGAAAATCACTATTTTTATAGGGATTTCTTCTGAAAATTTGACATACACTTCTTGGAGCTCCCTACTTGCTCCTTCTTCTTGTGTGTCCACCTCTTTGATGTGCTCCTGTGCTTTGTCCTTGACCTTCAACTTCAACAATGGCTTTTCTCCTTTCCCATCTTTGATGCGCTACGTACTGCTGATCAATGATCCAACTTGCAAGATCTACTGTTTGTGGCCCAATACATGCCGAATATAAGCCAAGGCATAGTGAAATGATCCTGAGCCAGGAATGCAAAATGTTGCATACATATATGTAATGGCTTAGATAGCTCAGGTGTGATGGCCAAAATGTCTTCCCATTTGATAACATCCCCACGCTTCATCGGCTCTGGAATCACCCTTTCTCGCTCTGTCGTCGTGTGAGTTCCATGGATCTTAATTGCAGCTTGAATCAAATCTTTTGAAAGATAGAACTTTTTGAAAGGGGGGGTCATTTACCAAAGATGGAAAAATGAACGTGCCCGACAAGTCCTTGTTCTCGGAGGCTGTCAGAGTGGTCCTAGGTAGTAACATCTATAAAAATCCGATTTGGGCAGTGGATCACTAAAGTATTCTGTAGAACCTGCTCTAGCCCAAACATGCTTTAAGGCTTGGGTATCTTAAAGGGCTTCAAATTCTCTGGAGAAAAACTGATACTTGCCCCATTTACTACTATCAAAGGTCAACGTGGCATCAAAAATGAAGTCTGTGTCTGCCAAAGGTCCTGCTAAACCTTGGAACCAATGGGAATTATGGTGAACTTTTTCAATGTATCCCCTAGGAGGATCATCAATTGACATTGGTCCGGGGAATCCTTGAAATTCCGGTGGTTGCTGTGGGATGTGGCTCGGCTAGTAATTTGCCAATATTGACCACAGGTACATTGGAGCAAGCTTCAGATGGTCCTTTTGTCTGCATGATGAATGATGCGAATGTGGAGGAGATCTGCTACAAAAGATTAGCACATTAGTATGGAAATTAATCATGATCCCATTAAAGTGAGACTGCAATCCCTTTCCATAACCGATGTGTAACCCCTGTAGCCACGTGTTGTGAGGTGGTTTATGGAATGATTGTTGCAAAACTAATGTAGGTCTCTAGACACCTACATGCTTTTGATGGTGCATACATTGCTTAATGAGATTGTTATTACAAGTGATGTTGGGTTAGTGGAGATGAGTTTATACAAAGTTCAGTTGTGAGTGAATTATTACAAGGGAGTTGGTTATTTGGGATGGGGTTAATGTAATACAATTGGTCATGAGAGGACATCTGGATATGATTCGATATCCATTTCCTAAGGGTTGCTGAGCGGGTGGTATGTTTCTGCTGAGGGATAAAAGGTAACATTGGATGTGGTGGTATTGAGGGGTGAAGAGATTTCTAAGGGGTATATATTACATGGCTTGAGTGTTGATCTATAGTACATTGTTTGGGTACCCAAATCTGCGTGGGTGTGGGTCGATTCATCAGGTACTTCTTGGCGATCCAAATCTGTCGACTGCTCGTACTTGTAGAAGAAGGTCGAGGAGATGTCAGGTGCTTATTGTGCTTCTGCCTGAACTTCCTCTTGTCATGGTCTGCCTCATTGAAATCTGTTGGAGCTTTCTGTCCTTTTGGCACCCATACTTGTTTTGTGCCACCTGTTCTATGATGCTGATGTTGTTGAATTCTTTGCATCATCTGGTAGGATCGTCGGTTTGGGTTCCTCTGTATTGTGGGTGACTCCTTGGTGGTTGGGATTGAGAGGTCGGATGGACACTCTGCTTTGGAAAAGAAGGGAGGTCCAACACTTGCGAAACTTGCCCATTAGGAAATGCTTCGCTTTTTATAAAAAAACTATGCCAGTCCGTATAAGTGTGGAAGGATGGGCACCACAAGGTGTTGCACCCATTTGTCCACTGATGCAACCCACCTGACCGTTGTTGGAAGACCGGGGGAAAATCTGTTGACACTCTTTTATGTGGCAACTATCCTTCACCAAGCTCTCATGGGTTGACTTTGGAATGAGCATGCTTAGCCGAGGAATCTGGCCAAAGATCTTCTTGCCCTCCGTTGCATGCAGTTCATATGGTCTAGGGTTACATACCTCAGGTGGAGAATTCAAGCGGTATCACTCGCTAGTGATCTAAAGTTCCAATCAGCAAGGAGCTTTGTCTAAGTTTTAGGTCCACTGAGTGATCGTACAACCAATCTTGGCCAAGGATTAGGGGTTCTATCAGGTCATCGTCATGGCACACTAGTAGATTTGCTATCATGTTCACATCACGTATGAGGATAGGAAGGTCCACCTCACCAATGCAAGGGGTTTCCATGCCTCCTAGCCCTATGAGGTATGCCTCAATTGGCCGCATTTCTATTCCTGAGTCCTTATAGTGGGACCATCTAATCACACTAGTCACAACACCCGAATCAATTAAAGCCTTGAGCCCTTGGCAAGGATTGACATGCTCTAGCCTGAGTGTAATGAATGGTCTCCTATCCACTATGCTAGGATGAGTGGTTGACTTTTCTTGACACATGGCCATGGGGTATCTAGGTGTTGTTTCAAGATGGTTATAATATTATCTCCCTAGTCCTTGTTGTCTTAGCTTCATGCGCTTAATGCATTCTATAGCTTCTGCGTGTATTCTTTTTTCTTCCTCCTTATGCTTCTTTGCCAATGTGAGTTGTCTAAGCATATCCTCAGTAAGATGTTCTTGATAAAGCTTCACTCTACAACCACTAATGTAATTAGGCATTATGTCTCCTTCTAGGGTGGCTAATTGTCTGCTCCACTTGTCGAGAGTCTGTTAATGATCATAGGTCCACAACCTCGCTTTTCTAGTTTCCGTGCATGTTGTTTCAACGTATACACTAGGACTAAATCTCCTTCTTTTAAGCCTTTATCTTTCACATGTGCATCGGAATAGGCTTTCTATCGCTTCTTTGCTACATATATGCCTGTTGCTACTTTCAGCCTAGTTTCTCCTAATCATTCCAAGTCCATTATTCTTGATGATAATTCATGGCCGCTCCATTGATGTTCTTGTGCAACCTTAAGGGTCGGTATCAAGAAGTCGAAAGGGAGCACAACATTCTGACCAAACACCATCTGAAAGGGAGTTTTATTGAGTAGAGTCTTGTAGGCCACTCGATATGCCCAAATAGCGTGGTGTAATTGTTTGTCCCAATCTAAATGTTTGTTGTTCATAAGTTTCGTCAGTACGTTACAAAGGATCTCGTTAGTACTTTCTACTTGACTGTTGGCCTAAGGATGATATGGTGAGGATGATATGGTGCGGATTCCTCGATTTCTCACATTTTAAGAAAGACATTTTCAAATAAGAATTTTGCAGTCGTGTGTTCATCATTCTTTTTTGTGGCCTTGGTCTCTACCCATTTGGTAAGATAATCCGTAGCTACTATGATGTATCCAGCATGTGTACCTTTTGCAGGGGGTTAATGGGTCCTAAAAATTCTATACCCCACTTAGAAAATGCACGTCCTCCCATCATGAATTTCAATGGCATTTCATCTCTGCGAGTAGGAACTTGAGTTCTCAGGCACACATCACATCTCTTAACATAGGTATGTGCATCCATGTGAAGAGTGGGCCACCATAATCCTGCAAATAGTATGGCTTTGATGATCCTATCGGGGCCAAAATGACCTTCTGCACCACCTTGGTGTGCAGTCTCTAGTACGTTCAAATAATCGCTCTCATGAACACATTGTCTTAAGTATCCGTCTCATCCTCGTTTGTATAGATTGTTGCCAATAAGTGAATAGTCTTGAGCCTCTTGCTCTAGGCTACATTGTCGTGCTAAAGTCATCTCTTGAGGGAATGTTTTCGTCCTCAAGTACGTCACTAAGGGTTCACTCCATTCTGGTGTGAGAGACATATGATATAATGTAGCATGTTCTACTGGTGGTCTTTCACAACAAACAGGGCATTCTTTACACAACTTGTAGACATCTACTTCCATAGAAGGCCAATATACTCCTAGTCTATGTAGGGTCTGCAATGTATGATATTTTGAATGATGTTGCTTTAATGCACCTACATGTGCTAGTTGCAACCAAATCACATGTTCTGATTCATCTACACAACAAACAAGAATCTTTTGATTATCTTGTTTATATATACTTCCTGCTATGATTTGATATCTCTGAGACTTGGTAATATCTCCTTCTTTGATCCTTATCCTAGGATTCTTAGGTCCATATGTGAGAATAGGGACAATAGGCTTAGCCCATTCTGGTACTATCTCAAGGTTAAACAGGTATGCATCAAGTAATTCATCCACTATTCCTTGTGGAGCTTCTCCTGAAGTTAATCTTGAGAGGTGGTCAGCTCTAAGATGGGTTTTTCCTTTCCTGACTACTACTTCGAAGTCATACTCCATGAGTAATAGAAACCAACGTATCAGTCGTCCTGTGTTACATGGCTTATTGACGAAGTACAGTAATGCTTGATGATCTGTGAAGAATTTGAACTTATTTGCCAACAGATAATGCATGAATTTCTTTACTGCGTAGATCATTCACAATCCTTCTCGTTCCGTAGTGGTGTAATTTCTTTCTGCTGCATTCAACTGTCTACTCACGTAAGCTATAGGGAGATCTATATTACCTTCATTCGTGGGTTTTGCCAACACACATCCTATGACATAGTTGGATGCGTCCACATGTACATGGAATGGATTGCTCCAATCTGGGGTTGTCAATATAGGTGCTGAACACAAACGTCGTTTAAGTTCCTTGAACGAATTTTCACACTTGTCTGTCCATTCAAACTTGGTCAAAAGAGAGTAGAGAGGCTTGGCTATGATTGCATACATATGTATGAATCGTCTGTAACAACCATAATGACCCATAAATGCATGTATGTCTTTTAAGTTATTTGGTCTGGGTAGGTCGGCAATTACTTTCACTTTTTCTTCATCCATAGAGATCCCATTCTTTGACACCATGTGTCCTAGAATTTTGCCTTGTCTGACCATGAAAACACATTTTTCTGGGTTCAGGCAAACCTGATATTCTTGACATTTGTCAAATACTTGCCTTAGTTCTGGGATATGAGTCTGCCTCATATTCGAATGTGCACATATCTCATCGACATAAACTTCCAAATTCTTGCATAAGAATTCCTTGAAAACATGACACATGAGTCACTGGAAAGTGGCGGGTGCATTTGTGAGCCCAAAGGGCATCCTGTGAAATGCAAATATGCCCCATTCTGTGGCAAAAACCGTCTAGTGTTGAACTTCTGGAGCAATGGCTACTTAATTATAACTTGAGAAACCATCAAGAAAGCTATAAACTTCCTTGCCCGCAACTCTTTCCAATAAATGTTCTGTGATAGGAAGAGGATAATTGTCTCTAATCGTGGCAACATTAACTTTTTTAACGTTAATACACACACACAATTTTCCATTCTTCTTGGGCACGACCACAATGGGGGACACCCATTCAGTATGCTCAATTTTGTAAATGAATCTTGCTTCTATCAAATGATCTATTTCTTCCTTAATCTTAGCAGCGTACTTATCATTGTACGTGTATGGTTTCTATTTCGTTGGTTTTGCTTCTAGAGTCATAGGGATTCTATGGGAGCATATATCTAGGTCTACTCTTTTCAAGTCTTTGTAACTCCAAGCAAATACATCTCGGTATTCTCGCAATAGGGCAATTAACTCTTCTTCTTCCTCATTCGTCAAATCATGCCCAATGTATGTACATTTTTCTTCTTCTCCTTTGATGGTAACTATGATTTTTTTAGTTTTCTCTCGATTATCATATACTTCTCAAACATTAGATTTTCTTTTAGGCATTCGTACCATGATTCTTCTATCTTCTATTTCATACTTCTTGAAGTTCTCTTGTACTTCCATGAGTGGTTCTTCTTCTTCTTTTGTCTTAAGTAATTTCTTTCTCTTCTTTTGTTTGCTTTTTGTATCTTTTATGGATGGCTCAAGTTGTTCCATTTGACTTTCCTTTTCCTCTTCAAGGGTTTTGGCTTCTACAAAATCAATATATTCATCTTATGTGGAACAGAAGGGTTCCATGATGATAGACTCTAGGTCCTTGTTGGGTTATAAGGGTTTCCCATAATTTCTCTTATGTAATGCACCCTCTAGTACTCACAAAAATACCCCTTTCTTGTATTTAGGAGTTGTCCATATGAACGCCCTCTTAAGCACTTTTTGATAAATGCTCCAACACTATGGTATGGAGACTTGTAAATAAATCCCTTGTTTTTTGCAAATGTAGGAGAAAACCCACGTCCAAATTCCCACGCCTCCATTTCCTTGAGATTTGGGAATATTTTCCAAGATATCAAAAGATATGTTAGTTAGAAAGCATGTGCTCCTTTTTGATTAGTCAAAAAGAGCACATGGGGAAATGTGCTTAGCCTATATATAAAGGCTTATTTTTGTAAAGAAGGGAGCTTTTGGTTCGACGTGCTCTCATGTATATATCCTTTGAATGGAAGAACTCTCTTTTCTCTTAAGGCTTTGTGCATATGTGTATTTAGTCTTAGAGTGTGAGAGACTGAGGTGTGTGTGCATGCTAGCATTTCCTATGTGTGTAAGTAGAGTATTGCAAATTTCTTGTATTTTACATATGTGACTAGGATCCTTGACTCCCTTCTCTCCATGTTTTCAAGCATGTGGCATAGCTGCGGGCTGATCGCCAATGGCTTGAACATGCTGGACGTTGGGGTGATGAAACGAGAGCCATTCTTGAGCCATCCTTCTTGCTTCCATGCAAGGTGATGTGGGTCTTGGCTCCCCAAGGGCATACTACAACAACAAATTTGGCACCGTTGCTGGGGAGAATGGTCTTCCATCACTTGAAGAGCTCAAGAGCATGTGGTAAGATATTGATTTGCAATTCTTTTGCTTATAGTCTTAGGATGTGCGTGTTTGCATGGAATTTTTTTCACCCTTCCATTGGACCAATAGCTCCCCATTTCCATGTTTTTGTAGGGTAGTTTTAGTTCAATTTTTGGTAGGCACAAGAACACCCCTTAACCTCCTTCTCTCTCACTCTCTCCCATACATATACCCTCCTATACACACACATTGGGCATCATTTTCATCCCTACCATCTCTTGAGTGATTGCCTTGGGTAGAGGGAAGGGGGGAAGTTCCTCTTTGGCTCCTTCCTTCTATTCAATTTTCCAAGAAAACCCACAAAAAGAAACGAGTGTTGAAACTAGGTGCTTCAAAATCTCACGAACCCACTTTCCCCATTCGAACTTGCAATGAAATTTGGGATATTCTTTGTCTGACAAGGGCATTCACGAATTCGCAAGTGGGGACCAAGGGAGGATTCAAATGCATTTACTCTCTCTCCTTGGATGCCAACTTTGTGGCCAATTCATATCAATTTTTGGGTTTCCAAAAGACTTCAGTTGTCATGGAGTAAATGTGAGCACGATGAAACATGACTCCACTCACGAGGGTAGGTTGTATGCATCTAAGGTGGGAATTAGGAGCATTCATTTCCCTCCCTCCCCCAATCTCTATTGCGCCTTTCCTCTTCCTCTATCGGGGTCGAGCTCCAAGCGAGCTCCCCCTCCTGCGCATCTTCTCCTCAAGGTATTCTGCCCAAGCGAGTCATGGGCAGAGACTTCTGCTCTGCTGTGGAGTTAAGCATTTGCTCCTCCCATGGCATCTCTAGCTTGAGGTCGAGCCCGCGCTCCCTCTTGTATTCTGGAATTGATACTCCATGCATGCTACCCCATTTTTGCACAGCCTCCATGACGAAATGAAGCTCCTTGCTTCCCATTGGTACCCCCCCTATTGACTGGTCTTCTATACATGCTGCCAGTGACCATGTCAGATTGAGTGTCTTGCTCCTCCACCTACTGGAAAAGTCTAGCTTTGGAGCTAGCACCTCCTGTGCAAGAAAAGCTATGGCGGCCATCGGAATTTTCTTTGGCAACCTGTGGCTTTGGGGGTGAGCTCGACCCCTCTACATACGGATGCTCCCATCGAGGTTCCACTCTTTTCAAGTGTGCAGATGATTTTAAGGACCATGCTTGATTCAGCCACCTGTGGGATGGATGATACATCTCTTGAACCATGTTGAGGAACATATGATTCCAAGATGCTTTGTGCTTGAGTTGCTAACTATGGTCTATCCCACTCTCTATTTGTAGCTATAAAGCATGATTTATGTACACATGCATGCTCAGATTTAAATGATTGAATGTTACTGTCAGTACACAGCTGTCTTAGAGTTGGAATGCATGTGCTCATAGCTGTGCATGGAATTTCTCATTCAAATGTCATAGTCATGTTCTTATAGAAAAGAATTTGAGGGAGGATGGAAGCCTAATGGGCTTGTTTTCATCTACCTTCGTCATTATGTGTCCTCCCCTAAACAATCCAAGTTCTTTTATAGAATGAGGCTGAAGTTCATCTCTACCCATGTATCAAACTCACCTTTCTATTTTGAGAAGTTTGTGGATCTCATGCTATTTCTAGTTTTCTTTAAGTGCTTGAGTTGGGCAGCAACATAGGCATGTGAAAAAAAAATCAATTTTTTTTGGAATGAAGAAAAGCCTATTTGGAGGACCTATTTAGGATAAGCTGGGGGCTCATGATGGGCATGAATTTCAGGTCATGTGTGAGACTTTGCAAACCTCACATGTCCATTGCATGTAACCTTAATAGTCTTGTTGTAGTGATATATATGATCCAAAGTGAAAGATCTTCCATCTTTTTGAGGACGGATCTGGTTGATATTGAAGATTCCAACTTTTTGACTTCCCTGCAAAGGGTTTGTGTCCAACACCCCTCTGACCACAACAGAGGTTGGTACACTAGCTTTGTAGGGCCAAACAATTGATGCATTGGACTTGCAGGAAAGGAACTGGAAAACTTCATCAACCAAGGTTACTTGGATATGAACAATGGCTAAAAACAAGAAGGAAAATGCACAATTTATTGCTCAAAAAGTTCTAGATGTGGTTGTTGAACTTTTATCAAAATGGAACATATCTCTCTCTTATGCTAGCTGATGGAATGTCGTGGTGCTTAGCATGGGGGGTTATGGTGTAATTTGGTCTTCATGCTGGATGCACAGAAGCTCATGGGCTCTTCTTTAATGTCTTCTTAAAAGAGAAGTGACATGCTGCCTAAGATTGAGGCTTTGCCCCATTCTATTAATGAGTATATTCAGCTCATATAATTGGGCATATATACAGTTACTGTGGATTATGTCCACCCCCCAGTCATCGTGGGAGGATATTTTTAAATGCTTCTAGCATCCTTTTGTGCACTAATCCTCTTATGATATCTGAATCTAGTTTTGATCACTCCACTTGGATAACCAATGTAGAATCCCACATCAATGTTTAAGCTTTGGTGGTCAAGATTATGTTGGAGGCTCCACCATAGTGTGATATATGGAACATGTTCATATGTTTGATGCAGGTTGGGTTGCTGCCACCAACGAGCTTTGGATGCTATACAACATAGATTGATTTATGGTTGGTTTGATACGACTGTCCAGTCAAGGGCATGTCCACTACTCTTGCAATCACTTTGCACCTATGATCGACATGGATGATGCACCCTTGTCTTGAGTTTCTGTGACTTCCCGCCCTAGGAATGGTGTCCAAAACTCCACACCTCCACATGAGAAAAAAACAGGCTCATAAAAGTCTTCATGCCAATTTTTGTGACTCTCCAAAGTAGGAATTGTGTCCGTTGCCTTTGCCCTCGCTTGGACAAGAGGATCTGCATTATATGTGGATGCTTTGCTGTGTACAGATAGTTGTTCCTCAGACTCTCATAGTGGGTCCACCACTCTGGTATGATCGTGTCTGTTCATATGGTCGGGGATGATAGTCAAGATCCGATTCTGACTTTCTTTTGTGATTGTCCCTTCAGTGGGACTATGTCTCAAGTCCTATCTACACACAACAAGATGCTAAAGGTGCTTTCTAAATGTTGGTGATGGTGCACATTCACCAATCAGGAAGCTTGATGGATGCCAAAGCTGGTGGTGCCCTGTCAATCTGATTCTTACTCAGGGGATGACAAAGTCTAGGGGGAGGAGAGTGTTGGGTTATAAGGATTTCCCACAATTTCTCTTATGTAATGCACCCTCTAATACTCACAAAATACCCCTTTCTTGTATTGAGGGGTTGTCCATATGAACACCCTCTTAAGCAGTTTTTGATAAATGCTCCAACACTATGGTATGGAGACTTGTAAATAAATCCCTTTTTTTTGCAAATGTAGGAGAAAACCCACGTCCAAATTTCCAGACCAGTTCAGCAATGTATGATTCTACTATCTTAGCTTTGTCGAGGATGACAAAGTCTAGGGGGAGGAGAGTGTTGGGTTATAAGGATTTCCCACAATTTCTCTTATGTAATGCACCCTCTAATACTCACAAAATACCCCTTTCTTGTATTGAGGGGTTGTCCATATGAACACCCTCTTAAGCAGTTTTTGATAAATGCTCCAACACTATGGTATGGAGACTTGTAAATAAATCCCTTTTTTTTGAAAATGTAGGAGAAAACCCACGTCCAAATTTCCACACCTCCATTTCCTTGAGATTTGGGAATATTTTCCAAGATATCAAAAGATATGTTAGTTAGAAAGCATGTGCTCCTTTTTTACTAGTCAAAAAGAGCACATGGGGAAATGTGCTTAGCCTATATATAGAGGCTCATTTTTGTAAAGAAGGGAGCTTTTGGTTCGACGTGCTCTCATGTATATATCCTTTGAATGGAAGAACTCTCTTTTCTCTTAAGGCTTTGTGCATATGTGTATTTAGTCTTAGAGTGTGAGAGAGTGAGGTGTGTGTGCATTCTAGCATTTCCTATGTGTGTAAGTAGAGTGTTGCAAACTTTCTTGTATTTTACATATGTGAAGGATCCTTGACTCAAATACAAGATAAGTGCAACACTCTACTTACACACATAGGAAATGCTAGCATGCACACACACCTCACTCTCTCACACTCTAAGACTAAATACACATATGCACAAAGCCTTAAGAGAAAGGAGAGTTCTTCCATTCAAAGGATATATACATGAGAGCACGTCAAACCAAAAGCTCCCTCTTTACAAAAATGAGCCTCTATATATAGGCTAAACACAATTCCCCATGTGTTCCTTTTGAAAAGTCAAAAAGGCAACATGTGCTCATATCTCTCTAAATCTTGGCAAATATTCCTTCTAACAACCCACTCTATGGAAATAAAGGCGTGGGAAATTCTACGTGGGATTTTGTACATGTGTGCCAAAAAGCTATTTTATTTAGGAGGCTTCATAACCATAGCCTAAGGGAAATATGAAAAAGGGCTTAAGAGTGTTCATATGGAGACAACTCCTAAATACAAGAAAAGGGTGTTTTTATGAGTACTAGAGGGTGCCACTACATAAGAGAAATTGTGGGCAACCCTAATAACCCAACACTCTCCTCCCCCTAGACTTTGTTGTCCTCAACAAAGCTAAGATAGGAGAAGTAAACATTGCTTAACTGGTTCAAGTTTGAGTCTTCAGCTCCTCAAATATGCACCTGTTCAAGTTTGAAATTTGCAAGTCTAGAAATCTTCAAATCTGCAAGTCATCAGTCTTCAGGTCTTCAACTCTGCAATGCTGAGTGACACAATCCCCTTGGGGGGTAGTCAGCTCAGCCTCCATCCCAATGTGCAACACTTTGTAAGGCCGGAAATGCCTTCTCAAGAAGCTCCAAAAACCTAAAATTTAAAACATACTCAACAAGTAGACTAATTTTGAAAAGAAGTAGCCAATAACTTTAACTCCTTTTTAGTTTCCACTTCAGGGATCATCAAGTTCTAGAATATGGGCTCTTTTAGCAAAAATTCCTCATGAGGATTGGGCTTGTTCCTGCGGCCCAAAAGCAGCTCAAATGACAAAGAGCCCTAGAACATATTGTTCATAGGATAACCATAATCACATAGTCCACCACAAGTGCATGTGTGACATATTGGAGAGTATAACTATGCACTGGTTCTTTTTATGACTTTATGCAAATATCAACATGATTGCATCATTCTTCATTGTGTGTATAATATGTGTTTCCTTCAACAAAAGTGTGTAGAGAACAATCAATTATAGTGATGCTTCATGAAATCGCACAATTATGCCTCAAGCAATCAAGGATAAAAAAAGCTACTATTTCCATGTGTAGTTGATGTTTTGATTCCCCCCCTTATGCAAGCTCAACCAATATCAATACATCAATGCTTCCAACATGTTTAGGAGTGCATCCTCTATATCTACAAGAAGTCTAACATTCCGAACGCATATTCAATGTGTCCAATAGGGTCAGTCATGCAACAAGAGTCATCATCATGGACATTAATACATGCCTCCAAAAAGATGGTAAGATAAAGCAGCAATCATGGGGCTAATGTAATTCATATTAGGATGTCTATAGGAAGGAGCAATCACTCATCAACCCTATGGTACCACTAATTTCCTTTCAAACATAAGTGATCACATGCAACCAACACAAACATATAGAGGAAAAAACAAGCAATTTATCCATTTCCAATGATTATGACAGAAGCATGCAATAGAAACTTCACAAGATCAGGAAACACCATCGTCCTTCTTTCAAACCTGTAACACGTAGAGTCAAGAGGAATTGAGTAGACAATTAGCAATTGAAGGTAAGCTTCACATCTAAAGGTTAGCAAAGAGGAACTCAATAACCCCAAAAGCTCTTTAAAACATGTTAATCACCATAATGGACACCTTACCCAAGGAGAAGAATCAATATATTCCAGTCACCTGCAAACTTTCCATCAAGAAAGAAGATCATATATATGATAAATGCATAGATATGAGGTGCCTAAAGGAATCAACACTTTTCAAACCCAACATGTGTATCACTCCTTGGTAGGGCACCAAATCCTGCAACACCAAGAATTAGTAGAGAACGCAGATGGCACTTGAAACCAAACAGCAAAAAGTTGTAGCATCATGAACCTTAGGCCAACTATCAAACCAAAAGTGCACAACCTTTAATGACCACAAGAGAATGTAGTGCATGCCCCTTAAAGACACTCAGCTAGCACAACAAGGGGTGGTAATAAAGAGATGCTACAAGCTGTTTGGTTTCAAGTGCCATCTGCATTCTCTGCTAATTCTTGGAGTTGCAGGTTTTGGTGCCCTACCAAGGAGAGATACACATGTTGGGTTTGAATAGTGTTGATTCCTTTAGGCACCTCATATCTGTGCATTTATCATATATATGATCTTCTTGCTTGATGGAAAGTTTGTAGGTGACTAGAATATATTGATTCTTCTCCTTGGGTAATGTGTCCATTATGGTGTTTAACATGTTTTAAAGAGCTTTTTTAGATGTGAAGCTTACCTTCAATTGCTAATTGTGTACTCAATTCCTCTTGACTCTACGTGTTGTAGGTTTGAAAGAAGGACGATGGTGTTTCCTGATCTTGTGAAGTTTCTATTGCATGCTTCTGTCATAATCATTGGAAATGGATAAATTTCTTGTTTCCTCCTCTATATATTTGTGTGGTTGCATATGATCACGTATGTTTGAAAGAAAAATTGTGGTTTTATAGGGTTGATGTGTGAATGTTGTGCTAAGATTGGCTTGTAGATATCCTAATACAAATTGCATTAACCTCATGATTAATGATTGAACTTTCTATCTTCTTTTTGGAGGTATGTATTAGGAAATGTCCATGATAATGACAATTGTTGCATGAATGACTACATGGAACATGCTTTATGAACTTTTGACTTCCAATAGATGCACGGATGCACTCCTAGACATGTTGGAACCATTGATGTATTGATATTGGTTGAGTTTGCATGAGGAAGTTTAAAACTCCAACTACACAGGGAAAAAGTAGCTATTTTGATCCTTGGTTGCTTGAGGCATAATTGTTTTATGATGCACTCTACATACTTTTGTTGAAGGAAACACATAACATACACACAATGAAGAATGATGCAAGCATGTTGATATTTGCATAAAGTCACTAAAGGAACCATATCAGAGTTATGTCTTACTCTCCAACATGTCACACATGCACTTGAGGTGGACTAGGTGATTAAGGTTAGCCTATGAGCAATATGAAATGTTATAGGGCTCTATCTCTTCTGAGCTGCTTTTGAATTTTAGGAACAAGACAAATATTCATGAGGACTTTTTGCTAGAAGAGCCCATATTCTAGAACTTGATGATCCCATAAGTGGAAATTAAAAAAGGAATTAAAGTTATTGGCTGCTTCTTTTCAAAATCATTCTAGTTGTTCTGTATGTTTTAAATTTCAGGTTTTTGGAGCTTCTTGAGAAGGCATTTCTGACCTTACAAAGTGTTGCACATTGGGATGGAGGATGAGCTGATTGCCCCCCAAGTGTATCGCTCAACACTGCCGAGTTGAAGACCTGAAGACTGACGACTTGCAGATTTAAATATTTGCGGACTTGCGAATTTCAGACCTGAACAGTTGCATATTTGAGGAGCTAAAGACTCAAACTTGAACCAGTTAAGCAATGTTTGCTTCTCCTATCTTAGCTTTGTCGAGGAACACAAAGTCTAGGGGGAGGAGAGTGTTGGGTTATTAGGGTTGCCCACAATTTCTCTTATGTAATGGCACCCTTTAGTACTCATAAAAATATCATTTTCTTATATTTAGGAGTTGTGTCCATATGAACACTCTCCTAAGCCCTTTTTCATATTTCCCTTAGGCTATGGTTATGAAGCCTCCTAAATAAAATAGCTTTTTGGCACACATCTACAAAATCCCACGTAGAATTTCCCACGCCCTATTTCCTTAGAATGGGTTGTTAGAAGGAATATTTGCCAAGATTTAGAGAGATATGAGCACATGTTTCCTTTTTGACTTTTCAAAAGGAACACATGGGGAATTGTGCTTAGCCTATATATAGAGGCTCATTTTTGTAAAGAGGGAGATTTTGGTTTGACATGCTCTCATGTATATATCCTTTGAATGGAAGAACTCTCTTTTCTCTTAAGGCTTTGTTCATATGTGTATTTAGTCTTAGAGTGTGAGAGAGTAAGGTGTGTGTGCATGCTAGCATTTCCTATGTGTGTAAGTAGAGTGTTGCAATTATCTTGTATTTTACATCTGTGACTAGGATCCTTGACTCCTTTCTCTCCACGTTTTCAAGTATGTGGCATAGCTGCGGGCTGATGGCCAATGGCTTGAACATGTTGGAGGTTTGTGTGGATGAAATGAGAGTCATTCTTGAGCCTTCCTTCTTGCTTCCATGCAAGGTGGTGTGGGTCTAGGCTTCCCAAGGGCATACTACAACTGGTTCTTGGATCAATTTGGTGCATTCTTCTAGGATAAAGTCTTCCTCAATAGGTTCAATCATGAAAATGGAAATATCATATCCGTCCTCATCACAATGAGGGGTCCATTGTTCTTCATTCATTGCTATGTCCATCGTAGCTAAGATTTCTACCCAATCATAAGGCTCGAATTCCTTGTCTGGAAATACTATAGGTGCGTAAGCTAGGTCCTGAAGGGTTTGTGGATGTTGTTTTGAACCTAAAGTCCTAGCTTCTAATCGTTCTTCCTCTTTTTTGGCTACTTTACACATCCATAGATGAGTATCCTCATGCAACCATGAGGGGTCTAACTCCAATGAGTGTACCAATTCTGTCTCCTCTTGTGTCTTATGGACGGTGTTCCATTGTATTGGGGGTACATCTTGATGGGAATAGTCTTTAAGATTGACTTTAGTAGTCACTCCTAAATGTTGCAAGTACAAAGAATTAGTTCCCCAATCTTGTATGATTTGCAACTGACGCATGAATGGTCATCCTAAAATCATCTCGTAAGCATAATTTTTCCCAAAATCATAGATGGTGAAGGTATGCTCAAACTCCACACCACAAGTGGTGAGGGATATGCCCTCTTGTAAGCCTAATGGTTTCTCTATACATCCGTCAGCCATTTGTAGCTTCATCCTCGTGGGTCTTGATGCTGGCTTACCCCAACATTTCAATAAAGCGGTGGTAGTGATGGCTACTCTGGCTCCTGAATCTAAGATGGCTTTTGTGGTGTAGCCCTGATGGGTTATTGGAAGATAAGTGTTACCTTCCTCTCCCTCGCTTACATCTCGGATTCTTTCTACTGGTATCTCTGGTACCTTCTTGTGTGGTCCTATCTATGAGGGAGTAGTAGCAAGCTCAGGGAATTGATTTGCTACGTGTCTCCACAATTCTGGTTTAAGCTTCAATAATTTCTCTAGAGTGAGGTGGCACTATACTTTGGTGTTCTTGATCACTTCCGTGTTTCTAGGGATTACTGATTCTTCATTCGTCACTAGTATAGTGGGTGCTCTCATGCTAATAGACTTGGCTCCCCAAGTTCTTGTGAACTGAGGTAATTCTTGCAAAGAATTGGATTCAAAATTTATGTGTTCACTCAGTTGTTCTTCCTCTACATCATCGTAGATAGAGGGGATGTCTTGGGGAAATTGCTCTTGCAAGTCATCTATTTCTTGAATAGGAGGATGGGTTCCTTGTTCTTTTCTCCATTTCTCTTCTTGGATTTCTCTGAGAAACTCATGTGAATACTTTTGTATGGAAGATAGGTTGTCTTCACTTTTTGTAATCGGCACTTGAGACAAGGATGGTGCATTGTTTTCTTGTGTCTCTGAGACAATAGGGTTCCTATACTGATTCTTTTTCTCGTTGCTATTGACCAAGTATTCTAGCCTCTCAAGTAGTCCTTGAACGTGTAATTCAAGTTTTGCCATGTTATTCTAGTTAAGATAACGAGAGGCCTCAAACATATTTTGCGCTAATTCTACCATTTTCATGGAAATTTTAGTCCTCTCAATTTCTAGATCTGCTCCTGGGTAGTACTTACTCATTTCAGCTATTTGGGGTCCTTCTTTTAATCTAGCCTGATATGGACAAAATATTATGTCTAGATTTTTTGGTATGAATTTCGCTAGAACTGATCCTAATCTTTGACCTAGATTCTCCTGATTAGATTCTTGAGAAGTCAATTCTAGGATTTTGGCTCTAGATTCCTTTAAACTTCCTTCCAATTCACTTATCTTTTTACTCCATTTTCTCTTAATTCTTTCTCTGGAATCCTTCCAAGATTTTGTCTTTTTATTACTAGACTCTCCAACTTCACTAGTTTTGGTTATTTTCTCAAGATTAAGCTGTTGATTCTGTAAGAGCGCTTGGGCTCTTGTTATCACTTGCATAGGCACATATGTAGGGTTGGATCCATCTGCATTGTGTACAATTCCTATCACGTTGATCAGTGTCACTTTTGAAGCATTAGCAGGGTTCTTAGGACAATCTTTGATGATATGATATTTACCACATTCGGTACAAAAACCTTGTATGGTATAGTATTGTGACTATCCTGCTATCAGAGGATGTGGACAATCCTTTATGAAATGATCTCCTTGGCACCTAAAGCATGGTCCTCTAGGGCCTTGTGGTCTTTGTTGTCTCAATTGGGGCCGCAGATTAGGGTTGGTGTACATCACATTAGTGTAATCGGGCTCCCAACTGGGTTCCAATGGTGGACTATTGTATTCATATGTTTCCACATGTTCTGGTGACTCTGTATAATATGCCGGTGGACTATCTACATGAGTAGAGTCAAAACTCTTTCTGTGATTAGGAGTGAAGAAGGCACTAAAGCCCTATTGAGGTTCTCTTCTCTAGGAGCATATTTAACTGAGATGACATTGGCTGGTGGGGGTGGCTACTGAGCTAAAATAGGTTGAGGTCTCTGTTGAGCCTGATAAGGATAGTTTTGAGGAGGCCTATAGTAATGAGGCTGAGCATTATATTGACCTTGATACCTACCTGGTTGTGGGTATGCTTGCAGGTAGTTCTGTCATACTACTTGTTTGTTGTATGGGCAGTCTTGAGCCATGTGATTCATGTATCGTCTCTCAATTGTACAATATTGGCCACTAGGGTTTGCTTGCGTTAATGTTGCATTGGGGCACACATTTTCCATATGATCACCACCACGTGTAACAATGCTTATTTGTTGTTAACCTAGATATCTATTTACTAGAAACTCCTAGTTTCTAGGTCCTCTATCGAACTAGACAGCTTTGAGGATGCTAGAGATGAACAATCTGATTCCTTATAGACTTTTGAGAGTTCCAACTCATCTCCAAGGTTGTCCTCAATGTCTATACAAATTCTTACACATTGCTCTAGCGTTCTGGGTTCCTTCAAGTATACATAAGAGCATAGTTTAGAGCTCAAGAGGCCGTCTAAAAAAAATGACACTTGTTTGGCCTGTGAGGGTAATTCTTGCATTGGGCATCTCTCCACATATTGTCTAAACCTACGTCCTGCCAATCTAACCCTTTCCTGAGGGGTCTGTTTGAAGCTATGAATCAACGAAGACGTATTGTTTCTAATTCCACTTTTAGAGAATTCTGTGATGAATGACTCTAACAAGTGATGGATATCTCTAAATTGCCTTTGTTGCAATGGTTGGAACCAATTTAAAGTCGTGTTCTTTAACATTAGTTCAAATGTGTTGTATTGTGTAAACATGTCTTCTACTTGCTTTGCTCGTAGCACTTGCTTAAATTCTGCAACATGGTCATAGAGATCTCCTATCCATCGAAGTAATTTTTCATTGAATTTACTAATTGAGTGGGTCTTAGTGTTCTTGGGTGTTCGCGTGGTCTAGGTAGAGGAAAATCATTTGTACCACCTGGTATTCTGGGTTCCCTTTGTCTTTCCACTCTATCGGTGTCCATGGCAGTCCTATCTCTCCCTATGGGATGAGTGAAACTTACTTCTCGTCTCTCTTTGTTCTTCTCTCTTTGAGTACCATGGGCTGAGGATGTTCCAGCACCGTGATGGCTCGTGTTTACGTTTGCTCGAGATGGAGGGAAGACTAACTCGCCTCTCCATGTTTAGGTATTTCTCACGTGGTCTGGTACCACAAATACTCATTCCGAAATATCATCTAGGTATACAACCTTTCCTGGTGTATCTAGGTGCTTGAATTTGTAAACCATGATGGAGCCTACCTCACTAGGTTGTTCCATTCTGTACCTCCAAAATGCTTCGCCAGTTTCCTTATTCACAAACAACTCTATGCTTCTATTATCCTGAGGAATCCAATCTGGGTCTAGTACTCTTGTCAGTACAGATTTCCCTCTAGGTGTCCTATGTTCTTCTCCTAGTGGTTCTTTTCCTTGGGTTCTTGATTCTGTCTCTACTTGAATTACACCAAACTCATTGGTATTATTTGGCTGAGTACTTATGATGTACATTGTTCCTTCCTTGTCTATGTATGTGTCTCTCTCGAATTTCACCACTGGACGTTCCAATCTAATGGGTTGATCGGATTATGCATTTGCACCACTTGTCTTCACAAACCATCCTCATAGATGTGAGCACCTAAGTGGTTGGTTTGGACATATTCTAATTGAGTTCTATAGGGTCCTTTGGGTCTTTCCAAATATGCTATGTTTAACCATCCTTCTGGTCTTTTTGTGCTAAAATACATTTCTGATTCACTCTTATCTAAGCCCAACTCGTAAGGGTAGCTATTCAATTGTTGTGCCCACAAACGTATAGTAGTTCCCACACTTGCTTCTGATGATCTAAGGCTTCATCAGTCTGACTTACCTATATGCTTGCCCGATCTAAGGTTCATGAATTTACTTCCTGAGTTACTCTCTGATCATCAATGGTTCCTTGTTCTTAATTGCTTGTTTCTTTCTGAACTCCTTTAATTTCTTGTCTTGTCTAACTCAAGCATCAGGAATCGACTTTCCATTGTGCTTTTGAGTTCTCGTTCCGTCAGACTTAAGTTATTTCCTTTAGGTTTTCCGTATCGCACACTTTTATCTTACTCTTGGACTTGCAAAATTAAGTCTCTTGAACTTGATGCGTTCCTATTGTCTTTTAATCCACAATGCTAGATGTTTAGCCTAAGCTAATAATTGACTGAGGGGGTTGAGTATTCTTCCAACCTCGAGTCAACTCCTTTGGTTGCTTTGTTGCCCAAGAAGTCACACTTCCCAAGCCTTTCATTCTTCACTGCCTTGCTTTGATTGTCTGTGATAGCCCTTGCTAGACCTGTAAAAATTCAATGTTTAGACCAATTCTTATATGGATGCTCAGGCACTTTAATATATACACCTTTTAGGTCCCTTGTTCCTTTGCCCAAATTTTAATTCCCTCCTGGTTTTTCTACCCCCACATTGATCAAAGTCAAATTTTCTTATCTGAAAAACATGTAGTACTCGTAAAGAGCTTTCTAACGAGCTATAGTGCTCAAAAATCAGACTTCGGATAAAAACAATATGAGCGTTCAGGTTCTAGGGGTAAAAACTAACAATTAGGTTTTCCTTCAAATATGAGCTAAGGTGTCTTCTATGAGCTTTAGTCACCCAAAAATTTTCTCAAATTAGCCTCAAAATGGCCCAAAAAATCAAACCCTAAATTTGGCGTTTTGGGTGAACAATCGCGATGGTCTGGGACCATCGCGATGGCTCAGGTGAACCGTCGTGATGGCGTGGGAGAATTGCGATGGTTCGATCGTGTGAGGCATTGCGATGGTCTGGCTAGCAAACAATCGCGATGGCATGAGCCCATCACGATGGTCACGAGGCGCGATGGCTTGAGCCAATCGCGATGGTCCAACTTCGAGGTGTCGCGATGGCATACTTGGTATCGTCGCGATGCTCTCGCTTGACACGTGGCAGGGAATCGTTGTGATGGCATGAGCCAATCGGGATGGCGTGGGGTTGATGGGAACATCACGATGGTCAATGACTGTCGTGATGGTTCAAGTCAACCCTCGCGATGGTGTGAGACCGTCGCGATGGTCCGGCGGAGCCATCGCGATGGTGTGAGCCAATCGTGATGGTGTGACACAATCGCGATGGTGTGAGTCCATCGCGATGGTCCACCAAAAGGCAACTATGGATTCTTATGTGCGCAAGTGTGCTCTACACTGTGGTGAACTCGCTTACCAAAAATTCCGAGTTTGGCAGACCATCGTGATGGTCTGACACACACGACAGATTCTGACAAAAAGTGGTTTTTTTACCTTTTGAAAGCTTTCCTGTTGCTCTGGAGCTCTGTACCTACAAGAAAACTCAAAAACACGCATGCACATACAAGCACAAAAGCTCTCTCTCTCTCTCGCATGCACAAATGAGGGGAAATGAGGAGAAAGGGTGGATATGGTGAATTTTTTGATTTTTTTGAAGTGGAAGAAGATGATGCGGTGGTGAAGAAGGAGTGTAGAGGAGATGGAAAACACAAAAAACTACTTAAAACCAACAACAAAAACTGAAATTTTTACCTTGCAATGCCACTTCTTGCTATACTCTTACCATCACGCATTCATCGTAGACTTGATCCTCGAAAACTGCGACAAATTTGGTGTTGCTCTATCACAATGGTAAGTACCACGTTAAGAAACTACACCTCCTTAATGTCAATCTGCGGAAGAGATAGAAGTGATATGAAGATCGTGAATATGAGATGTAGTGAGAGTGAAGGTGAGAAGCATAGAGATGCACACACACGTACACAAACACATGTAAGAGACAAACAAGACACAATGGAAGGTAGGAAGAGAGACTCTATTACTCAAGATCTCAATTACAAGCTCAAAAATAGCTCTAAGGTCACACTATCCAACACTAGCTAACCTCAAAAATGAGCACTCTAGCTCTTTTTATAGATTCTAGACTAGTTTTGCCCGGTTTCACATCTAGTGACCGGCCTAGTTAAAAAAGAGGTTCTAGATGATATTTGAAGGTCTAAACGATGTCTAAAGATAGCCAAAATTGGTAGGCTCCTTCTGCCTAAGCTCCTCAAGCTTGAGGACTCCTCGTCTTGCACAAAATGGAGCTTATGATTACAAAAGTGGTTGCTCTATGTTACATATGATACATGAGTGATGAAAATCACTGTTGAGAGTTTTTGAAAAGTATTTATAAAACATATTTGTTTGAAAATAATCTGTCTGGCTCCCCACTACTTTGTTGTGCTCTGTCTTCACATACTTCCTCGATGTCTGTGCCTCTTGCTATTGCCAACACTGGCACTATGGCTCTTTCCATGTTTTCCTCTGGTTAATCATATTTAACCGGCACTACATTATGTGGAAATGGTGGTTGTTGTCCTAACACAGGCTGAGGTTGTCCATATTGCACTTGTTCATATGGCCTAGGCATTCCTTGTGGTCCTTGATAAGGATTGTATCTTGGAATCTCCCTGCGTGGCTCTCTAGGAGGGTATCCATACGGCCTATACTAAGGTTGATTTAAAGGTTGTGACTGCCTATTGAATGGGCAATTCTCAATGGTATGATTAGTGTATTTTTGTTCTATATGGTAATACAAGGCGGTTTCTTGATTTGACTACCTATTGTAAGGATAAGCTTGAGGCATGCCTGTTCCTCCTCTTACACACATGTGAGTTGGATGGTCTCCTCTGCATAAGCTGCATCTTTGCAACATGGGTATTTTCATTGATGGGTGCTAGTAGTTCCTCTGTCTATGAGCTCCTAACTTCTTAGCTACCAATTCCGCTAACTCCTCTACATTAATGGAGTTAGATGTCACTGTACTTCTAGTGTCTTCTAATTTCGTAGGTCTTGGTGTACTTTTGAGATTGTTACCTAGGTTGTCCTCTAGGTCAATACACTCTTGAAGACACTCACTCAACATGTGAAGTCGTTTCACGTAGACTAGGGTTCTCAATGTTCCGTTTGTTAGCCTATCTAAGAATAGGATATCATTTTTTTCTGAGTGGGTCTTTCTATTGCTGGACATCTATCGACATATTGATTGAACCTCCGGGCCACTGTTTTCACCGTTTCATTTGGATTTTGTTTTAGAGCCATGGATTAAGGATGAAGAGTTGTGTTTAATCCCTATCTTGGTGAATTCTCCAATGAATTCTTGAAAAAATTGCTCAATGTTTCCAAATGGATTGGGATCCAATGGTTGGAACCAAGTCAAATCCGTCCCTGTGAGAGTAAGTCCGAATGACTGATGCTGCACAAAGAAATCATCCACTTGCTCTGCCCATAGAACTTGTTTAAATTCAGCTATGTGATCATAAGGTTCCCCCATTCCGTCGTAATGGTTTCTCATGCATTTAGCCACTTGAATTGATCTTAGTCTTCTTATGGGTTCTGGTGGTCTAGGTATTACAGGAATTGCTCGTCTAATAGGAGGTACCCCATGAACTCGTTTTGGCAAATTTTTTTGGGATTTTTCTTGATGTTTCCAACTTTCCCAGATGAGGAATTTGAGCCTCACAGTTGGGCAGAAATCTTGGCCACCATGGACATTGCTGTCAATGAAGAACAGTGGACACCTCATTGTGATGAGAAGGGTTATGATATTTTTGTGTTCATGTGTCAGCCCTTGCACAAATTGAGCGTGCAAAAAAATATGTTGGAGATTAAGATGTATCTTGGTGGGATGAGTTTTTTAACCATCAAGAAGAGACTATAAGGAATACCATTGCAGGGCGTTCGCGAATTGATATTCCATTCACATGGGATTTTAGCATAGGAAGATCAATGAATGTGGACCAAGCATGTAATGCAGATACACTTCAACGCTTTATCCATCCACCAGAAAGGAGTATTTATGTAGGACCAAGGATGGCAAAATAGGTTGAAGCACAATGGTAAGGAAATTTGAAAGAAATGAATGTTGGAACACTTATTGCAATCCTTACTGATGGTGATGAGGCTACCAGACCATTTTTTATAGCAAAAGTTTTAGAGGTCATTAACGATATTGATCAAAGAAGAATAGAGGCTTTGATAGTGCATTGGTATTATAAAAAAATTTGTAATGCATTCACTGGTAAGTATAACTTAGAAATGGTATGTGACATTAAATGAACAGGCTGAAAAAAGAAAAAGAATATTCGAAGTACATCCACTCTTCAAATGGATGATGTACATATTATTGTTTATGATTTTGCCTTGATAAAAATAGGGCACTTGAGGAAAGAAACCATCAATATGATAAAGCAAAAGCTTATAGATGTATGTGGGACATCTAATCATAGACAAACAAGAAGATCTATGCATGATCCTATAGAATTTGTATGTACTTGGATGAGGATAGAGCTGTTGTTGACATAGAAGAAGAAGAAGAAGAAGAAGAAGAAGATGATGATGAAGAGGAAGAATAAAGCTCCTAATAGCCTCAGACTGAATCAGATGCATCCAATGATGGGAGTGTAGACATAGATCAAGAAAGTTGTAAGTTAATTTGAAAATCTATGATAGTTTTGGTGCTTATACAACTACTCCAAAGCACTTTGCATAATGAAACCATGTTCTATTGCATTTTTGAATCACTATCGAAGATCCTCCATCCAACAAAGGTTCAATTTTTATTTTCTATATAAGATTTTTTATCACTTTTATATTTCTCATATAGATTCTGGAGATCTCAATGTTAAATAGATCCAAATTTTGGGCACATTTTGAGCTCCTAAATCTTCAAAAAATGACA
Organism: Ceratopteris richardii; assembly: GCA_020310875.1. Classification (NCBI taxonomy): domain Eukaryota; kingdom Viridiplantae; phylum Streptophyta; class Polypodiopsida; order Polypodiales; family Pteridaceae; genus Ceratopteris; species Ceratopteris richardii. The sequence continues at coordinate 50,858,620 of CM035422.1, forward strand.
AAAAATGTCAAAAAATTACATGTTTTAACTTGATTTTTGAAATGTATGTATAGTTGTGTAAAGGGTTTTCAAACATAAGATGTAATTTGCTTGATTTTCAACAAAGGAGTTCACTTTTATGAAATAGTTCTCGTTTTTTTATGACTTGCAATTTAAGCTAGATGGAATTGTTGATAGGTATAAGGTTAGGCTTATTGGAGAAGGTTGGGCTCAAGAAAGTGGCATTGATTTTGAGTCTATGCATACTCCAGTTCAATAGAGGCTCAAACCTAATTTCACCCTCTCTTATTCCAACTTGATTAGTGGCTCAAAGTTAAGGTTGAGCCTCATTGAATCCAACTTAAATAGAGGCTGAAACTTAATTTTGAGTCTATCTGCCTCCAAGTTGAATAGAGCCTCAAACTTTCATTCAAGCCTCTCTAGCTCCAAGTTGAATAGAACCTCAAACTTAAGTTTGAACCTCTCTAACTCCTAATTCAATAATATGCTTAGAGGCTCTAACTTATGCTTGAGCCTCTTCTAAAACATCCTCTAGTTGAGTGGTAGAGGCTTAGACTTACGTTTAAGCCTTTGGACTTCATAGAATCTTTGTAATCCATCACAACAAAGGCTCAAACTTTAGTTTAAGCCTTCTATCAAATGATCAAAGAAGCCTCAAAATATTTATCTTTTATATGGAGAGGCTCAAACTTAAGTTCAAGAATATTTTTGTTATTAATTTAGATACTCAAACTTAAGTTTGAATCTCTCTTTTTAAATGGAGCCTCTAACTTTATTTCCAGCTTCTTTTAGTTATATTCTTAGAGATGTAAACTTAACTTTGACCATCTCTTATAATAGATTAGATGTGCTATGAATATAAAGGACTTGAATCTACGTTTAAGCTTTTCCCTATTAAAGGAGTAGAGACTTGAACTTATGTTTGAGCCTCTTACAATCAAAGGTGAATAAAGTTGAAGAGGTTAAGAAGATAAGAATTTAAATTTAGGCTTGTTGCAATTGTTAGCTTCAAGAATCTAGATTAAATTTGAGCCTCTATTATCTAGATTAAAGAAAGTTTGAAGATACGAAGCTCGAAGTGAACTTTTGATTGATAGGCTCAAACTGAAGTTTGAGCTTGAATGTTGTTGATGCTAAAACATAAGTAATTTCCTCTTGCATAATAAATTAATGAAGCTAGTAAGACAAGAGGTTGGATCTTAAGTTTGAGAATCTTGCACTCAAAAGAGTGGAGCCTCCAACTATAGTTTGAGCCTATGAATCAACATAAGCATAGCCTATTATTGTCAGAATGTACATCAGTAGGACATAAAAGCTACATTTCTAAATGGTTGGATGTTTTTCAGCCCTATGGATTTGTGCAAAAAGGGCATGAAGACAAAGTGTGTAGGTTGAAAAAGGAATTATATGGTTTGAAGCAAGCACCATATTCTTGGTATGAAAAGATACATGCCTACTTGATTGCACATGGTTTTGAGAGTAGTCCAGCTAAGAGCACCTTATATGTTAAGCATGCAAATGATGTGCTTCTGTTCATTGTTGTCTATCTTGATGGCATGCTCCTCATCGGTCCTAATGAAAAACATATTGCTAATTTTAAGTGTGATTTGCATGACTATTTTGAGATGTCATATTTGGGACATTTTTATCATTATTTGGGCATTCAATTTATGCAACTTGATGGTGGAATAGATCTAAGTGAAACAAAATATATTGACACAATATTGTACTATTTTGCCCTTGAAGATTCCAAAACTATTGCCACTCCTATGGAAAGAGGTTAATGGTTGAGTCTTCATGATGTTGGAGATGCATTCGATGCCATTCTCTATCAGCAGACTATTGGATGCTTGATTTACTTATGCATAATTTGGCTTGATATTCAATTTTCTATGTCACAGATGAGCAAGTTTGTGCATTGCCCAAGTCTCAAGCATTGGTAGACGGTTAAGTGCATCTTTGACTACTTGAATGGTACCTAGCTACTTGGATTGTTTTATCCCAAGGGGGATCACTACCACCAGATTTACATGTTTTTTCTGACTCTGACTGGGCTAGTTGCTATGACACTCATTTGTCCACTAGTGGTTTTTGCTTCATGCTTGGTAGCTCATGCATATATTGGTTGAGCAAAGAGCAGCCTACTATGGCCACTTATAGTTGTGAGGTTGAGTGTAGGGCAACGTTCAAAGCGACTATTGAGTGTGTGTGGCTTAAAGGCCTTTTGGCTGATTTGGGTTTTGGTCATTCTTCTATCACCACAATCTTCACTAATAGTCAAAGAACATTGGCATTTGCAAGGAACCGTGTTCCATGCTTGCAATAAGCACATTCAGATGCACTATCATTGTGTCAAGGAGAGGTTCTCTGTTGGAGAGATCAAGTTGGCATAATTTCCCACACAAGAGAACATTGTAGACCTTTTCATAAAGGCAATGACTAGGGAGAAGCTTGAAGCTGTCCCCAAAGCTTTGGGCTTAATTTCTTTTGTGGATTGATTCCACATAGCTTGGCACTTCCTTATACATGAGTGCCAACTCCTTGTTCACCACATCATTCCCGCGGGGGACTTATTGATATTTTTTGGTAGTGATATCTGTGAACACACTTAGGACCACCAAAGAATTTTTCTCCCTCTTTAAGAGGTTTCTTCCCCTAGCTTGTATATATGCCTATAGCCCTAATGGTTCACTTATCTTTGTACATTCATTTGGTAATACATTCAATATTGTGTATTGTGCTCCAAGCTTCTTCTTCTTCTTCTTCCTTGTGTTGTTCACATGCTTTCATAGACCTCAAACTCCAACAAACCATTAGAGCCTTGCTAAGTGGTTCAACTGCAAGGAATTGGAAGCTACTTCAACTTGATGTGTAGAATGATTTCCTCAAGGGATGGATCAATGAGGACGTACACATGTCACAACCCCATGAGTATGAAAATCCTAATTATGGTTGCAAGATTAAGAAAGCACTATATGGTCTGGAAGGATCCCCTAGAGCTTGGAACTACAGGTTGATAACATACTTGCAAGCTCAAGGATTCAAACCAAGCTATGTTGTTTCATCATTACTCATAAAAAGTATTCTTGATGATGTTATTTGTTTATGTGTCTATGTAGATGACATAATTATGACAAGTTATGATATGACTTGAATAGAAAGAATAAAAAAACATATGGAGGTTGAGTCCAAGATCACTGATCTCAGAGAACTTACATTCTTCTTAGGCATGCAGGTTACCTATATAGATCAAGGAATGTACTTGAATCAAAGAAGATACATTCAAGATGTACTTTTGAAGTTTAAAATGGATACTGCCAAACTTGTAGGAACACTTATGGAGATGAACCATAAACTTAGTGCATATGAAGGAGAACATATAGAAAATGTGAAAGAATATCAAAGCCTTGTGGGTAGTCTAATTTATGTGACACATAGAAAGGTAGATATATCCTATAGTGTTGGAGTACTTAGTCAATTTATGCACTCTTGAAGAGAACCACACATGGATGTAACTAAAAGAGTACTCAAGTATCTTAAAGGCACTATCAATGAAGGTATATTCTACACATACATCTGATTTGGAACTTGAATTATATTCAAATGAAAATTGGGCAACCAAGGATGACAGGAGTACATAAGGATTTTTAGCATTTGTAGGATCAAAAACCTGTTTCTTGGATTTATAAGAAAAACCTATAATAGCACCCTCCCCAACTGAATTGATTATAAAGGCTTGACAAAAGCCACTTAAGAAGCAATTTAGCTAAGAGTATTGTATGCAAATTTAGGACTTGTTAGATCCAAACCTCACATTTTTGGAGACAACTTAAGCTCAATGCATCTTGCATCTAAAGTTGAATATCATCTGAGAACCAAACATAAAGAGGTTCATTACCATTTTATCAGAGAAACTCATTTCAAAAGAGATTGACATGGCATTTGTTCCAAAAGATAAACAAGTGGCAGATATGATGACAAAGGCTCTAGATGGAGTAAAGATTTGTAGAGTCAAAGCTATTGCAGGTATACAAAGCATTTTTTATTAAAGAATCAAGCATATTTAGCTTGAGGGGGAGCAGTTAGGAAAAATAAGCTCTCAATATGCTTGAAGATGAAGGATTCATTAAGGACAATCAAGTTTATGTATTTAAAAGAACTTTTCTCATGTGGAAAATTCTATGGTTTCACATATACCATTTGTATATTTACATACTAGAAAAATTAATTATGTACCATAACATTACCTCACTATTTGAGGATGTAATTTGAAGCTTTAAGCCATGATTCAAGTGGTTGAAGTCTCCCACGAACACTTCAATAGAGAGCATGTCACAACTAGCTCATTCCCGTGAGGCATATGAGTTATTTTTGTGTGTTAGAAGTCGTGGAATACCATGCGGAGACATGATGGAGTGTACATAATCACTATACAAACTTTTAATCAAAACAGTATTAGAATACAATCAAGTTGAATCTATTTCTTTCTCACTACCCCTTTCTCTGTGTCATCTTCTCCAAAGTTATCCAATTGCAGATCTTGTTTTGCCCTATTCAAAAGTATAATGTTCATGATTAAGGGTTCATGGTAAAGATATTAGTGTCTACTTTATATTTATAAAAGCTTGTCATATTTGGATTCTTCTACAATGAGTTAGAGTTAATTTTTCTTATCAAGGTCTATTATTGTTATTCCTTGAATTGTGAGAATGACCATTTGGGGAAGTTATGATCATAATTAGAGCATTTCCTATTAATAAATTGTATTCTAGTGCATAATAGTTTCTTAACTCTATAAGACATCATCGTCTAACATGAACTTGGTCAATTATAAAAAGGCTAAGAGCATTAAGCATTCTAAGTAGCACATTCTTCCATAATTAGAAAGTCCTCTTTGCGTTGCTTCATGTGCAAGTAGTCTATTTTGCATCATCTTGTTCATAGTGATGTTGCGAAGGACATAAGATGTTTTATTGCACTAAATTGAAGCTTATAAATTCAATCAAGCTTACTTCCACTGAGGAAATTGTGAGGCTTCCAAGGTGAAATAGCCATTGAAGACCCCCAAAAGGGCAAAACAAATTGCATTAATGTTAAATATCATTGTTTTAGGGTTTAGCATGGAAAATTCTAAATATATATGGGAGTCCAAACTAAACTTCGATCCATTAAGGAAGGTTTCGGTTCTTGTTTGAGTTGTAACCAATTTGGGAAAAGAAAAGTCCTAGCACATTTCTTTACAATGCTTGTCCCAAAACCTAACTTTTACCATCATTTATTTTTTACTCATTCATTACAACCATGTAGTGAAAAGGACGTTCTAGGTACTTTTGTGTTTCCTTTCTTGCTTCTAGATCAATCACTGAAGAAGTTCAAGTTGTCATCTATGAGGCTTTAAAGATGTTTGGAACACATGTTGCTTCTGAGAAAGGGAACGTGATCCCAAAGTCGATGAAGAAAAGTGAAGTAGTCAACATATGTTAGCAATCACTCATAACCTCTCTATTGCACTTTGAATGTGCATGGAACCCTTCACATTTCTAGGTCACGATTCTTTCACACAACCCCACAAGAAATTATGGTTCAGTTTATAGCTAATTTAGAACATGTCGCTCTATGCATTGATCTACCTCACTGGATCATAGAGAAACTATATTTCACTAAAACTAGGTGGATCAAAAATCTAGTACTTAATGGATGTTGTGCCATGATGATTGTCGGTGCATTAAGCAAGACTAAGAGCATTTATTAATTCTTTGGATTACTCTCGCCTTTTATCACACACGACATATGAACCTATGTTCATAAAAGTTCGAAAGATTAATTCTTGGACTTATCTCAATCAATTGTAAAAGACGAAGTGGAAGGAATATCATGGAAAGAGGGAGGCAAAATCCATGACTTTTTTAGTTTTGATTCAAGTTCAAATTATTCCTAAAGACTAGGTCCATTTAGGTAGATGACTCATCATATTCAAATTCAAAAAATGTGTGTAAATAGACCATCTCTTAGTCGCATGATATACAACCTACTTTGAGAGTTTTGAGCTGAAAATTTGAGCCTACATTGTGCTCGGTTCAAGTAGAGTATTCATCCATACAAATTATGATTCATATATCTTGATTATTGATTCTTTGTGTGCGACTACAATATCTTGAGGTACAAATTGAACTTTTCTTATCTATATGATTGTATTGGAGCTCAAATATGAAGTTTCATTGTCATTGTCACAGTAGATCTTAAGCTATGAATGTTTGAAGGTGAATATGTCTACACTTCATCTTGTTCCTAAAAACTTGGGGTGAGCCCCTAGACTTGCAAAACTTATTTCTCTCTATATAGTCTAAATAGGCTCATCAAATCACTTGCTTTAATTAGCTGAGCATTCCAATTAGATGTGTGAAAAAGCAGTTTGGTCAATTTCATACTAGGTTGTGAGTTGTAAGCATTTTTCTATGACCTTCACATCCCAAAATAGAAGGTTTCTTCAAAACTTATAAAGTGCAAGCTATCTGTTCTGATGCAATCATTTGAGTATAATATTCCAAAGGACTTAGTGCCTATTTATGCATACTTTGGAAGCTAAGTAAGTATATTAAATATCCAAGAAGCTGTCTTCGCTAGTTTTGGGTAGGTTTTTGCAAACACCCGCTCATCTTTGTTTATATCTCATCACCTCTTCATAGCACTATCAGAGCAACTAAGCATCATGGGTGATGGCTTTCTCTCATCTATTGAAAAACTAGATCGACGTAATTACTCAACATGGTAAAAATGAGAAACTCTTTGAAGCACATAAACACTTCAAACTTTGCGTTCAATGGATAAAACCATGCATATGTGGAAAAATCAGCAATAAAAGCCATGAGGTAAAGGTAATTCCCAAAGGAGGGTGTCTGCATAGAGCCACAGACATCACTATGATTAAGTTGCAATTTCTTAGTAGCTCGAATTGAACAATCTTTTGGGAATGATGAATGCTCCATTTTGCCTAAAATACAACCTTCACAAACATGTTTACCAAGTGCCTCAAGTTTGGGCAAAGAGGACACCATTTTAGATTTTGGTAGGCAAACTAGAAAAAATTAGATGACCAAAGCATGCATGCCAAAACTCTGCATCTGACATGGCTTGAGAATCATGTACTCCACATGTTGAATCATTCACACATTTTTCATAGTCTATGAGCTTGTACTGTCCACAACATAAAATGCTAGAAGAAATAATGACATCACCATTTGATAGATCATGAACTATACATTTGTCATCAAACAATTTCACAACCAACCCGATGTTGGCTAATGTTGAAATGGTAACGGATGTTTCTTGATCCCTCTCACAAATAAAGCATCCGATAATATAAAAGAGATACCATCAGTGGTAGTCAGAATGATCTTACGAACTCCCATGATAGGATAAAAGGAGTTGTTGGCACATGTGACAGTATTCCCTATAGGGGCAAGCTCAAGTGAAGTGAAGAAACTATGCTATGAGGTATTATGTTTAGTTGCCCAGCTATCAAAGTACCAAACATCTCAATCTACTACAACATACACTCTTCATGAGAAGATGGGTCATAACTACAAACAGTAGTAAATGCCCATTCTTCATTCTGCACAACATTAGCATACTCTATTTTGGTTGTAAAGGCCTATACAACAACCATTCTGGCCTCTTTCATTTTCATTATCTTTGTGTGCATTGAGCTTGAAATCTCATTAGTTTATCTCATCATATTTCCAAGTACATGTGTTTGAAGAGTACACATAGGTACAAGCTACTTGTTTGGATGGTTTCTAGTTTATCTTGTCCAAGGAGCTGGAAATAGTTGACATTGTCAAAATTGAATGATCTATGGCTTATTGGAAAGCTTACATAGTCTATTCTCAGTATGCAAAATCTCTGAAGTTCACTACTCTATTCTAGAGAGCAATTCTAGTTTTGATGGACAATGGTAGTGAACAATTTGGTGCTGGGAATGACCCATCTATCTTTTGCTACAACAAGGAGTGGATATAGTCCATGAAAGAGATCATATGTTGTCTGAATAAAATCATGGTTATTCTAAACTTTCAAATATGATGCTTCTGTGGAAGATGCTTTGATATTTGGTCATAAGAAGCTTCGCAAATGGAGAGAGGCCCTATTCGAACCACAAGGTTTTTGAGACCACAAGGTTTTTGAAACCACAAGGTGTTCATTTTTCATTGGCTACCTTAAATTTCAAATTTAATTTTATGTGAGATAAACAACACAATTTTTGTATTGAGTTTTATTTTTGAAGATTAAAAAAAAGGCCATCCATAAGTTATAGCCAAAAATACTAGTAGTGGTCAATACGACCATACTAGCCATGGCAATATGTAGCCCAAGGGGTGCTATGTTCTTCTACATAGCGTTACGCAATATTTACGCAAGCCCATTGGATATCTTGATAAAACTTGGTTCACGTAAAACATTTAACTTGATTGGGATGGATAAGCATTCATTTGAGTCATCAATGACTGAAATGACAGATTTCAATGGATAAAGAGGAACGATTTTTATTTTACAAATTTACAAGATCTTGCAATTATCAATGAGAAAGGAGGGGATATGTTACAAGGAATGGTCTCATATGCAGACATTATATACATCAAAGTGGACTTCGAAATTCGTAATTACAAAATTATCCTTTTTAAAGTTAATGGAAAATAAATTAGCTAAACAAAAACAAAATGTGATTCTCAACATAATCTTGGTGAGAATATAAGAGAGAAGAGGGTGACGCCTCATTACATCCTTTGAAAATATTTTACTGATTGATGTATTAAGGAAATTGACAAGTAAAATGTTGCCACGTGCACAAAAATATAACATTCTTGTTTGCCTTAATCCAATGAAGAACAGTTTTGTTTTAGTAGATAGGCTCTAAAGCACCACTAGCGTGACATGATTTCTTGTATTTAGGGCAATATTTATTTTTTCATATAAAAATGATCTTTTTTGCACAATATAGAATGCAAATCTATAAAATTTCAAGATAAAAAAGATATTTGAAGATACGAAATATATAAAATTTCACAAAAGTCTATGATTTTTAGTCACACTTGATACGTCAAATCAAGAGACTTAAAAGCCTCATAATCTTTGTCTATAAATAATGGCAAAGTTTGTGGGTCTTCGTTTATCACTTTGAAATTCTCTATAAACTTTGACATTCTCTATTTTGGATACGTTCTCTGAGTGTTCAAATGGCTTCTTTCTCACATCTTTCTTTCAATCCCATCACTTCATGTCAAGTTTACAATAGGAGGGAGGATTCCTTATGGAAACCTCTTCCTCTACAAGTGAATGATTGGGTGACTATGTTACAAAAATGTAGAGGTGTCAAAAACGTGAAGCATGCTTAAATAAACAACACAAGGAATAATTGGAAATGTTGTATTCTTGGTTTCAAATTAAAAAGACATGGATGGTTTGCAATAGTGCAACATGTGTACAATGCTAAGGATCAGGTGATTAAGAGTCATCTATATTATTCATCAGACTGTAAGTCACTTTTTACAATGTATCTCTTTATCTTTTTAAGATTTTATGTATTTTTGTTCTTCAAGATGTCTCTTTTTATGTTGTAGATATTTTTCCTTCCAATGCTCTAGAGTGGTAACCTATTGAATGTTTAACAACAACATTCAAAGTTACTCATAAAGACTATGCAGACATAAGTTATGTAAACAAAAGCTATTATATTTTCAAATAGAATGTAATTATTTTTTGTGGAATACCAAGTACCATCAATGAGAAAAGTATCTAGAGAACTTGAAGATCTCTTAGCTCCTACCATTTCTCCATTAGATTGGGACTTTCATAATCAATGGAAAACTTCAATTTTTTTGAGCAAGATAAAAAATGACATGGAAATTTTACCAAGACAAATTTCTTGAAAGATCAAGATTCAATGGTTTTTTTCTCTTCAATTTTTATGGAATGTTTTGAAAACATTAAATTACAAAAAAAAAAAAATGCTATTGAATATAAGAATTTCAATTTTACAGATTGATCATGTTTGAGGTAAGAACTCAAATACCAAAGAAGTTCAAAAACTAGGGAGATATCATTTTATGTAAAGTAATTTCTCATTCTCTATCAATTTCATATTAGATATCTCAACAATACCTAGTGTTAAGATATTATTATAAAAGGTGGAAAAAGAATCCAAAGATTGGATACCTAAATATTTGATTACGAAGAGAATTGTCTAGAATTTGAATTAGAAGTGCTCCTGCATCTAGATTTTAAACCTAAGAAAATACTTTTCACTACAAATTGGAAACTAGAAATCTTTGAGAGCTTTTAGAGTATCTTTATGAGGTTTCACTACAATTTAGATTCTTAATTGATTGTGTAGTGGTAAACATAAGATGAGAGAAAACATTATCTTGTATTACTTCCTTATCACCTAAAGTGATCATGTTGCTATGTTTGTGAATGAAACCATCATGCTTACAGTTTTTTGTACCCACCAAAAATAATTACATTTCATCTAGAACGAAACTGATTAGAACATCTTGAATGTGCTTTATCCTTTTTTCTATTTCAATTATTGCAATAAATTTAGGTTCATAATGCCTGTTAACCTCTATCTTGCCTCCATTCTAGTTTAGAATAGGAGTAGGTTAACTAAGGGTTCTTGGGAGGGAGAATTTAGATTAGTCTAAATCTCTTAGTTTATCCAATACCTGCTATTTTGGTGCTGCAACTTTTCGGTACTCTACTTCTAGACTACACAGAGTATACCAAATTGTAATCTATGCTAATTATTATTGCACTTACTAATACTAACCACTATAATGAAAAAGACTAATACAATCTCAAATCACTAATTAACTAATCCTTCCACGCAATACTATCCTTACATAGACGTCCAAATTATGCAGATTACTCAGAGTATAATTGTCTTCAATGCAAAAATTAATACTGAATAGAATAAAGAGACAATGCGATTACTCAAAATATACTAAGAACAAAGTACCTACAATACCATTTGCTAACCATCCAATGCACTCTTGGTTCTTTGCCTCAATCTCTGTTCTACACAGTAGGCAAAAGAACACACTTTCATTCATAATAGAAGAGTTAATGGTACAATCTTGCCTTTGTGTTGAGGAGAGTTCATCAAATTACATAAATAGAACAAAATAAAATAGGCCAAAATACGAGAACATCATATATTTCCAAGAAATTGTCCTATCAACCTAATACTTTGGCATGCACAAACCTACGCCCCAAACAATCTACTCTTCTTCTTCTTACTTAGCATTAGAAGGGGTACGTACATCAGAAGTGAATGATTCTTTGACTTCTTTAGATGTTTGCTGAATTTTGTGGACCATGCTCTTTAACAATCTCTACACCATGTTGATCCAACAAAATAGTAGCTTGTGAATCATTTCTAGAGGAGGCAGAAGTGGAGATGTCATATTATGGCTTTGTGCCACATGGCTCTATGAGGAGCATTGTTTTATATGATGGGTAGAAAAAGGGAGATTATTATCTCATATAGAGAAAGAGGCTCAAGTAGAGAAGACTTGACTACGCTTAATAAGAGAGCTGCTCGGGCATGGTAGGGCGGAGAACTCATCTAATCTCTATGTGTGGCAAGCTCACGAAGGCGTTCAGCAATGCAAAAGAGTTAAGCGACCTTACACTGGTATCAGAGCCTTCTTATCTTGGTCATTTTCGCGTGTGCAGACTATGGGGATTGAACCCAGATGGCATGGAAAGGAGGGGAATGCCTTTTCCAATAAGCCAAGGCGCTTTGCATGCTTAGTACATGTCATCTACAATATGACACATTATTCTGCCGAGTTATAGCTCACTTTTGGGAGACAAATGTTCTCTGTGTGTTGCAATGGAGCTCACGGTCACGTCCGATGCCTCCAATGAGCAGTAATAAAGTAATGGGGTCCTAACACTGGTACATTGTTATGTACTGTAATAGAGCTGAATCTTGGTTCTGTAGAACGTGAGAGAGACCTTGGACTCTTCCATACCGTCAAGAGCTTCATGAACTTCATGCTTTATTCCTGATAATGGCAACTTCATTACAAAGTCATTGGTTAGGAGATGGAGCACTTATAGGTGCATAAATTGTGGAAGTACCATTGGTATTTTGTTCGCCTCTACCCAGAGCCGTGATAGAATGAGGAAGACGGATCTCACCTCGCAATCGACAAGAATTTCTCCTCTGCTTGATCGAGAGGATTTCTTGGACTGGATCATTGGCATGGGATTTCTCGAGAAGGGGGGATACCGCCTCAAGCATAGGTATGAAATTTTTGGTTATTTTTGAGAATTAACAGTTAAATGTTCGATCTTTGAGAAGGGCAAGGATGGGTTTGCGCATAAATTCTTTGAGGGAAATCATATTTATGGAGAGTATGGAGTATGTACTCTCATCTGAAGTCACAAAAATCCCTCAAAAAACAAGAAAGCATAAGCTATAAGTATCTCCAAACAGGTATGTTCATGATTTTTCACATAAATTTCAGGAGCTATTTTTGACTAATAACCATCTTGGGGAAGGGAAATGAAGTAGGATTCTTCTTGGTTTGGTAGGAAAAATCATGCACACCTATAGTCTAGTATATTGAATTCCATATAACATTAAGAAATCCAAAAGATACCTCAGTTTGATGGGAGTTTGAAGCTCCACCAAACCCCCTTCCATCACAGTTTGACAAAAAATTTCAGCACCTAAATCTAAGAAACTCCCATTTTGGAAGAGGGAAAAAGAGGTGCGGTAGCTATGGATGGATGGGAAAAAGTATATATACTGAGAGTATGGTGTATGGACTTCTTAGGAGAATCATTAGATTCATCAAAATGATAAGATAAGGAGGAATTGTACTTCCTCAAAGACCCCTTCCCACACTTTTTGGAAAAAAAATCTACATGTTAAATTTTGCCAAACTCCACTTTTGGGAGTAAGAAAACAGACCATTTATGAGGCTTCCCATGGATTAGTGCACATGTACATGAATTATGGTGTATGAATTACCATAGAGAAGAAAAAAACTAAGAGAAATCCACATTTAGAGTGGATTAGAAGCTTGCTAAGAGCTCCCATTTAAGTTTTTGCATAAAAGCAAAAATCTTGATTTAGGTCTCTTTTAGGGAGCGAATTAGCATGGACTAAGGGAGGATTTGGAAAGGTGAAAATAGTCCCAAGCATCTTCATATACCACTCTCTGAGGTTATGGAGAGAATTTTAGCATTTGCTTGATGGGAGAATGCTTTTGAGCACCCCAAAGATCACATTTTTACACTTTTTCCAGCCCCTCCAACAGTTCACTAGTTTGGCATGTCCCACTTGGAATGGTCATATCTTGAGCTAGAAAACTCCAAATTGGACGTCCTATGGCTCATCTCGAAGAACACAAGGTCTATGTTCAGTTTATGGAAAGAAATTTTGGAAAATAAGTATTTTTGTAGGTCTGTACAGCTCTGCAAAGTCTGAACAGTTTTTGGCAACTACCTTTCGGGAGCCATATCTTTCAAACCGGGAAGGCGACTTGAGTAATTTCACTTTGAGCTCTTTGCACATGCTATATATTTCAGTTTATGGACATTTGTAGGTCCTAAAATGATTTTTGCAGGTCTAAGGAGGGATTACAAATGCATTTGTTTTGGTAAAATTGCATTATTTTAGTAGTCATCTGACCATGCTTTTTGTTTTGGGGAGTGCTCCGATGTTTTCGGACACTTCAAAGTTTATGTTAGGACTTGAGGAGGAAGGTGCAGAGGTCTCAAAGCTTGTTGAGAACGATTGGATACATGCAATTCCAAAACCAAACTACTCAGGGACGTATGCTTTATGCTTTAGTCATTTTACTTTATGTTATGGCATGTTCTGTATGTACATGCATAAATTGGATTGGATACACCAAATGTTGATCATTATTTAAACCCTAAAATATGGATCGAGAGGTGAAAGTATACTTTTTGATTGTTTGCAGGAAAGAGGATTATAGAAACTATATGGCTATGCAACTCAGAGAATAGTTGCTAGCAAATGCTTTTATGTTTTTGCAGCTTATGGAATCCATATATGAGTTTATGGCATGCATGCCATGGGCCTATCAAGCCCTATGTTGTTGGGTGGCATGTGTGCCACTGAGCCTATGGTTTAAATTTTTTTGGGATTCCATTTCCTGGGGAAATGCTGTCAAAATTTTTCCTACCGCATGGCGTTATATACGCACTTGCCTTTAGGTAAGAATGTTATGGCATGGTAACATGCCTTTTCTGCAAACATCAATAAGATGTAGGCATGCTTCTAAGCATGTATTTGATGGACTTAGTACCATCAGAGTATTATACTTAAGGCAACTCCAGTAGTAACAAGATCCCTACACATAATCCTTATGGATTTAGACCATAGGATTGCTAAGGGAAGGAGCTACACCTTCACCATTAGTAATGTGCACAAGCAATCCTATAGGTTTTAGGAAGATATAGTTTGGGAGATATAGTTTGATAATCTCCAAGTTAGTGAAGATTTACTTATCTTCACAAGAGTCTCACATGATCATTACGAAACTATGGGTTATTATTAGAAATACCCAAAGAGTGACTAGTTTCACTCATGCACATCACTTGAGCAAGTAGTGAAGCATTTTTGCTACACTACTAAGGAAACCAAATAGATGGGATCAGAGAGATGGGTTTCATGAGATAGCATTGATGGGTGCTTATGTGATTCGAGTGATGGTTAGGAAGCCAGAGGTATGGCACTAGCTCGATGATTCAGAGCATAGATCCCTTAGTTTAAAAAAAAGTTTGGGTACCCAATACATATCATGTATATTGGGATCTACAGAAAGGTACCTAGGCTTAGTCTTGGTACCTAGGAACAAGTTGGTTTGGAACAGAAAGGGATATCCATCGTCACATATTGACTAGAACCAAACTGACTATTTCGAGGACATGGGACTCATTTGAGTACACTCATATGACTATTGGATATGGGATTCATTAGAGTCCACCTATATATTCTATTACATATGTTTGGAATATATATTCGGTTTAGTGTAGCTATGACACCGTGAATTGGAAGAAGGTTCCACTGGTATGGGACGGTGGAAACGACTTAGCTTTGAGCACTCTTCTTCTATGGCCAGGGAGAAAAGGACTCATCATTCATGGCGTCATGTCTCACTAGATCAGAGGAGATATCTTATTAGACATCTCCTTAGTATTGGGAGTTATCCTTCATAGTGTAGGGAAGATTTATTCTTCCAGTAGAGAATGTGATAGGTGATTTTATCACCATTGCTATCACATACTCATGATAATTCCATCATCTTTATTGGATCCTAAAGATCCATAAGCAGAGGAAGGTTGGCATAGATAGTTCTTTATTATGGATACACATGTGTTTATGGTATCATGTCACATCATTGCTGACCATTTTAGTAGAGGGCTTTGATCCTTATTAGGAATTTATTTTCTCCACTCTTCATTACATATACCTTCATTGGTTAGGGGAGATCTGTTCTCCATCTTCATAGGAACATGTATAATGAGGGATTATGCATTAGTTATGGAAGAGAGGACTAAATAAATTCATGAGTTTCTCTTTTAAGGAAAGGAGAAAGTGGGAATCAGCTCAGACATCCATGAGAGATCTCACTTTAGTTCAGTGGTCTCACTTTAGCTCCTGCTCTTTGAGAGAGAAAGAAGGAAAGGAAAACATGATTTCTTCATAGGAGAAGAATTGAGTATGTTTTCCTTTAGACAGAAGAGGTGTTTGGGAAACATCTCTTAGTTTTTTTTTCAGATGGAATTCATTTACTCTACTTTTAATATAATTTTCCTTCACACGGGAGTCTCTTTCTCCACTAGTTTTGAAGGAAAACATGGAGAACTTATGTACATGTTCTTAGTTATGAACAGAGTAAATGGATTCAACAAAGTCTCTTTCAAAGGGAAAGGGAAAGTGGAATAGGTTCCATTGCTAGAGCTCTTTTCCTAGAAGAGATTGAATAGAGAGAGAGAGAGAGTTTCACTTTCTCACTTTTAGGTTGTCTAGATAGAAGGGGCACTCTTCAAGGGAGATCAGTTAATCATGATGGTTAGATTGAATCTCACTTGTAGACTCTAGAGAGAAGTAGTTATTTTTACTTCCAGTGATGGTCTTTGACTAGATGAGATGATCTAGTTATTGACATTAGTTAGACTGGGAGTAGATTTATGACTCTTCTCATTAGGGTTTATAGAAGATAGAGATATATCTAACCTATTAGGATACCAAAATCTTAGTTGGTGTTACATCATGAGTATGATGAGTAAACATCAGTTAGGAGGATGGGTACTTAGGGATTATTTGAATCTCAAAGGGAATGCTTTCTGCATTCATATGGCAAACTACAAGGAAGAGAAATATTAGAGTTTGCACAAGTGCCAATAGATTCTTAGAACTTATTCCACAGGTAATGGATGAAAAACCACAGACTTCTTGGTTGGTGAAATGTAGAGATTGCATTTTACCACCATGAGCTCGATGATGGATTTGCATACTTCACAAGATAGTTAAGTTAAACTATTACTTGTGATTACACTCAAGGTTAGGAAGACCTAGAGTGGTATGAGGGCAATATATCATTTACTCTTAGATGGGTTTGATGTCACTTGATATGGGACTTTGTTCAATACTTCAGAGGATTCTATGGTTTATTATCTCCATTATGATATTATCAAGCCTATAAGCTCTTAGGTCATTCTGAGGATGTTGTATGTTATGGGAGTGATAGTTTGGAACTTGAGTGTATATGGGAGATAGTAGGCACCACTCAGACGGTTTCCCACCTTTGAGATGCTCTCATATGAGGCTTCTTAAGGGGAAGCATATGGGAAAACAACACTCAGAGATGACCATGTACATAGAGTACATGGGGTTCAGGGGACGTCCAAGCACTTAACTCTACAATTACGAACATTTCATGTACATTTTTGAGGACAAAAATGTTTTCAAGGGGAAGGAAATGTCATATTATGGCTTTGTATTATGGCTTTGTGCCACATGGCTTCATGAGGAGCATTGTTTTATATGATGGGTAGAAAAAGGGAGATTATTATCTCATATAGAGAAAGAGGCTCAAGTAGAGAAGACTTGATGTTAGAAGAAGCATTTTTTGAAGAGGAATATTTGTAAATGATAAAACAATTGTAGAAATATTTATGCAAATGATGTAAAAATGAGGAAGAGTCTTCCTCATGTAAATAAGAATCATATGTAATTTTTCTAGAATTTTGGGAAACTCTTAGATAGCATATTTTTAGACTAGGAAGAAAAAGGACAGAAATTCAAGTGTGAAAAGGGAAACTTGAAAATGTATAAAAGATAATTTCCTCTATTATGAGGGGGTTGGTTAATTGTATTTTGTGCTATCCAAGTAATGAGAAGAGTTTCTTGCAGAAAATCGTGTTTCTTCCTTTCATGTGAATTTCTTTGATTTGTTGAGTCTATTCTATGTGTATCCATGGAATTTGCAAGCTTCTATTGTGTATTTCTGATGAATGAGTATGAAGAGAGGTGATTCTTGATGTGTTGAGTGTGAAATTGCTGAAGAATAGTGCTGGAGATGAAAATCGTCAGTTTTCATAGAATCGCGATTGTCTCATCTGAAGGTTACATGTATCATTTTTGAGATTTGACTTCATAATTGTGCTCTGCTAAGAAAATAACACATTTTAGGCACCAAGATCATTGGAAATGATATAGTATTACTCAAGATAATCAAAACCCTAGAAATTGCTCTTCATCTTCATCATCTCACAGAAATCGAATCATTTTCCTCTTATTTTTTGGATTCCATCATCTAGAAGGGGTTGTGGTCTTTGTATACTTCCTGGATTTACAAATGTAAGATGTATTGTTGATTCTTTATGCTAAAATGATTGGAGAGGACAACTCCAAAGGGTAACAACAAACATTTTTTGGCGCCGTTGCCGAGGAGTAAAGCAAAAGTTTCATTGAAGTTGGACCTTGCTGGATCTTCCATTGTTGATGGTATTGAACACATTGAAAAGGTAATACTCTTTAATAAAGAAAAGGAAACATGGAAAGATAGGTTTCTTTGTTTATCTTTTGGTAAAAGGAAGCAAGAGATAACCTTTTGAGATAAAGAAGTGATGAAATTCTTGCAAATTGATAGTAGTTGAGAATATAGTGCAAGTGTGTGAAAAACTGAATCAAGATAGCTGAAGATAAGGTAAAATGTGTCTATCTTTGCATTTGTAGAGTGCTTTTTGACCAAGTACCAAGAAAAATTGTTGATCTTGGGGTAGATGAACTGATTGCATTGAGGAAAGTCAAGTAAAGTAGCTATATGCAAGTAGATAAGATCCATTTGTTTAGCCAAGGCAAAGCAACAATCTTGAGAAAAGGTTTACTTGCATCTTGAAAAGAAAAATGTTTGAGTTTATCTTTGCATGAATTGATAATTTCACTTCTTAGCACATTTTTCTTTGGGAAGTTTTTGCTCATAAACTGATTAGATAGCAAAGAATAAAGGAGTATAACCAATCAGGAAACACAAGATCAATGGATCTCTAAACAAGAAACCCTAAGTGAAGTGTTTACCTTGATTTAGGGCAAAATACTAAAAAAAAAATCATAAAAGCCATTAAAAAAATTCAAACAAATTTCTTCATTTCCTTAGATAGTGGACTGGAGTGTTGTTGTTAAGAGTGAAGGGGATCAAGTGGAAAGGAAAGCCAAAAAACTGCAAAAAACTGAAAAATCAGAAAAACACGATTCTCTTCACAAGATCGTTAATTTTTGTTGATGATGTAAAATTGCAGGTGAAAAATGATTTGGAATCGGTAAATATCATCGAAGGGACCAAGTGGAAAGGAAAGCCAAAAACTGCAAAAAATTGGAGGTTCAGAAAAACACGATTCTCTTCATAGGATCGCGATTTTCTGTAAGATAAAGAATTGGAATTATTTTGCACATTTGGGTTTTTGAGGTAGGTAATTGTAAGAGGTTTCACTAAGTTGAGTGAGTGAAGAAAATCAAATTTTAAAAAATCAGTGAGGATTGAGCATCAATTGGGTAAAGTGGAAATTAGGAACAGAATCGCGATTTCCACCAGTGGGATAAAGGGAGTAACTTGTGATGAAAAATTAGGAATTGTAAATCAAAACCATAAAAGTGTTGAAGGGTAAAAACTTGAACAAGTGAAAAGTAGAGATTTTGAAAATATCGCACAAAATCGCAATTGTGTGAAGTCTATAAAAACCTGGAATCCCAAAAAAAAGCTCATTTGAGTGTGGAAGAGAGAGAGTGACAGTGGACAGAATCGCGATTTTCTGCAACCATAAGTTTCTGGACATTTTCTGATCAAGCAAGCAAGGTAAGGGTTTCCCAACAAATTTTTTCATTATGTCAAGTTCTCATATGATGTTTAGAACATAAAAACTCAGAAATTAGTAAAATCACGGAATCGAGACTTTTAGAATTTTGAGTTTTACTGAGAAATAATAATAATTTGGTCAAAGCTCTTTTATTGCATGCTAAAATTTTAGATAGAAGATTCTTTTGGAGAAACAAAAAGTCAAAAATAAACAACCTAAAATTTTTTCAAAAATCTACACAGAATCGCGATTCTGTGGGCAACCACAAAATCGTGATTCTCTAAAATAAAACACAAAATCGCAATTCCCAGAGCACGATTTTCATAAGAAAATCGTGTTTCTAACGATTGTGAGCAATCACGATTGTCTGGGAACAGACTCGTGAAAAACATGATTCTCATCACAGAATCGTGAAAAACACGATTCTCATCACAGAATCGTGCAAAACACGATTCTCATCACAGAATCGTGAAAAACACGATTCTCATCACAGAATCGTGAAAAACATGATTCTCATCACAGAATCGTGAAAAACACGATTCTCATCACAAAATCATGAAAAACACGATTCTCACCACAGAATCGTGAAAAACACGATTCTCATCACAGAATCATGAAAAACACGATTCTCACCAGAGAATCGTGAAAAACACGATTCTCATCACAGAATTGTGAAAAACACGATTCTCATCACAGAATCGTTGAAAACATGATTCTCACCACAGAATCGTGAAATAGTTTAATGATTCTTAGATATGGTAATAAATTGTATACACCTTCTAAACAAGAGCTAGGAAAGAGGGAGGTAGAGCCAGTGATAGGAGAATTTCAAGAAAAAGACTTTGAGCAAGAAATCAATATGGAAAATTTAAATGAAACCAATGAATCCTCTGAAACTGGTGATTATAGAAACATTCTCAAATATATGTATACAATTAGATTTGGAACCTATGTATATCAGGATGAGATGAATAAGTTTCTCATTAGATTGAGAAACTTAAAAGTTCCCCTGAATATAACACCAATAACACAGTTCAAGGATGGTAGATATGAGGATAGACAGGGATGTGTATACATCTTTTCACAAGACCCAGAAAATTCTAATGACTTAGGGCAATGTGCAGACAAGAGACCTTGGGAACAAAACCTAGGGCAACCAGACTTGCCAAGAAAACATGAAACTCACAATAATAGTGAACAAGAACAAGGTAGGAGACTACATACTTCCCCAAACCCTTTTGAAAGAGAAGTTGAAGGACTTAATGATTTCCCATTGAGAAGAAGACATCAGTGGCAAAACCAAGGAAGAATGCTTAGGCCCTATCAAGTAGCCAAATGCATGAAGAATCTATATGAAGGATATTCTGATCCTCATGCTCATGCTGCAAAATTTAGACAATTAATTAGAGTAGAAGAAGTAGAGGATTACAAAGTCCAATTTGAGGCATTTGGTCTAACCCTAACACGACCTACATTATCTTGGTTTATTCCTTTGAGGAAGGAAATGTACGCAGAGATTGAATCCTTCCTTGAAGCCTTCATAGGAGAATTCTCAAAAACTGGAATAAAACATAGTTCAACTACCTTGATACATAGCTTTAAGCAACAAAAAGATGAAAATCTCAGAGAAGCAGCTAGGAGATTCAAGCAATATATTGACAGATGTCCCAGAGAGGAGGTACCATCTATGGCAAGACAAGTATCCCTATTCATAGAAGGATTGAGAAGTGCCCAATTAAGAACCTTGGTATATTATAGGAGATGCCCTGACCTAGGAGCATGTGTGAAAGAGGCAATAGATTTGGATGATAACAGAGGACAAGAATTATTAGCATTTGATCAACCTAGAACAAATGAAGATAAAATCCCACCAGCAGAAGAATTGGCACAAGCCATTGCTAAAGCCCTAGAAGTGAGTACCAAAACAAATTTGATAAACACCAGGATAGAAGCAAATAAAGAATGCTATAATTGTGGAGAAAATCATTTGGTACAACAATGTCCATATCAAAAACCACAGCATTTGCAAGATAGGAAAACACTCAAATATTGTACACTAGAAATAAAATGGACAAATCATACCAGAGAAGAATGCTTTTACAATAAACAACCCATTAAGGAGAGAGAATATGTGAACCAAAGAGAATCTCGGTTTGTTGAGCAACCAAGACTTGTACTTGGGCAACAACCACCATTACCAACAAATGTGGTACCAGTCAAATACACACCAATAGAAGAAGAAAGCTCAAGGCTAAGATCACTATACAGAGAAGATTATTATTGGAATGAAGGATATCAGGAAGAGTGGGAAGGATATGAGCAGAGAGAACCAGAACTCCAAGCTCTAGATTTGGGAAATGGGAGAATTGAAATGGATACAGCCACCTTCATGTACATAACCAATAATTACATGTCCAATCAGAAACATCAGTTCAAAGGGAGTCAAAAGATAACTTGTTATAGATGTGGGGGAGAACATTTCATTAGAGACTGTCCACAACCTCCTACACTAAGAGTAGAAGGAGCTTATTGCAAGGATTGTGGAAGAGAACATTTAATAAAGGATTGTCCAAGAAACCCTCAAAAACAAAAAAACACATCTAATAACGTACCATTAAAAACAGTCAACATAATGGAGCAAGAAGAATTGAGTGACCATGAGCAAATGAATGTAAATGCTGTAACAAGAGCACAAGCTAAACAACAAGAAACAATCAAGGGAGATAAGAAAAATCCAGTTCCAAAAGAAAGGAAAAAAAGACAAAAAGGGAGATGGGAAAGGAAAATGAGAATGGGTAAAAGTCTAGAAGAAGAGAATATGGAACAGTCAAACCATAGTCCACCTCAAAAGACACAAACCCAGCCAGAGATAAGAAATTCACAGTCTGGACACCTTGATAAAAGCATACAAGGGAAGGATTCAAGAGGGACCAAATCCCACAGACCATGTAATGGCTTACCCTATGCCAGAATTAGAGCATGAAAGAATGCAAAGATGCAAACAAATCATACAAGGAACACAACTTAAAATGAGGGAACATGACAATTGTCCAACAACGGTTGGGGAAGCAAATGCAACAGAAATAAGGAAAACTCTTGATCAGGAAGAGAATGCGCAAATAACCTTCCATATCAATATAGACAAACAATGTACAATTTTATACCACACCACAATGGAAGAATTGGTAAAAATAGAATCCTCACTTGCAACTCAATATGAAAAAGTGGGAAGCAAAACCAGAGAATTTTGATCCACAGCAACAAGAATTAGAGGAGTTGTTGTACATTCCTATTGATAAAATAGGATGATATTGTGAAGGAGAAGAAGGAAAATCAACTCTGAGAATACAATTTGGTCAAAGTCATGCGAAAGCTATAATGGATAGTGGATCAGGTGTGGCCATTATGACTAAACAAACTTGGGAAAGATGGGGAAAAAATGAATTAATACCCACTAAAATGAGATTGCAACTTGCAGATGGACACATAGAAAAACCTCTAGGAATATGGGAAAAGGTAATTGTGGACATATGTGGAATAGAAATAGAGCATACTTTTCCCATAGTGGAATTTCCACAATCCACTTCATATGAAATCATTCTAGGAAGACCATTTATGAGACAAATGCAAATTGTGCAAGACTGGGGTAATGATTGTCTATATCTTCAGAGTAAAGGAAGGATAACTAGAGTAAATCTAAGAAATTGTCAATATTGTGACATGTCCCCTCAAGAATGGTTCAAAATACATCAAAATCAAGATCTAAGTGAAGAATCAGAGATTGAAGATCAGAATGAAACAGAATCATCAATATGGAAGTGCAATGTGATAAGAAACCTAACAAATAGACAAAGAAGATTAAGAAAAGAAGATTGTGTAGAAGTGAGAAAATTACAGGATGAGAGCTATATACCACAAAAATTCAAAGATGAAGAATTTGAGCCTTATGGTTGGAACCAGATTTTGGCTACCATGGATCTAGCCAATGATGAGTATGTGGGAGTGAAATTCCAAAATGAAGAACGATATGATGTCTTTCACATAGGAATACAAATGATAAAGGTATCAAAAATAGAAGAGGACCAAGAAGAAGAAATGATATTGAAAAATGGTTAAACAAAATATTTGGAAGAGATAAAAGCTACAGATGCAATAAAAGATAAAATCTCAGGCAAATATACAAAAAACAAACACAAGGAAAGAGAAAAAGACCAAGAGGATGAAAAAAATGAGAAAATGACAAACAAGGATCAACAGTTTGATGTACGTGCAAATTTCAAGACTTATGAAGTAGAAGACAAACTACTTCTAAAATTGAAACCAAAGAGAGAAAAGAAAAAAGGGGAGGCATATGACAATGAGGAAGAAAATAAGAAGGTAATGATCACCCAAGAAGAGGGGGAAGAAAGACATATTGTAATAGCTGATGACATTACATATCAAGAGGAGGAAGCATTAAGAAATTTGGCTAGAAACTATAGGGATGTGTTTGCTTACAGCTATAAGGACTTGAAATGAATTGACCCTAAAATCTGTGAGCATAAGATTCCTATTACACCTGATGCAAAGCCTAGCAAACAAAGACATTACACATTCAATGATAAATACTCTGCTAAAATAAAGGAAGAAATTGACAAGCTGTTGGCTGCCAATTTCATCTATGGGATTGAATATACAGAATGGATATCTCCTATAGTTGTAGTACCAAAAAAGAATGGGAAACTTAGGGTATGCATTAACTTGAAAAAAGTGAATGCTGCAACTATAAGAGATAGCTACCCATTGCCTATAACAGACCATCTTTTAGAAAGTGTTGCAGGGAAGGAGGTCTATAGTTTTTTGGATGGTTTTTCAGGATTCAATCAGGTACCCATAGCTTTGGAAGACCAACATAAAACTTCCTTTTCCACAGAATGGGGAATTTATGCTTTTAGGGTTATGCCCTTTGGGTTAACTAATGCCCCAGCAAATTTTCAAAGATTGATGTGCCATATCTTCAAAGAATTCCTTAGGAACATAATGCAAATTTATGTGAATGATCTTTGTACTTTTTCATTAAAAAGGCAGGATCATTTGGAGGATTAGAAAATATATTCAGGAAATGCAGAACATATAGGGTATGTTTAAATCCAGAGAAGTGTGTGTTCTTTGTAAGACAAGGGAGAATGTTAGGTCACATAGTCTCCAAAATGGCATTTCAACTGATGAAAGGAAAATTAAGGCCATAGTGGAACTTCCAAATCCAACAAATGTAAAGGAACTTCAAACTTTCATGGGACATTGCGGGTATTATAGAAAATTTGTACACAAGTTTGCTGACATTGCAAAACCTTTGTATGCCTTAATCACAAAATTTGAGTGGACCAAAGAGTGTGACCAAGCTTTTGAGACTCTAAAAACTTGTTTGGTGACAGCACCAATTCTAAAACCCCACAGTGGGATAAAATTTTTCATGTCCATGTGGATGCTTCAAATTATGCTTTGGGATGTGTGTTAGCACAACCAATATAAGAGAGAAAATTAGATTTTCCAGTTGCTAATGCTAGTAGGCAACTGAATTCAGAAGAGAAAAATTACACTACCACTGAAAGGGAAGGGTTGGGAATGATATTTGCTGTAAAAAAATATAGACATTACCTTTTGGCCAACAAGTTTAAATTTTTTGTGGATCACCAAGCTTTACTCTACTTAGTAAACAAACCTTGTCACACTGGGAGGATAGTCAGATGGTTTCTTCTACTGATGGAGTTTGAGTTTGAGGTAGTGGTCAGACAAGGGAAAACTCATTTGAGAGCAAACCATTTGTCTAGGATTCAAGCTAAAGAGCGAAGTTCATCTTTAAATGATGATTTGTCAGATACATACCTGTTCAAAGTAGAAAGTATTCCTGAATGGGCCATGATTTTAGTACCTTTGCTAACCATGGGACCCTGTAGAACAGTTGGAAATAACACACATTTGGTATTACAAAGCAGGAATTTTATGTTCCTAGCTGGGCACTTGTATCATCTCAACCATACAGGCATACTGGAATATTGTACTCCAGAAGAGGAGCAACATGAATATTTGAGAAGAGCTCACTGTTGGAACCCTTGTACTCATGCTTCCATGTTAGTCACCCTAAATAATCTCAATAGGATGGGAGTACATTGGCCCAATAAGATTCAAGATGTAACAAAATATATTACCAACTGCTTGGAATGCCAATCCTTGCAAAATTCAGAAGTTATAACTCTATATTGGTTTCAGAAAAACCCAGAGTGGAGTGTGAACATAATTGAGGAATTGAAAAGAAACAAAAAAGGAGAACAAGGAGGAGAGAGTGGAGACTCAACGAATCTACAAATGATTTCTGAAGAGTATCAACTAATAAGAGGTCAGTTGTACAAGAGAGGTATGGATGGATATTTAAGAATTTGTGTTCCTGAAAATAAATATATGGAAATGTTAGAAATGGCACATTCTAGAGTAGTAGGAGGACATTTTTCAAGTGATGGGACTGCTAAACTCATATTATATTCTGGTTTTTGGTGGCCAACTCTATTTCCTGATGCAAGAACATATGTAAAAAGATGTGACATTTGTCAGAGGGTGAGTCAACCAAATAAAAGAGACAATATGCCATTAGTACCACTGATTTCAACAAGAGCATTTAGTAAATGGGGGTTGGATTTCATTGGACCCATACATCCTCCAACAAAACAATCCCATGTTGAATACATACTAGTAGCCACAGATTATCTGACTAAATGGGCAGAGGCCAAGGCTACAAAAAGAAGTGATGCTTAGACTACTGCAAGATTTCTCGATGAAAATATCATTACCAGATTTGGATTACCAATTGAATTGGTAAGTGATAGGGGGACTCATTTTTTGAACCAAATAATAGAAAACATAACTGAATTCTTCATGATCAGTCATAGAAAATCAGCCCCATATCACCCACAAGCCAATGGATTGGCAAAAAGTACTAATAAAGTACTTTGCAATGTATTGTCAAAATTGGTAAACACAAATAGGAATGACTAGGATTTAAAGCTCAATCATGTCCTATGGGCCTACAGAGTGGCATACAAAAATGCATTGGGAACCGCACCATTTAATTTGGTATATGAACAAAATGCAGTTTTACCTCTAGAATTTCTCATACCAACACTAAAAGTGGGTAACCAATACAATTAGACTAGACATGAATTATTAGAAAGAGTGGTAGAATTGGAAAAACTTGGAGCTTCTAGACTTCAACCAATCATGAGCATTTATGCAGACAAAAAAAGGCAAAAAGCCTATCACGATATTCATATTAAAGAAAAAGATCTACAAGAAGGAGATCTAGTTTTGGCTTACACAGTAAAGGAACATCAGAAGAAATTTCAGAAAAAGGACATGGGCCTTATATTATCCCATCAAATGAGTAACAGTGGAGCTATCCAACTAGCTAATATAGATGGAGAAATCATGCCAAATTTCATAAGTGGATGTAGAGTAAAAAGGTATGATCTTCCATTAACTGTTTCTGAATGGAGAAGAATACATCAAGCTCAAAATAGGAAAAAAGAAGAGGAAAACATTAGAAGGGAGGCTCAACAGGAGGCAAAGGAAAGGATAAAAAAAACCAAAGATCTTAGAGAAATCCTTTTGTGTGAAACACCTCTAAGAGAAAGAGAACATTTGCCTATTATAATAATGAATTTTCAGGATGAAATAATCAAAGTTTTGATAGATTCAAGTGCACAAGTAAATTTGATCAGTTCGGCTTTGTTGGATAAGTTTAATCTAAAAAGGACTGAAAGCAAAACATTTATCAAAACCTTAGAAGGACGGATAATACAAAGCATGTCTTCACCTTCTATTGAAATTAAGTTCAATAAAGAATATATGAGAATAGATTGTACTATGGAATAGTCAGAAGCATCAAGGCATCAAAACAAGAAGAATGTGGAAACAAAGTACACACAAGTACTGTTCATCAAAACAAGTTCCCACAACTAAATGGATTTGGAAGCCAAAACATTCCAAGGACAGCTTATCAAAAGAAGATGGGTTTATCCTAAGAAATAGGTCAACAAGGATCAAATATTATTGGGGCAAAAAAAAAAAACAGATTTGATTCAATGGAAAAAAAGAATATGATTAATTTAGGATTTTTGATAAGAAAATCAGAGTATTACATAGAAGAAATTATGAAAAAAAAAGAAGAGAGAGAGAAAGAAAAATGATCCAATTTTCTTCCATAATTCTTTTAATTATGTAAGTTATATAGCACAAGCAAGATATAGTTGGTACTATTTTTTTAATTCAATTTCTACTGTTTATTTTCCAAATTTCTTTCTTTTTGCAATTAGTTTCTTGCTTTATAAGAGCTGTCAGAAGAGAAGAAAGAATTAGACATCTTGCTACACATGTGATGATCACTTCAATTGAGTTTTTATCTGTGACACAAATGAGGAGTCAAGATTTATTTGGCATTTTATTTTCATTCCTCTTTCATTTTATCTGAAAACAAATGTGATTTTACTTATATTTCTTGAGACTCATGTGGGTGGAGTTTTTTCTTTTGTGTGATGCTATATTTTCTTCAGAATGGTGAATCCTAAGGAACTACCAATCCATGATTTCAAAGAAGTCTCAGTAACTCTATCTAGAGGACATTGGTTCTTGGATAGTGAAGCTACAGTAGAAGAAGTGGAGCTAGAGTGTGAGGAAGAGCAAGAAATTTCAGAAGCAGAGAAGGTAGTCAAGGAGCTCAAGGAAACTTTGGGTATTATTGGTCAGCATATTTTACTGTGGGAGTTGGAGGTTACAAGTACACCATGCTGTGCCAAGAGTTTTACAAATTCCAAAGAATTGAAGTCAATTACAAAAGATGGAAAGCAGTAGGAATACACAGGTTGTTGAATGAACCCATATTCTTCATAGACTTTGAAAGAGTGGCACACGTGATGAACAATTTGCTAGAAGTTGGGAAGGGTAATGAGGCATATTTCAGGTGTGCTGTTAAGAACAAAGAAAACCAGGAAGTAAATATTACTATAAAAGCAGAGCATATCAGGGCAGCTCTACAGTTCTATACGATGGGAACCAAGTTCGATAACAGCTTTGTTAAGAAGAATAAGGCTACCTATGCAGGATATCCTAAATTTCTTGATTTTAAAGGAAAAGAGAATGAGGAGTATGCTATCAGAATGTTCTTACAATACTTCTGTTTTCCAAAACTACCTGGATACACCATGCCACACAAACCAACAACATTAATTATGTTCAATAATAAGGACAAAACCAAGCCTTTTGGAGTAATGGATGTAACTCCATACATACATGAACAATTGAAGGAAGCAGCCAAACACTAGGAGCAAAAGAAGTACATGAATGGAGCTCAATTCTTAACAAGAACTATATATCATGTATAGGGATGGAAGATCAATTACAATTGGCTCCAGAAGCCCAATACTTCAGAAGTCTGATGACAAGAATCAAAAGTCCTTCCAGGATGATGTCTGTAAGAGAAGCAGAAGGTCAACCAAGCATGAGGGGAGCAGAAAGGAAAAGAAAGGGAATTTCAGAAGAAGTCATTCCTGTAAAGAAAAGAAGAGTGGATCCCAGAAAGATAGAATTGGAACAGGTAGAAGCAACCAAGGAGGAGCATAAAGCGGCTCAAAAGGAATTTTACTCTTCGAATGAACCTCATCCACCTCAGACAAGTAAAGAGCAATTGTATACTTATTTGACTCAAGGGAATAATAAAAGGGCATTATATGAGGCTCAGTATCAAAAAATGTTGGAGGACTACTCTTGTAAAGCAATTGATTGGATTCAAGAAGAAGTAGAACACTATGAAGAGCTGCATGATCAGATGAAGGCAGCAGAAATAGAGGAAGTATTTGTCAAAAAAGAAGTGGAATTGTTAGCATATTTCAAAGAGCTACAAGGACCTCCTCAAACCAGAACTACAGTTGTAGTGAAGAAGAAGATTCTGAAGAAACCTGTACAGAAGAGGAAGTTAACTAAGAAAAGTAAATGGAAATCAGTAGCAGAGCCTGTACCAAGGATGGAGATAGAAGAAGTGACAATAGAAGAAAAAAAGTAGGAGGAATCCATTGCTGTGGAAGAACCAAGAATGGACAAATCAGGAATAGCAGGCTCTTCACAATTCTCTTCAGATTCTGAGAGTGATATTGAAAACTTCTTGTTGAGAAGTTTGAACTTATCAGTGCCTAGTACACCAATTGTGAGAGTACAAGCATCTGAAAAAATTAAAACACCAGAACACTTGAGTGAGAAGCCACAAGGAAAACAGGTCCAAGAAGAAGTAGCAAAACAGGATAGTCCTAGAGAAGAGAGAAGGTTACTGAAAGGCAAGGCAGTGATGATGGAAGAAGAGATTGAAGTAAGGAAGGAATTCAGCTGTGGATTAGTAGATTCGGGATTGAAGACAGTATGGACAAAACCTTCACATCAGACCTACTTCAAATATGATGAGGAAAAGCAAGAAACAGAGAAGGAAGCTCAAGTATGCAGTTCAGTGCACAAGAAAGAAGACAAGGATCAAATCAAGGAAAGAGAAGGAGTAGCAGAAAAGAAGAATTTTCAAGAGGTCAAAGAAGGAAATACAACAGAAGAAATAAACCAAAGCATAGAAGATGTACTTCAAGACTTGAATCAAAACGAGGAGTTCACAATTACAAAAGATTAGGGACAAGAAGAAGATTTGGATCTCATGGATATAGATGAGCAAGAGGAAGGACAAAAAGAGCAGATAATAAATGATCAAATAAAGCTCTCAGTGGGGTTTGATTCAACCCTAATTCAGGAAAAGGAAGGACATGTCCTTGAAAAGGAACAACAAGGAATGAAGAAAAAGAAGGCAGAAGAAATGGAGACAATTAAAGACACATCAGGACATGAGAAGAAGGAGGATCAGATATTAGAATATGAGGTAAATGTTGCAGACAAAGAAGAAATGAAAGCAGAAAAGGGCTATGAAGAACAGGAGAACCAGGTCATAGAATATGAGAAAGAAGATGAAGAAGAGAATGACTACAAAGGAGAAAAGCACATAGAAGTAAAACAAATGGAATTAGAAGCTGGGTTGGAAAGGATACCCAAGGATATAAGATCTG
The DNA here is from genome assembly GCA_020310875.1 of Ceratopteris richardii. Classification (NCBI taxonomy): domain Eukaryota; kingdom Viridiplantae; phylum Streptophyta; class Polypodiopsida; order Polypodiales; family Pteridaceae; genus Ceratopteris; species Ceratopteris richardii. The sequence continues at coordinate 50,889,144 of CM035422.1, forward strand.
CTTGCAAAGTCATTATGAGCAATATAGAACACTTTAGATCAGCAAGTAGAAACATGATCATATCAGGCATGGTAGCTGAATCTGAGTTTGTAAAAGGAAGCAGAATTATTAATGAGCAAAAGAAAGAAAAGGAACAGTTAGTAGAACAGTTGATGATTGTACAGGAGAGAAATGAGGAATTGACACACAGAATAATTTCCTTGCAAGAATTGGAGGTTCAACAACAAAACAAGATCCAATATCTTGAAGAGAAGTGTGCAAAACAGACAGAGCATAGCAGAAAAATGGAGATGGAGCTGAAGAAAATTGAAGGGAGATACAGAACTTTGCAGAGTTCATATCAAATTATGGTCAAAGCAAATGAGGAAATAAACAAGTTATTAATGGAAGAAGGCCAATTGAAGGAAGAAAGCAAGACCGTACAGGTGACACAGGATGAGAGGGAAGAATTAAATAAAGAAATTATGAGATTGCAAACAGAATTAAAGGAAGCTAAGGAGGTGGAAAAACAAGCCAGTATACATGCTGCTACTTCTATGAGGGGATATAATAAGTTACATATGGATATAGAAAAAGAAAGAGGTGATTGGCAGTTAAGTCTAGGCAAAGAAAGAAGTGAGTGGAAATCAGAAAAGGAGTTGTGGACATCTCAAAATAAAAGCTTAATGTTGATGATAGAAGAGCTACAAAAAAATTTGGAAAATCCACAAACCCAGGTTGAAGAGCACGTCGAGACTACACAAGCAGAAGACTATGAAGGGGGAGATGATAACAAAACCCAACATGGTGATGAAAAAGAAAACAAAGCAACAGTAGAGGAATACTCAGAAGAGTTTGTTCGAAGACTTCTAACAGACCGAGAATCTAGAATGGAATTCATTAGAAGAATGCATGATGTATATGAGGAATAGATTGTTAACTTTGCCTTGAACAAAGGGATAAATCCTGATCAACACCATTGGGCAGCAGATGGCCTAGTTATACCCTTTTGCATGATTATTGAAAGTATTAAAAACTATCAGTTGGCAAGGGTGGGATTACCTCCAAACAAGTATATAGAATATGAAGAGGACATCAATGTGACAAAGGAATTATTTGAAAAAGCTAATCCTAAATGGAGAAACAAGTGGTTGGACACTAATAAAGAATGCAGAAAAATATGGAAAGAAGCACCAATACAATTAAAAATCAATAGAGCTTATTGTCCAGTAGCAAGGAGAAGGGATTGGATAGTCTTTTGGGAAAGAAGGAAGGAGGGACAAATTCCATCAAAATGGCTGAATTTTCCAATGATAGCAGGACCAAAGGCAGGAACATGGCCAACAAAGAGACATATGGTTGACATAGCAGAATCTATCATATCCACATACAAAGATGTCAATGACCCAGCCTGTATTTTACTGATCAGAGTAATGAGACTCATATTGGCATGTATAGAGACTTTTACAGATACAGATGTCAGAACTCTGAATTACATTGGTTTTAACTCACCATCTGATGCTTTATTATTTGATCTCAGTGAAACCCCGGATAGGATCTATTTAATGGCTTATTATAGCAGAACAATATTTTTGGGTAGTCATTTTCTTCAGATTTTTGAGGATGCATTTGATTATGGATTCTTTGAAAGAGAATCATTTGGAAATTTATTAGTAGTAACAAAGTCTCGACTCACTGCCTATGAAGCTGCATACATGGAATATCTGAAGAAAGATGTAATAGATAAACCGGAGGTTGCTGTGCAATGGAGGAAAGCATTTTTTGAAATGGTGAATAACTTGAACATCACAGAAAGAAAAAATCATGACGATTGTCACAAGTATATCAGAGAAAGAAGAAGTGAAGGAAGCATTCATTGAATATCAGCAAGAATATCTTTTGTTAGTAGCCAAAAGGTCTAGGAGGGGAAGAATGTTAGAAGAAGCATTTTTTGAAGAGGAATATTTGTAAATGATAAAAAAATTGTAGAAATATTTATGCAAATGATGTAAAAATGAGGAAGAGTCTTCCTCATGTAAATTAGAATCATATGTAATTTTTCTAGAATTTTTGGAAACTCTTAGATAGCATATTTTTAGAATAGGAAGGAAAAGGAACAAAATTCAAGTGTGAAAAGGGACACTTGAAAATGTATAAAAGATAATTTCCTCTATTATGAAGGGGTTGGTTAATTGTATTTTGTGCTATCCAAGTAATGAGAAGAGTTTCTTGCAGAAAATCGTGTTTCTTCCTTTCATATGAATTTCTTTGATTTGTTGAGTCTATTCTACGTGTATCCATGGAATTTGCAAGCTTCTATTGTGTATTTATGATGAATGAGTATGAAGAGAGGTGATTCTTGATGTGTTGAGTGAGAAATTGTTAGAATAGTGTTGGAGATGAAAATCGTCAGTTTTCACAGAATCGCGATTGTCTCGTCTGAAGATTACAGGTATCATTTTTGAGATTTGACTTCATAATTGTGTTCTGCTGAGAAAATAACACATTTTAGGCACCAAGATCATTGGAAATGATGTAGTATTACTCAAGATAATCAAAACCCTAGAAATTGCTCTTCATCTTCATCATTTCACAAAAATCCAGTCATTTTCCTCTTATTTTTGTTGAGAGAAATGGTTGGATGCACTCAAGAGATTGAGTTGATGCTGCTAATCCTGCTTTGCACCAGCCCTCTTTGACTCCAGATATGCTTAGTAGACGTCTTGAGCTTTCAAATGGTACCAAAATATGCTATATGTACTTTGGAAATGATTTGACTAATTATTAGATCAAAACAGATGAGTTTGCACTTCCCTAGACTTGAAAACTTTCTATTTTGATCTTGATACCTGCTCAGTCTTTCACTCAGTATGACCAGCACACTTACAATTGATCAAATTACTTCTGGACATATTACATTAGCTTAACAAGCTACCATTTGCAAGTGGAATGAGAAGAAATGATAGACTATACTCAGAGAAATTACTTTAGCAAAGTTAGGGACACTCCCGACTTTTTAGGGGCTCTGCAGAAAAATACCAGAGATCACTTCGAGCGAGATTTCTCCGAGATGGCTGATCCAATGACCTTGAAATTTTTTAGTCTTGTAGAGTACTTTGTGCTGGTTCCAACAAGCCTTGAATCACTTGCTTTGGTTCAGTAGATCCTGAGATATGCCTCTTTGAAGTTGACAGACTTGGAGATGATGACTCAGAGAATACAGAGATGATGAATGTGTGTACTTCTATTGATTGATGTAGTTGTACAATCTCATTAGCATGACAAGCATAGCTAAATGAGGTATTGTGGTGTAGGCTATGAAGTAGCACTAACACACACAGAGTTACAATAGTGGAATGCCTCGGGGAGTGAGCTCAATGAGACTAGCTAACCCGCGACTTTTTCTTTTCAATTTTTATAGGAGTTAAGTGATCATTTGAATTTGAAATTCAAATCTAAGCTCCCTAGAATCTCTCCTCTAAAAGTAGGGAGATATTCTCTCCAATTACACCATCCAATTTTTCCACGAATCTAATCAAGTAGGCGTGATCATTTACATGCCAAGTCATTTAGACTTTTACAAGAGATAAAATGGTAATAAGTCATAAGAATAAGTTCCTATGGTTCTAGCTTCACATAGTGATATTCTTTAAGGGGTCCAAGCCAAAGGTGAAGGCTTGAATTGCACCAACAGCTCCCCCTCAAGCCAAACATTTGGCTCAAGTCTTTCTCTTCAATCTTCAATCACATCCTGCAATCCAATCATGGATTTGAATCTGCATAACTTGTTTCCATCCAGAGCTTTTGTAAGTAAATCTGCACATTGCATATTAGTGGACACATAAGTCAATTGAATGTCTTTTCTTAGAAATTTTTCTCTCACATAGTGATAGTGAACCTCTATGTGTTTTGTCCTAGCATGATATATTGGATTAGCTGCGAGGTGAAGAGAGCTTGTGTTATCTCCAAAGATGATTGGAGGCCTAGTGTACAGGCCTAGCTCTGTATACAAAAGCTTTAACCAGATAGCTTCTTGAGTGGCATTGGCAAGCCCTCTATACTCTGCTTCAGTGGATGACAATGATACTGTAGGTTGCTTCTTGGCTGACCAAGAAATAGGTTTATCTCCTGCAAAACAAATGTAACTTGATGTGCTTCTCCTATCATCCTTGCATCCTGCCCAATCTGCATCTGAATATACTTTAATATCAATATCTGATGTATAAGGAAAGTACAAACCATGGCTTTGAGTTCCTTTGAGGTACTTCAAGATTTTCTTTGCTACCTCTAGGTGAGGTACCCTTGGTTTGTGCATGAATTGTCTTAGCACACTAACTCCATATGCTATGTCAATTCTTGTCAAGGTAGCATAATTCAAACTACCTACCATGCTTTGATACTCTGTAATGTCTTGTATTTCATCCCCTTCATGAGCACTTAGCTTTAGGTTGACCTCCATTGGAGTAGTTGAGACTTTAGCATCCTGCAAGCCAAACTTCTTGACCATATCCTGTACATACTTCTTTTGAGTGATATATATACCTGAGTTGGTGTAGACTAACTCAAGACCTAAGAAGTATTTCAATAATCCAAGATCATTAATCTTGAACTCTTTCATCATCTGTCCTTTAATGTGTCTAATCCCATTGACATCATTGCCTGTAATGATGATGTCATCAACATAGACACATAAGTATATTACTTCTGCACTACTTCTCTTTATGAACAGAGAAGTGTCAGCTTTGCTCATCACAAATCCTTGGTCTTGGAGGTAGGTTGTCAACCTGTAATTCCATGCTCTAGGTGCCTGTTCTTATCCATATAGAGCCTTCTTCAATTTACAGACATAGTTTACCTTCTTAGGATCTTCATAGCCAGGTGGTTGTGACATGTAGACTTCTTCAGATATCCATCCATTCAAGAAAGCATTCTTGACATCCAATTGGTACATGTTCCAATTCTTGGATGCAACTACACTCACCAATATTCTGATAGTTGGCATCTTAGCCACAGGAGAAAATGTCTCCTCATAATCAATGCCTTGGGTTTGTGCAAAACCCTTGGCTACCAACCTAGCTTTGTATCTGTTTATTGTTCCATCAGAATTCCTCTTTAGCTTGTAGATCCATCTGGATCCTATCACCTTCATAGAGTCCTTCTTGGGTACCAAGTCCCAAGTATCACTCTCCTTGAGAGCTTCCATTTCTTCATCCATAGCTCCTTTCCATTCTGGTTTGGTGATTGCTTCTTCATAGGTGCCTGGTTCTTCATTCAACAAATCCTTTGCAAGATATACAGAATGTTTAGTTACAAGTGATGTGTCATACCCAAATCTGATTGGTCTTTTGCTTTCTCTCTGAGATCTTCTAATAGATTGATTTGAGGATTCTGGAATATCCTCTAGTTGCTTCATCTTCATCTTCCCTTTGGACTTCCAAGCTTTGAACTCCTCAAGATTGATAGTGTCATCATCCTCTGAGCTTGGATCTTCTCCATTGCTTGGTTCCTCTTTGATTAGCTTTGGGAACTCTTCTTGCAAGTCATAGGGTAGACTAACCTTCCTGCATTCATTCTCATACCATGAGTCATTCTCATCAAAGATGACATCTCTGCTTACCTTGAAGCCTTTGTTTGTTGGGTTGTAGAATCTGTATCCCTTTTGGTTCAAATCATAACCAATGAAGATACATTTTTCAGCTTTAGGGTCTAGCTTTCCCCTTACCTGTGAGGGAATATGCACATATGCAATACAACCAAAAATTTTGCAATGATCCAATGATGGTCTCTTACCATGCCAAGCTTCATAAGGTGTCATTCCATCAAGTGTCTTTGATGGCAACCTGTTAATAAGATAGGTGGAAGTAGATACACTCTCTGCACAAAGATAATTTGGCAACTTCTTTTCATTAAGCATAGACCTAGCTGTTTCTACAATGAGTCTATTCCTTCTTTCAGCTACCCCATTTTGTTCAGGTGAGTACCTTGTAGTTATCTCCCTTTTGATGCCTCTTTCCTGCAAAAAATCTTCAAACTCATTGGATAAGTACTCTCCTCCTCCATGTGACAGCCTCTTCAAGTTTCTTCCTGTTTGGTTTTCAACAAGTGCAAGATACCTCTTGAAACAATTAAACACTTCATCTTTATGCTTCATAAAGTATAAGACAGTCCATCTGCTATAATCATCAATGAAGGACACATAGTACCTTGATCCTGAAATGGAAGGATCCTTGCTAGGTCCCCAAACATATGTGTGTACCAAGTCTAGGTAGTCTTCATGCATGAAACCTTTCTTTGAATAGGGAAACCTGTGAGACTTACCAAACTGACAAGCACCACACTTGTAAATCATGTGTTGCTTGGATACATTAGGTATCCCAAGCACACATTGATCCCTGCACATTTGCTTTAGGGTTCTTTCACCTATGTGACCTAACCTCTTGTGCCATATTTCTAACTCTGAAAGTGTTTGATCCTTGTAATTGTATAAGGCAATATTTTTGGTGTCTTCTAGCTCAAAAGTAAACAATCTACCTGATTTCTCCCCCTTGGCAATTCTTTTGAAACCATGTCTTGGGTCCTCCACATATGCTCCATGTTGAGTGAACCTGACCTGCAAACCTTTCTCCACAATCTGACCAACACTCATTAGATTCTTGGTAATGGTTGGTACATAAAGTACCCTACTCAATAGGTTTTGGTTTCCATCACAAGTCTTTACATTTCCAATCTTTACAACAGAGTGTTTAGTATCATCACCTGTTTGTACCTGATGTTTGCCCTTGGGTTCTTCCAAATCAGAGAGTAGTGCCACATTACCAGCTACATGGTTAGAACATCCTGAGTCAATATAAAATAAATGATCATCATTTGTACCTGCCTTGGAGGCCATATTCATGATCAATAGGGAGTCATCTTGCTCCTCTGTGTAGTTGTTGTAATCCCTTCTATTTCTGAATCCACCTTGGTAGTTACCATTGTGGTTGTGGTTGTAATTGTTGTTGTACTGATTGTTGTATCCATTGTAGCCTTGGTGTTGGTTGAATCTGCCTCTACCTTGAGAGTATCCACCTCTTTGATAGCCTCTTCCTCTCAGATTCTTATAATTTCTGTAGCACTCATCTCTGGTATGATTAGACAATCCACAAATGTTGCATGGTGATGAGTTGTAGGGTCTCCCCCTACCTGACTTACCTCCTCTGCCTCTTCCTCTTGAGGATCTACCTCTCCCTGCATAGTTTGCTTGGGAGGTAGAACCTTCTTCATCAACCTTCTTACTTTTACCTTTATCTTTAACCTTCTTATCAGTATATAGAGCAGAGGGGTTGTTACCTTTTGATTGATCTCCTGCCTTTGTAAACTTTGCTTCATGTGTGAATAGTTGGCCCATGAGTGTTGTGAGATCTGGGGTATGCATGTCCATGTAGAGGTCCATTGCAGTGGTGAAGCTTTCCCACTTATCATCTCCCTTCAGTCCATTTGTTACTTGCCTGACTATTTGCTCCTCTTCAATCTCCTCTCCAATGCTTGCTAATTGGTCTGCCACATCTTTAATCTTGGTCACATACTCTGAGACTGATTGCTTGGGCTGCTTCCTAAGGGTTGTGAATTCAATCCACAGTTGATTCTTTCTGGCTCTTGTGTTAGAAGAAAAGTATGATGACAAGGTTTCCCAAGTCTCTTGGGAAGTCTTGCAATTCCTTATGCGAGGTAAAAGGAAATCAGATATAGAGTTAAGAAGATAAGACCTTGCCAAAGCATCTTTTGCACACCATTGGTTGAGCCTCTCTTGTTCATCCTTGGTGGGTAGTCCTCTAGCTTTGAATGAGGGCAATTCCTCATCTCCTGATATGAATCCAAATAAGCTTCTTCCTTGTAGATAGGTCTTCATCCTTAGAGACCAAGCTTGGTAGTTGTTCCTGTCCAATTTGTCAATAAATGAAGGAAATCCATCTCCCATTGTTACCTTGTTTGCTTTGATACCACTATTGGGAGAAATGGTTGGATGCACTCAAGAGACTGAGTTGATGCTGCTAATCCTGCTTTGCACCAGCCCTCTTTGACTCCAGATATGCTTAGTAGACTTCTTGAGCTTTCAAATGGTACCAAAATATGCTATATGTACTTTGGAAATGATTTGACTAATGATTAGATCAAAACAGATGAGTTTGCACTTCCCTAGACTTGAAAACTTTCTATTTTGATCTTGATACCTGCTCAGTCTTTCACTCAGTATGACCAGCACACTTACAATTGATCAAATTCCTTCTGGACATATTAAATTAGCTTAACAAGCTACCATTTGCAAGTGGAATGAGAAGAAATGATAGACTATACTCAGAGAAATTACTTTAGCAAAGTTAGGGACACTCCCGACTTTTTAGGGGCTCTGCAGAAAAATACCAGAGATCACTTCGAGCGAGATTTCTCCGAGATGGCTGATCCAATGACCTTGAAATTTTGTGGTCTTGTAGAGTACTTTGTGCTGGTTCCAACAAGCCTTGAATCACTTGATTTTGTTCAGTAGATCCTGAGACATGCCTCTTTGAAGTTGACAGACTTGGAGATGATTACTCAGAGAAAACAGAGATGATGAATGTGTGTACTTCTATTGATTGATGTAGTTGTACAATCTCATTAGCATGACAAGCATAGCTAAATGAGGTATTGTGGTGTAGGCTATGAAGTAGCACTAACACACACAGAGTTACAATAGTGGAATGCCTCGGGGAGTGAGCTCAATGAGACTAGCTAACCCGCGACTTTTTCTTTTCAATTTTTATAGGAGTTAAGTGATCATTTGAATTTGAAATTCAAATCTAAGCTCCCTAGAATCTCTCCTCTAAAAGTAGGGAGATATTCTCTCCAATTACACCATCCAATTTTTCCACGAATCTAATCAAGTAGGTGTGATCATTTACATGCCAAGTCATTTAGACTTTTACAAGAGATAAAATGGTAATAAGTCATAAGAATAAGTTCCTATGGTTCTAGCTTCACATAGTGATATTCTTTAAGGGTTCCAAGCCAAAGGTGAAGGCTTGAATTGCACCAACAATTTTTTGGATTCCATCATCTAGAAGGGGTTGTTGTCTTTGTATACTTCCTGGATTGACAAATGTAAGATGTATTGTTGATTCTTTATGCTAAAATGATTGGAGAGGACAACTCCAAAGGGTAACAACAAACACTTGACTACTCTTAATAAGAGAGATGCTCAGGCGTGGTAGGGCGGAGAACTCATCTAATCTTTGTGTGTGGCAAGCTCGCGAAGGCGTTCAGTGATGTAAAAGAGTTAAGCGGGTAGGGCGGAGAACTCATCTAATCTCTGTGTGTGACGAGCTCGCGAAGGCGTTCAGCGATGCAAAAGAGTTAAGCGACCTTACAAGAGACCACAACTTGGCACTGAGGTTTGGCTAACTAGATCCCAAATGCTTCTTGAATGTAAATCTTGTTGTAAAATATATTGCCAACGTTTTTGCTTTGCGTGGGCTTGCTGCAAGGCTTGTGTCTTTTGTGCCTCTGCTTGCTCTAACCGTTGTTGTAGAGTTTGCATTTTGGCATGATGACCTACTGTAGCTGCATGGAGTTAGGAAACCTCTACAAAGAGTTGAGAATTTGTCTCTTGCACGGCCTCAGCAGTTTAGTGCAGCATTTCTTTATCTTGCATAGTCTGCTTGTGTGCACAATTTTCCTCCTAGAGAGTAGCCTTTTAAACCATGGTTTTTTGCTCTAATTCATGGATATGCGAAAGGTGTTGGGTGTTTGCCTCTTGCAAATTAGTGACCTTCTTATCTACATACTCCTTCTGTTAGTGTAGTGCATTGTCCTAGGACTTCTTTGACTTCCGTTTCTTTGGTTGAAATAACTTGTTCAGCTTGGATTAGTTGTGCAAACAACTGTTCACTCATTACTTGGAATTGAGTTTTTATCTCTCATAGCCTTGTCGTAGTATACGTCTGTTTCCATCATTTGTTGTTGTGTATCCATTGCCATCTCTATCATTTGTTTCACTATTGGTTTTAAATGAGTAACATCTACGTTTAACCACGTTGTAGGTATGCTAGGTTCTTCCCCCATTGTAACATCCTTCCCTTGTGCCATGTGTAATGTTGTGTCATGGGGCTGCCGAATATGGAGTTGTATTTTTGGCTCAGCCGCTTGGGTTACTGTCTTACCTTGTGGCGTATCATCAGGGATTTCAATCACCATTTGTTCCATATTCTGTTGTGGTAGCCTTTCTTTTTCTGGCTTAGTTTGTACTTCTTCCTTTATTGGTGGTACCACATTGCTTGGTGGTATAGGTGCCTCCTCTATGCTTATCTGGGATTGTTCGTTCAATTGAATGAGGTGTATTTGTTCAGATGATGCTTCCTGGTTTTGTACTTGGGAGTGTTGATTGTTGGGGGTGGTTTTGACTTGGTGAAACTCTGTCCATTCCTCAGTGTTCGTTTCTATCCTTATGTCTGTGTCCAAGGTGTCATTCTCACAGCTAGATTCCTCATTAGAACCTGAATCATCCAATCCCAATTCCTTGTATCTATCGGCTAGTGATGGACTGTGTTCCTTGTCATCCTTTTGCTGCAATCATCTTGCCTGCCTATATTGATGTCCTTGGACAGTGAGGTTGACTTGGCAGGAGGTTGGGTCAATGAAATCCTTGGTAGCATATGTGCCCGCTTTGATTGTGGAGTCTATGTGTTTCTTCTTCTCTGACTCGCTTAGCTCCTCGCATTGGTTTCTTAGAGTTGGTCCCCACCTTCTCTTTGGATATGGCTATTTTTCGTTTTCTTTGGAATGGTGGCCGACTTCACATATTTTTCCATTTCAGTGGAGGTTGGCATCAATGGTAAACATTCTTTCATTTCAAGTGCTTCATAAATCAGCAAGGTCAATGCAGAACTTCCATTTAGAAACTTCTTCTGACTCCATTTTTCTTCTTAGCTTCAAATAGGCATTCTTGTATATATGGAGTGAAGTTGACTTGATTCCCGATTTGCCTCATAGCATCGGATAGCAATTGAACCACAATATTTTGAGGCATTGTATATTTTTTCATGCTTGGGAAACAAAAGTGTTGATGCACCAATTGAACTGATTCTTCAATATCTGTTCTGTTGATTTCCAGAAAGGTTTTCTTTTTAGCATCATGGCATTCATCTTTGAGATTTGTGAGAACGTCTTGACTCCATCCAAAAGCTTTGTTGATGAATCTATCATGTGTGAATCGAATAGTTTTCCATGCACCTGTTTTGTTAAGCACTTTAGCTTCTGGGATTGAGGGCTTATCTGCTGCAGCTTGGAGTGTGTTCATAACTTGAGTACATCTTTGAAAATCCGGTAAATACATTGGGAGTCGTAGAAATGCATCGATTCCAGCCCTTGTCCAAACTTCTGTGATGCTTGGTAGTCCTTGGATTATGGTTTGGAAGTCTTGCGACATTAATGGAAAGTAGTGATCCCTATCCATGATCTTGATGGTGGCCATAAAGATGATATCTAACACAGGTTGGTCTTCAAGGAACCAATGACCTCTCGCCTTAGTAATCGATTCCAAGGGAAGAAGCAAGAGCTCTTCCTCTTGCGTAGCCTCAGAATCTGGAGATGCCATTTGCACTCAATACATACCATGATCAGTGTAAAAGTGGTTGCATTAGTTATCCTCCACTTAGCCTTCATGAGTTGGACAACTCTCCGAGCGACTTGTGTTGTCCCCTCCCCGTGGGTGTGAGAAAGGTAGTACCTTGGATTTTTCCACATATATATTTTTTCTATTTTTTTTGAAAGAAAAAAAAATTAGTACCCAACCGAAGATTTTATTTTATCTTTAATTATTTCCCTTGAGATTATTGTAGAAGTGCTCTCCTATTTCCTAAGAGGGAAATGTGCTTCACTAATAAGTAGAGGAAGAACTATGTGCCGAATGCATGGCCTTGTAATGTGGCCCTATTATGCATTCTTGAGGTTCCTAGGACTCAAGATGTGTGCAAGCTAAAGTTTTCTGATCGATGTATGCAGATTGATCGGCATTTAGGCATCCATATCTATTTTATTTTTCTGCGGTTGACTATATCTCCATCGTTTCTGGTGCTTGGTGCAACTCTCACGTCAGAAGCATCTACAAGAACATGAAAATATAAATCTCACTATGGGGCTTGGGGACGGGTTCTTGAGTCAATAACTACTTCAGTTGGAGAAAACAGTTTTGACATTCTTGAGTCCAATGAAACTCTCGAGGGGCAACTATGGTAAAGCAAGTGAGGGGAATGTTAAGATGAGCAATTCAACAATGATATCGTCTATGCCACTGGATTTGGCCAAGGAAACATAGGACTTCCTTGGGAGACTTGGGAGGTGGATTCACTAGGGTTGATTGAAATACTTGGTCCTTATATGCATCATCATCTGTATTATCTAATACAACATGGTTAATCTCAAATGCCTAGAGATGTGCATCTGGATCATCATTGAGAACCTGCCAGATTTGGTGTAGGTCATTTCGACTTGGTACTATCTCTTTGGAAGAATTATTTATCTGCCATAGGCCTAGATCTAGATTCTTTGACTGCATCAACTACTTCTTCCGAATTAAAACTTGTGGATGATTCTCATCCCTTGGTTTGTACTCCTCTCCTTGGAAGTTTTAAATTCAACTATTCAATAGATTCCAATTCACTTGACAAAAGTACAATTCTACTACTCCAAAATCTTGGAAAAGATGAAGCCATTCATCTTTTGATCTGTATCCTCTATCCTTCACTAGTATTGTTAGGTTTAACAAGAGGATCATCTTTAGTTTTCCAGATATATACAACTATTTCTTGGCAAACTCCCTGCTAAATTCATATGATTATCTTGGTTCTTTTCTTCATCAGTCATTGTATTCAAGGCAACCAAACTTTCACTAGATGCCAACATTTTAGTGAAAGGGAGTGAAGGCTTATGGAGATCAAAAACTAAAAAGTGTGTTGGTTCCGAGACTTCCTTGCTTGATTTTTTATGACTTATTACAACTTTCTCATCTAGTACTGTGGCACGTTTTGTTTTGCCATGTGATGCACCTAATGCACTATTCATTCATACAAGGTGCTTATTGCTTTTGTACTTTGGATATGTTTCTCTAGATCTTTTTACTGGCATGTAGACTACAAAGACTACTCCCCAATGGGATAGATAATGTTAATCCCTCTCTTTCATCCATTTTGGTTAAGGATAGGAGCGGGTCAACTAAGGGTTCTTGGGTGGGAGAACTTAGATTACTCTAAATCTCTTAGTTTCTCCAATACATGTTATTTAAGTACTACAATATTTTGGTACTCCACTTCTAGACTACATAGAGTATACTGAGTTGTAATCTGCATTGATTATTACTGCAATTACTAATACTCACCACTACAACCAAACAAACTAATATAGTCTCAAATCACCAATTAACTAATAATTTTGCATAGTATTTTCCTTACACAAACTTTTGAATTATTCAGATTAGTTAATTCTAGAGTATACTTATCCTCAATGCACAGATAAATACTGATTAAATAAACAAAAAATGCAATCGCTCACAATATACTCAAAACAAAGTGCCTCTAGCTCCACTAGGTAGCACTCGAGTGGAGTCTTGATCCTCTGCTCAACAGTTTGTTTGGCATAGCACGCCAAAGAAAACATGTTCATTCATAATGCAAGGGTTACACAGTACAATCCTGCCTTTTTGGTGAGGATTGTTTATCAAATTTCATAAATAGACCAAAATAAAATGATCCAAAATATTGAAACATCGGATATTTACAAGAAATTGTCCTTGACTACCTAACATGCCCTTTTATAAGTGCTTTACAGACTTCATTAGCGTAGATTATATACATCACAAAAGTTTTCCTAGACAATAACAAGGATTACAACTTAATAAAAGGGATAGATATAGAAGAAGAAACAATACATCGAATAGAAACAACATACTTCATTTCAGAGATAAATAGATCTAATTATAGCATTTGAGGGAAGAAATGTATTAGAATGGAAAAGGTTCAGACATAAATAGGTCTATTTATAGCATTTGAGGGAATAAATATATAAGAATGGACACCACTTTAGAGATAAATAGATCTCATAAATTCTAGACACAAATCTTGCTTAACATTAGAAATTTATAAGGACACCAAGATATAGAAGTAGATACCAAGATATAGATGTAGAGATAGTGCTTTAAACTTAGAAACAAGAATCACATATATACTATCTTTAGGATGAAGATAGTGTTCCATCATTCTAAAAAGTCAATGCTCTAAAGGGTTCTATTTGTACCATGGCTATGTAGTTTTTGTAATAATCTAAAACCTGTATGATTTGTGATATCAAGTGGTACTATGGGTGTGTCAAAATTGTACCTAAGCCTTGACACAACAACATAGTCCTTTACCATCAATATCATTATGTGACAATGTGCAACACACAAGTAAGCATCATTCATGAAGCCAATGGCAAAGACTCTTTTGCAAGTAGAGAAGGGTGTTTGCCATCTCAGATTCACAAATAAGAAGAGCTTGTTATGTGTTTGTATGTGTGAGAAAAACATGCATAAAGAGAGAGAGAGAGAACACAAGCATACATTTTTTTCTCACACATACATTCACAAATAAGAAGAGAAAGCACATGCAGAAAGAGCTTGTAATGTGTTTGTATGTATGTGACTTGCATGGTTTGGATCTATTTTATAAAGAAAAAATAAGATGTGTTTCAAAGCTTTAAAGTTTTCAAAATTGTTGTTTAGAAGGAGATATGTAACTACATAAAGGAGCTAAGGTCGGATGGAGGGGCAAAGTAATTCTCCAATGAAGTTTTAGATTTTCTTTGGGATCAAGGCACCAAAAGACAAGTAAAATGCAGGTATACACCTCAAAAAATGGGGTTGCAAAAAGGAAGAATAAGTACATTGCAGAGATAGCTAGGGCAATGGTGAATGAAATGAATATGCCCAACCATTATTGAAGTGATGTAGTCAATACAATCGTATACCTCGTGAATAGATCTCCAACTTCAAGAATACACACTTCAACACCTTATCAATCTTGGTATGGTAAGAATCCAAACCTCTCCCACCTTAAAATATTTGGTTGTACATGATCTCCATGTGCTTGCTTCTTCCATGGAACATAGGGTTTCTTGCTAGATGAATGCTTGACATATTATCTCCAAATAGAGTGGGCTCTTTGACCTCCACATCCAAGTATTTGAAGAGCTTCTTGAGCCACATGATCTCTGTTTGTTCTTACCCTTTGCAGCTGTCCTCTCCAATCATTTTAGCATAAAGGATCAAGTAAACATCTTTAAATTGTCAATCCCAGAAGTATGCAAAGACCACAACCCCTTCTAGTTAATGGAATCCAAGAACAAGAGTGAAATGACTGTTTCTTTGAGAAATTATGGAGAAGGAGAGAAATATCTAGGGTTTTGATTATCTTGAGCTATACAAAAGCATTTTCAATGATTTTTGTGCCTAAAGTGTGCCATTTTCATAGCATAACACAATTATGAAGTCAAATATAAAAAACAGTACCTGTATCACATAGACGAGACAATCGCAATTCTGTGAAAACTCAGGATTTCCATTTCTGGTTTGTTATTTTGCACCTTCTTACTCAATACACTAAGAATCACCTCTCTTCATACACATTACTCAGAAATACACAACTAAAGCTCACAAGTTCCATGGATTTCACAATGAATAGACTTAACAAATTAAAAGAAAGTACATGAAAGGAAGAAACACGATTTTCTGCAGGAGAGCTCTTCACATTACGTGGATAGCAAAAATAATATAACCAACCCTTTCAAAATAGAGGAAATTATCTTTTATACATTTTCAAGTGTCCTCTTTCACACTTGAATTTTGGTCCTTTTCACTTCTAATCTAAAAATATGCTATCAAAGAGCTTTCAAAAATTCTAGAAAAAACACATATGATTCTAATTTACATGAGGAAGACTCTTCCTCATTTTTACATCATTTGTATAAATATTTCTACAGATTTTTGACATTTTTCAAATAATTTCCCTTCAAAAAATACTTCTTCTAACAATCTCACATGTAGCAAGTGCTAAATCTTTGTACTCAGCCTCAGTAGATGATAATGCAACTGTAGGTTGCTTCTTGGACATCCATGAAATGGCTCTTTGACCTAGCATGAAGACACAGCCAGATGTGCTCCTTCTACCCTCCTTTGTACTAGCCCAATCAGCATCACTAAAGCCTTGAGGTTGTAATCGAGTTCCATAAGGGTAGTACAACCCTTGGTTGATGTTGATGTATAAAACACCACAAGAAATGAATTAATGTGACACTAGAACACCTCTATGGTTACCATTAACTCATTGCCACTCCAAACTTTGAGAAATGATAGCCTAAAGTGAGAACTTTGCTTCTACAGAAATTCCTAGTCACCGAAATGACATACCTTCAGTATTTTGCTAATTTCTCCTAGCTCAAGTCTTATTTCTCCATGAAACTTTATAGGCTGAAACTAGAAGAGTAGAGCTTTCCAACAAGCTATCATATGCATCAAACGGATCTCTAGAACTCACGTTATGGCCTTCACAAGATGACCCTGTATGACCTTCCAAAACTGGAAATTTTTGCCTGTTTTAGTATTCCTGATGTCCAAAAATAAAAAATTCGATGCTTGGCATCGAATTTCAGTCCAAGTCGATGCCGGGCATCGACTTTGAGCTTTTTTAGGCCCTTTTTCTGCACCAGAAATACTCTCTTTTACACACACATGAAGAAGACCACTTGTATGCTAGAAGTCGATGCCAGGCATCGACTTTATGCTCAAACTCGATGCCAGGCATCGAGTTGCTCCACAAACTTCATATTTTTAAAAGATTCAACAACAGATAACACACAGAGAATGAAAAAATGACTTTTGAGCCAAGATTCGATGCCAGGCATCGAATTGCTCAGAAAACTTGAACTTTTGAATTCATCACACAGTAGGCAAACATGGAGATGATGGAGAGAGGCTCATACACAGAACTTTACTCAGTTCTTCTCATAACTATAAAAAACTCAGAAGTTTTACAGATGCTTTCTCACTCAGAGAAGCCCGACTATACTCAGTCATACAAAAATGAGTTCTTCTCACTTTCTCTTGTCTTCCTCCTTCTTCTTCTCTCTTTCTCTCTCATCGCGTCAGTTAATACTAACTAACTTATATAGATTTTCTCATTCCCGTGATTTTTAAAAAACTTCTAGAACTAAAGTGAACTAACTTTACAAGTATGATACACTTGTGAATTTGTCCCTTCACATAGGCATGGGGTTTTCTTTCTAAGATTTGACCTTCAAATATATGTCTAATTAGTGAGTGTTTCTCCAACAGCTCCCCCTCAATCACTAATTGACATTCCCTGTTTCTTCATATCTTCTTCTTTTCTTTTACTCCTGCCATGCTTTTGAATCTGCTGGTCTTCACACCATCCAAGCTCTTTGTCATTATGTCTGCTAACTGATCTTTAGTAGAAATGTATTCCACTTCAATCTCCTTCTCCATTACCTTTTCTCTGAGAAAATGATATTGTATCTCTATGTGCTTTGTTCTTGCATGAAATACTGGATTTGCTGCAAGATAAAGTGAACTCATATTATCTCCATGTATTGTAGGTGTACCTTGATCAATGCCTAAGCTCTTGAACAATGTCTGCATCCATATGACTTCCTTAGCTGCTTCCACAAGTCCTTTGTACTCTGCTTCAGTTGATGATAATGCTACTGTATGTTGTTTCTTGGAACACCAACTTACAAGCTTATCACCAATGTATATCATGTAACCATGAGTTGATCTCCTGTCATCTTGATTACCTGCCCAATCTGAGTCACTGTAGGCTCTCAACTTCAAATCTGATGTAAAAGGATAATATAATCCTTCCTTTATAGTTCCTTTGATATATCTGAGAACTCTTTGACCTGCAATCCAATGTGGGTCCTTTGGACAATGCATGAATTGTGACAAAACTCCCACTGCATAACTAAGATCAGGTCTTGTTAGTGTAGCATAAATCAAACTACCCACAAGAGATTGATACTTCCTCATATCTTTGTAGTCTGCACCATCATATTTACTGAGCTTGTGATTAACTTCAAGTGGAGTTGAAGCTTCTCTGCAATTTTCCATATCAAACTTCTTCAACAAGTTCAGAAGATACCTTTCTTGTGACACATATATGCCATGATCTGTATAAGTGACTTCCATTCCAAGAAAGTATGATAACTTTCCTAGGTCACTGATCTTAAACTCTTTCTCAAGTAATCTCTTTACCTCCTTGATTCCTTCATCTGAAGTACCTGTGATTATAATGTCATCTACATAAATACAAATGTAGATTGTACCTTCCTCTGTTCTTTTGATAAGTAGACTTGAATCTGCTTTTGAACTTTGATATCCAAGATCATTGAGATACTTCACCAGTCTATAGTTCCAAGCTCTTGGAGCTTGCTTCAATCCATACAATGCTCTTCTCAACCTGCAAACAAAATTTGGATACCTGGAATCTATAAACCCTTGAGGTTGTTCCATGTATACCTCATCTGATATGTATCCATTCAAGAATGCATTTTTTATATCCAATTGACTTAGGGTCCATCCTTTTGAAGCTGCAATAGCAATGATTGTCCTTATAGTTGACATCTTAGCTACAGGACTGAATGTCTCATCATAATCTATGCCATAGGTCTGGGCATAGCCTTTCACCACCAATCTAGCTTTGTATCTGGCTATACTTCCATCTGCAAGCTTCTTCACTTTATAAACCCATTTATTTCCAATTACTTTCTTACCATTTGGTTTAGGAACAAGTTCCCATGTCTTGTTCTCCTCCAGTGCATTGAACTCTTCCTTCATTGCTTCTTCCCATTGCTTCTTACCTTTAGCTTCATCATAGTTCTGAGGTTCTTCATCATCTTTGACCATATATGCATAGTTCTTCTGAGTTATGTAAGAAGTATCATAAGAATACCTTTCTGGTTGTCTTCTAGTCCTGCTTGACCTTCTTGGTTCACATTCTTCATATGTGTCTGGATACACTTCTTCATCAAATATAGGAGCTTCTTCATTCCTTCTTGTTAATCCACTTCTGGATGTACTTGCTTGCATATAGTCTTCATCTCTATTTACCTGCACAATTGATTTTCCTTTCTCACATCTTCTTACCTCTTCTTCAAATTCTTCAGCTGTATGACTTTGATCTGCATACCAACTTTTCTGTTCATCAAATGTAACATCTCTAGAAACAATAAATTGTTTGGTTAGAGGATTCCACAATCTGTAACCCATCTGCTTTTCATCATAACCAATGAACACATATTTTTCTGCCTTTGGTTCAAGTTTATGCCTAAGTTGTGATGGCACATAAGCATATGCAATTGATCCAAACACTCTACAATGATCTAGTGTTGGTTTCTTACCCCACCAAGCTTCATATGGAGTCATACCATTGAGAGCTGCACATGGTAATCTATTCACAAGATATGTAGCTGTATTTACAGCTTCAGCCCAAAGATAATTTGGACAGTTCTTCTCCTTTAGCATAGCTCTAGCAAACTCAACCAAAGTCCTGTTCCTTCTTTCTGCTACACCATTTTGTTGTGGTGTATACCTGCAAGTTATTTCTCTCTTAATACCTGCATTCCAAAGATAATCATTGAACTCTTGGGAGAAGTATTCTCCCCCTCCATCAGACCTCAGTCTCTTAAGCTTTTGACCTGTAACTCTCTCTGCATATGCATGAAAATGCTTGAAAGCTCCAAACACTTCTGATCTTTCCTTCAAAACATATAATGTTATCCATCTTGTAGCATCATCAATGAAAAGAACATAGTACCTTGAGCCACTGATAGATCCTTCTTTTGTTGGTCCCCATACATCTGTATGAATGAGCTCAAGTACTCCATCATGTTTGAATCCTTTCTTTTGAAATGGTAACCTGTGTGCTTTACCCATTTGACATGCTTCACATTTATAAACCATATGTTGACTTTGCACATTTGGTAATCCTAGTACAGACTGATTAGCAACCATAGCTTTAATTCCTCTTTCATTGAAATGACCTAATCTCTTATGCCAGAGATCAAGTTCTGTAATCACTGCTTCACCATGTGTGAGCAAAGCTTGACCAATGTTCCCTTGCACTCTTAAAGTAAAGAGTCTACCTTCTTTCTTACCAGAGACAATCTGATTATATCCATTCTCTGGATCTTCCACAAATACTCCTTCATTTGTAAACCTGACTTGAAAACCTTTTTCAACTATCTGTCCCACACTAATCAAGTTTTTAGGTATTGTAGGAACATACAAAACATTGGTTAGCAAATCTGCTCCACTCTTGCATTTCACTTTTCCAATTGAATGTACACTATGTCTTGTATTATCACCAGTTTGAACTGTGTGACTAGAAATGCCTTTTTCCAATTCTGACATCAATTCTATGTTTCCTGACAAATGATTAGAACATCCAGAGTCAATGTAAAATACCTTTAGATCTTCTTTATCTGATGTGCTGATTGAATTCATCATCAATGATGTATGACTTTCATTTTGTGTGTCATTTGCATAGTTGTAGTAGGTGGTGTTGTAGGATTGATTCTGTCCCCAACTTCTTCCTCCACCTCTACCATAGCCTCCTCTTTGACTTTGTCTACCTCTTTGAAAATTAGTTTGATATCTTCCACCTCGACCTCTGCTATTGTTGTTTTGATTCTGGTTTGATCCTTGTTGGTTGTGCCAACAGTCATGAGCCAAATGATTACTCAATCCACAGATCCAGCAAGCCTTTTTGTTATTATTTTGATTACCTCTACCTCTTCCAAAACCTCTTGCTCTTCCTCTACCAGTGCCTTTACCTCTTGCATAATAAGCTTGAGAACTAGACTCCTCTTCATCCTTTGCTTTACCTTTATCTCCTTTCTTCTTATTCTTCATGTACATTGCAGAACTTTGACCTTTATCTCCATCTCCCTTCAAGTCTTGCTCATATGTGAGCATCAAACCAAGCAACTGGTTCAAATCTGGAACATAATGATTTAATGAAAGTTCTGTTGATAAGACAAAAGGTTTCCACCTTTCATCCCCTCTCAAGCCTGCAAGTAGTTGAGCAATCAATCTGTGATCTTCAACATCTTCATCTATGGATCCAAGACTATCTGCTAGATCCTTCATCTTAGTGACATAATCACTAATGGTTTGACTTGGCTTCTTCTTGAATGTTGTAAACTCTGACCATAGACTTGCTTTCCGTGCTTTAGTAGTGCTTTGGAAATGATATTCCAATGCATTCCATATATCTTCTGATGATTCCAATCCTCTGATGTGTGGTAGCAAATGATCTGAGATTGTATTGTAGATGTAGGCTTTTGCACTTGCATCCTTCTTCTGCCAATGCTTTAAAGCATCAAGTTCTTCTTTCTTTGGTCGGCTTTCATCTTCAAATACTGGCTTCTCTTCTTCACCTGTTACATATACCATGAGATCCTTACTCATAAGTAAGGCTTCCATTCTCATTACCCATGCGGGGTAATTATCTCTGTCCAGTTTGTCAATGGAGATATGATCTGCCATAGTTCTTTCCTTCTGCTGCAACCTGTGAGTTTAAAGGATAAAGGATAATACCTTTTGAAGTTCTTTGTGTATGAGGATACTTCGAAAGTAATCTTTTGATGCCTTGTGTCTTCAAATGCTTCACCTTTCAAACTTTAATGGAAAACTTTACAAAACTTCTCGTACCTTTGTCGCCTTCTGCTCTCGAGAATCTTTCTGCTCTGATACCACTTGTTGATGTATAAAACACCACAAGAAATGAATTAATGTGACACTAGAACACCTCTATGGTCACCATTAACTCATTGCCACTCCAAACTTTGAGAAATGATAGCCTAAAGTGAGAACTTTGCTTCTACAGAAATTCCTAGTCACCGAAATGACATACCTTCAGTATTTTGCTAATTTCTCCTAGCTCAAGTATTATTTCTCCATGCAACTTTATAGGCTGAAACTAGAAGAGTAGAGCTTTCCAACAAGCTATCATATGCATCAAACGGATCTCTAGAACTCAAGTTATGGCCTTCACAAGATGACCCTGTATGACCTTCCAAAACTGGAAATTTTTGCCTGTTTTAGTATTCCTGATGTCCAAAAATAAAAAATTCGATGCCTGGCATCGAATTTCAGTCCAAGTCGATGCCGGGCATCGACTTTGAGCTTTTTTAGGCCCTTTTTCTGCACCAAAAATACTCTCTTTTACACACACATGAAGAAGACCACTTGTATGCTAGAAGTCGATGCCAGGCATCGACTTTATGCTCAAACTCGATGCCAGGCATCGAGTTGCTCCACAAACTTCATATTTTTAAAAGATTCAACAACAGTTAACACACAGAGAATGAAAAAATGACTTTTGAGCCAAGATTCGATGCCAGGCATCGAATTGCTCAGAAAACTTGAACTTTTGAATTCATCACACAGTAGGCAAACATGGAGATGATGGAGAGAGGCTCATACACAGAACTTTACTCAGTTCTTCTCATAACTATAAAAAACTCAGAAGTTTTACAGATGCTTTCTCACTCAGAGAAGCCCGACTATACTCAGTCATACAAAAATGAGTTCTTCTCACTTTCTCTTGTCTTCCTCCTTCTTCTTCTCTCTTTCTCTCTCATCGCGTCAGTTAATACTAACTAACTTATATAGATTTTCTCATTCCCGTGATTTTTAAAAAACTTCTAGAACTAAAGTGAACTAACTTTACAAGTATGATACACTTGTGAATTTGTCCCTTCACATAGGCATGGGGTTTTCTTTCTAAGATTTGACCTTCAAATATATGTCTAATTAGTGAGTGTTTCTCCAACAGTTGATAGTGTGCCTGATGTACCTAAGCACTCTCTTGGCTGCATTCATATGAACATCAGTTGGTGAATTTAGAAATTGAGAGAACTCCTACAACATAAGACAAGTCAGGTCTTGTGATGGTAGCATAATTAAGGCTTCCAATTATGCTTCTATATGTTGAGATATCTTCAAGAGGTTGTCCTTCACCTACACATAACTTAGTGTTTGGATCCATAGGTTGTGTGAGTGGCTTACATCCATTCATACCATACTCATAAAGTACATCTAACAAGTATTTCCTTTGAGCAAGGTAAATACCATTTTCTACATAAATAACTTCAATCCCAAGAAAGTATTTAAGAACTCTAAGATCTGAAATCTTGAATTCATTTCCAAGCTTGGCCTTGATCCATGTGATACTTGCATCATCACTTCCTATTATAATCGATTCATCCACATATATGCATACATAGACAACTAGTCTTCATTCCTTCTTGAGGTATAAGGAAGGATCTCCATCACTTGGCTTGTATCCACACTTGCACAAATACTCCACAAGCCTTTGATTCCATGCCCTAGGAGCCTTCTTTAAACCATACAATTCTTTTTCTTAGTCTACAAACAAAATCTGAATATTTAGGGTTCTCAAACCATAATGGTTGAGTCATGTAAACCGTCTCTTGCGAATCACCATTAAGAAAAGCATTCTTTACATCCAATTGATATATTTTCCACCTCCTAGATGTGGCAACCCCAATAATTGCCCTAATTGTGGTCATCTTTGCAACCGGGCTGAATGTTTCTTCATAGTCCATCCCATAGAATTGAGCAAATCCTTTTGCCACAAGATTTTCTTTGTACCTAGCAATTGAACCATCAGAATTTCTCTTCACTTTATATACCCATTTGTTGCCATTTACCTTCATCCCTTTTTGTCTTGGAACAAGAATCCATGTGTTGTTGTCTTCAAGGGCTTTGTACTCTTCTTCCATAGCTTCTTGTCACTTCTTTGTGTCTTTGGCCTCTTCATAGGTAGAAGGTTCATGATCTTTGATAACCTTAGTCATGAAGGCATAATGCCTAGCAATATAACTATCATAAACAAGCCTTGAGATTGGATGGTTTACCCTTGTTGACCTCCTTTCTTCGCCTTTTGGTGGAATGAACCTTCTTTGCCTTGGTGACTTGATTTCTGCTTTTGATGTAGCTCCCCCTTCTAACATAGGTTCTTCAAAGTCTTCAACTTCATGTTCATCTTCATCAAGCTCTACCAATCTTGCCTTTTCTTTATTCATTGATTGATGGGCTGAATCCATGCTTGAAATTCTTTGTATGCTTGGACCACTGATTTCCAAGCTATCTTGAAACCTAGCTTCATATCTTCTCTCTACCTCTTCAATGTCTTCATCCTGCAATGGAACTTTCGAAGCATACCATGGTTTGAGTTCATCAAACACTAGATCTCTAGATACCTTCTGTTACACTTATCAGTTCCTCGAGTAGCTTTGATGTGAATCTTTTCCCTATACACGGGCACTTTTTACTCTAGTGCTGGCTAGAGGTTTTTTCCCCATGTTACCACATACTTGATACTCTCATATGTGGTGGTACTTTGTACTTAGGGATATTATTCAGCTCTTACTTCAGTTCAGTTCATCGATGAATAGAGAGAGCTATTCCAGCCATCATCTTCTCCGTGTGTCTTGCTGCGTTTGTGCTCCTTGTGTGTGTTTCTTGTGTGTCTCTTGCACTTCTACACACACCCACCAGTGGTATTAGAGCAGGTTCAGCTTCTTCTCAAGTTTTGGTTTTTCGCGTCGCGGCGCGCACGCACTTTAACAGTGCAAATCGACTTCGGAGCATAGAACTGAGAATTTCAGTAGCCCAGAAACATTTCCAGCAGGTGCGCTAGGGTTTTACCCCCATTTCAAAGCCATTCGTGAAGTCAAAATCGCCATCTGAGTGACGGTTTGTGAGCTGAAATTTCAGCATTCATTTCAGCTTTCGTCGAAGTGAAGATTTTGTCACATTCTTGTTCCTTAGTGAAATGGCGGGCAACAATGACTTGTTTGGCATGCTTTAAGCTGAAGATAAGCTTGATGGGACCAGCTATCCGATGTGGTCTTACATGATGAAGCATGTTCTTATTGCAAAACAACTTTGAAACATAGTAGTAGATGTAGATCGAAGACCGGTAGGTGCTTCTACTTCACAGTCTACTGTCACAGATGGAGCTTCTTCTTCGAGTACAATGGTTTCTCCTTCTCCACCTACACAGGAGCAGCTTAGATGGGATGGAAAAGATGCTCAAACTCATGCTTTGATTGCGCTTTCAATGAAGCGTCATATAGTTCCACACATTCGGTCATGTTCTACATCACGACAGGCATGGGACACTCTTGCTTCTTTGTATGCCGTGCGTAATGAAGCACGTGTTGCATACTTGAGGAAGCAACTTGAGGATGTATGTATGGCTGAAAATGAGTCGGTGGATGTGTATGTGACACGCATCAAGGACTTAAAAGAGCAATTGGCAAACATAGATGAGATCATTCCGGATGCATCACTCATTTCTACATTGTTGAAAGGATTACCAGAATCTTTTCAAAGCTTTGCTACTACACTCCGTTTGGTTGCAAAAGGAAATCCTAATATGTATGCATTTGATGAGGTTGTGTCTCTTCTTTTGCAAGAAGAGCAATCTAGAGTGAATATGAGTGGTTTGATTGAGTGGTTTGAGTGGTTTGCAAGCACTTGCTATCTCATAAAAGGGGAAAAGCAAGTATGGTTCAGCTTTGGGTTCATCAAAACCAAATCCTCATGCTTCCTCTTCCACTCATTCCTCTAATGATGCCGATTTGCAAAAGAAGAAGAGATGCAAATATTGCCGGAAGGCCGGTCGTACTATTGATGAGTGTAGAAAGCTTGCTAAACACAATGAAAAGAAGAAGCAATCCGGCATGTCTATTGCTGAAAATTGTAAATGCAAAGAATGATGAAGCTAACATGGCTCAAGATTTTTGGGCATGTGTTGTTACTTTTCATTATGATGCTTCTTTACATTCTAAATGTATGGTTGTGAGTGAGGTTGATTCGGATTGGTTCTTTGATAGTGGTGCTTCAAAGCACATAACATCATGCAAAAGATTTTTTGCCTCTTTGAAAGATGCACCTAAAGGAGGACATATGATGTGTGCAAACAATGCCTCTTATCCTATCATTGGAGTAGGAGAAATTGAGCTTACGGCTGCAAATGGAGGTCTGATTCTCTTGAAAAATGCATTGTATGTGCCCGGTATCAAGAAGAACTTAATTTCAGTTCCGTTGATTGCCAAAGCTGGACTTCATGTACACTTTGTTGATGATAAGTGTATGGTTCATGATTTCAGCAATGGCGATGTTATCGTGATGTCCGTTACATTATGTAATGGTTTGTATCGCATGGATACATATAAGAGGGCTGCCTCGAATGCCTTGGTTGCTCATACTTCTTCCATGGCTGAAATGGAGCTTTGGCATGCTCGTTTTGGTCACTTGAACTTCAATAGTTTGCTCTACTTGCAAAAAAAGGACATGGTCATTGGCTTGCCTACACTTGAGTCCATTGAAAAGCATGCATGTGAAGGTTGCATTCTTGGAAAAATGCATCGTGCTTCTTTTCCAAAAGATATTCATACACACACTACAAGAAAATTGCAACTTGTTCATAGTGATGTATGTGGTCCGGTCAAGACTCCATCTTTTGGGAAGCATGTATATTTTGTTACCTTCATTGATGATGCTACTTGCCATACATGGGTGTATCCTATGAAAGCAAAGAATGAGGTATTTTCTTGCTTCAAAGCATTTTTAGCTATTGCTGAAAATTTTTCTTCACAAAAGCTTTTGACTCTATGCATGGATCGTGGTGGTGAATACATGTCACATGAGTTTAATGCTTTTCTTCGTGAAAGAGGTATTTCACACCAATGTATGGTGCCATATACACCTCAACAAAATGGTGTTGCCGAGCGTAAAAATAGAACTTTACTTGAAATGGCACGATGTATGGTTAAAGGAAAGCATCTTCCTCATCAGTTTTGGATGGAAGCGCTCATGTGTGCAAACTATGTGTTGAATCACTGCCCTACAAAAGCATTGAGAGTCATCACTCCTTATGAGGCTTGGAATGGTCGTAAGCCTATGGTTAGTCATATGCGTGTGTTTGGTTGTTTGGCATATGCTCTTGTGCCATCACAACAACGTCACAAACTTGATGACAAGGCAAAGAAATGTATATTTGTTGGTTATAGTGCTGAAAGTAAAGGATATCGGTTGTACCATCCATTGACGAACACAATTATTGTGTTTGCTAAAAATTCAGTTTTCCCTCTACTTGAATGCAAAAAACTGCCAACAGTTAGCTCACAAGATGTGTTCGATACACTCATGCCTTTGTTCCAAAATGGTGCGCTTGACTATGGCCATGTAGAGCAGCCAACTGAGGCTCAAAGGGCTGAAAAATTTCAGCCAAATAGGGCTGAAAATGATAAGAATTTCCAGCCAAACATGGCTGAAAAAATTCAGCAAAAAATTATCAAAGATGTTGGAAATTTCCAGCCACATATGGCTGAACATTTGCGTCAAAATATGGCTGAAACTGAGCATGAAATTCAGCCCACGCATGATGTACATATTGAAGATGTTTTACATAATGAACGCATGTCTATCAAGAGTGCACAATCTATCCCAAAATGGCTGAAACAAACTTTGCAGGATAGCGAATTGAGTGCACCTTTACTTGGTAGAACAAGATCAAGCTCTCACAATGCATCAAGTAATTTTGTGGATTATTCTCTTATTGCTATAGCATGTAATGAAGAGCCACTTTCTTTTGAAGATGCATGTGACGATCCACAATGGATGAGTGCTATGCAATCAGAAATGGATTCCATACATAGGAATGGTACTTGGGAGTTATGTGAATTTCCAAAAGGAAGGAATGCCATTGGTACAAAGTGGGTTTAAAAGATTAAGAGAAAATCTGATGGTAGCATTGATCGCTACAAAGCTAGATTGGTTGCCAAAGGAAATGCACAGCAATATGGCATTGAGTATGAGGAAACTTTTGCACCTACTTCACGCATGACTACCATTTGTACCGTGGTTGCATTGGCTGCCCATCGAGGTTGGAAAGTGCATCAGTTGGACATAAAAACAGCCTTCTTGAATGGTGATTTGCAAGAAGAAGTCTATGTGAAGCAACCTCCTGGATTTGCTATGAAAGGGAAAGAGCATATGGTTTGTTGCTTGCATAAAGCCTTGTATGGTCTCAAGCAAGCTCCACGTGCATGGTATGACAAAATACATAAGCACTTGATTGCTCTTCGCTTCACATGTAGTCCGATTGAAAGCACACTCTATGTACGCAAAAATGGGGTTGATCTTATAGTGCTTGTTCTTTATGTCGATGACATACTCTTGACTGGGTCATGTGATGCAAAACTTGACATTCTTATGGCTGATTTGCAACATACTTTTGATGTCACTTATATTGGTCTTTTGAGCTACTATCTTGGCATCCAGTTTGTATCCGTTGAGGGGGGAATTGTTATGCATCAAGCAAAGTATGTTGAAAAACTACTTCAGCGTTTTGACTTTGAGGATTGCAAGCCAGTTTCCACACTAGTTGAGAGAGGATTTAGATTGTCAGTTGAGGATTCCAGTGATGCATTTGATACTTCTCTTTATCAGCAAGCTGTGGGATGTCTTATATATGCATGCAACACAAGGCCAGATATACAGTATGCAATTTCCCAGTTGAGTCGATTCATGCATAGCCCTGGCACTAGGCATTGGCAAGCGGTGAAACGTGTGTTTAGATATCTCCGAGGCACTTTGAGCTTAGGTCTCTTTTATGGCAGAGATATTCAGCCATGATTGCATGCTTTTACAGATAGTGATTGGGCTGGTTGTTATGATACTCGCGTGTCCACTAGTGGTAATTGCTTTTTCCTTGGAGACTCATGCATATCTTGGTTGAGTAAGAAGCAACCTACAGTGGTGACATCGAGTTGTGAAGCTGAGTACAGGGCAGTTTTCACAACGACAGTGGAGTGCATATGGCTGAGACGCCTATTGATGGATCTTTGCATGGAGATTGATGTTGCTACACATATTCTCACAGATAGTCAGAGTGCTTTGGCTGTTGCACGAAACCCAGTGTTTCATGCACGAACCAAACATATTGAGGTGCATTATCACTATGTGAGAGAGCGCCTTCATGCAGGAGATATTGATTTGGTATATGTGCCTACACAAGATAATGTGGTAGACATATTCACCAAAGCTCTTCCACGGGAAAAGTTTGAAGCTTTTCCCAAAGCTTTAGGCTTGTTACCTTGTGGGGGCTGATCTGTCACTCCCTGTATGTGTTCACATCATTCGCTCCAGGAGGGTTTGTTGTTGTGAATATTTGTTTTATGTAGGGTACAAGTTTCAAATTATGTAGATACCTTTGGGAAGTCTTCAAATACTTCAAGAAGGCTCATATTATTCATAAAAGATAGCAAAAATACCACATGAGTTCTAGAACATGGTGAGTCAAATTAGTGAGTCACAAGGGAGCTGTAGTGGTGTCCTAGTGGAAGGTCGATGTGGCTAGTTCTGAAAGTCCATCAATACTTTGCTTATTTGAGCACTTGATTCATGTAATACCTCCATCCAAGTGTCTACCACGAATTTAGATGTATTAGGAAGGTTTTAAATTAGTTTCCCATGCTATAAAAAGAGGAGAAAAGTCGTGATCTTGTGGGAAGTCCAAGAGAGGCATATGTGTATCTCTATGCTGTTGTAGTTTTGTATGCAGATATTGTAGAGCTTGTATCACCCTCATTATATATTCAAATTACATGTTTGATAGCTCATTTGAAATCTCTTATTGTCTACTTTCTTCTTGTAAATTTTCATAATCATTGGAGTTGTGAGTGGAGAGCAGTACTCTCTGAAAGTAGTGTGTGTTCTCTGGTTTCACCCCTACTGAAGGTCTCCATTAAACCTCCAACTTGCAGAGGTCATATCTCCTTGTGTACTTATCCGAAGTGAGTGTTCTTTGGCTCATTGGAAAGCTCTTTGTCTCTAGTATATGTGGTTAAAACAAGTTTAGAAAATTCTAAGCCAAAAGAGAATAGTAAGCTCTGCAAGCATGACTGGTTTTCTATGATGAAGTTTGTGAGAAGGTCATCTTGTTCCTAGGGGGTTCATCATCGACACTACACAAAGGTAGAAGGAGATAGCAAGGAAGCATCTCAAGCAACATCCAAGCAAAGAAAGGTACATAAACTTTATAACAAAAGTACATCTCATACTTATTCTTATCACACATATGCAAAAGGAGGGTTAAAGGAGGAAGTTTAGTATTTACACAATGGGCGATCAACATGCACAAATAGAGAAGCTTAATAAGAACAACTATCAAGCATGGCGATTTAGAATCACAGCATACTTGCAAGGTAGAGGCTTGTATGGTTTGATTGATGGAACGGATATCAAACCTATATTACCAAAGGATCCAAATCAGCAACAATTGAGGGAGTTTAGATTTTGGAATGAAAGAGACAAAAGGGTTATATTCATTTTATCACAAAATATTCAAGATTCAATGGTAGGACACATACAAGATCTAGACACAAGTAGAGATGTTTGGCTTGCATTGGAAAGGTTGTATGCTACACGTACAAGAGCAAGGAAGATTCAACTCAAAAATGAGTTGAATAACATAAAGAAAGATACAAGGACATCGGTCAATGATTACTTGTTGAAGGTTAAAGAGATTGTAGATCAACTAGGATCAATTCAAGCTCATGTGGAGGACGACGACTTGGTTGCACATACTCTCAATGGCCTCAAGGATGATGAGAGATGGAAACCATTCATTACTTCAGTTTATGTTAGAGGAGAATTACCAAACTTTGATCAGCTTGTTGCTCTCATGGTCACGGAGGAGATGAATCTAAATGGTTCTACTTCAAATCAAAAAGGATCTCAAGCACAAGCTCTTTATGCACGATCATCAAGAGGTGGAAACAGAGGTAGAAGAGGTTCAAATAGAGGTCGAGGAAGAAGGAGCGATGATCAAGGGACTTCAAGTGGCTTCTTCAACACAAGAGGAAGAGGAAGATCAAGTGCTAGAGGTATGGACACTATGCCAAAGATTGCTATCAAAATGAAAATAATCAAGGTAGTAATTGAAGAGGAGGCTATTCAAGAAGAGGTAAACAACAAGGAAATTATGCAGTTGAAGGTAAAAGTGATGATTATGATTCTCTTCTTATGATGAATGTAGAAACTTAGATGAATTGCAATAGTGATGTATGGTATGTAGATAGTGGTTGCTCTAACCATATGTCACATGATGCTTCATGGTTTTCTAATATGCATAATCCTTCATGTAAAGGTCATGTTGAAACAGGAGATGATACAACACATAAGATTATGCAGGTTGGAGGTGTTGTTATGCAGGATAAGAGCAAGACAAATTGCTTGAAGGATGTACTTTATGTGCCAACGATCACTAAGAATTTGATGTCAGTTGGTCAAATGGTAGAAAAAGGTTTGCAAATAAGATTTAATCATGGAGGTTGCTTCATTGAGGATCCAAAGCAAAGGAGGTTAATTGCTAGAGGTCAAAAACAAGGTAGATTGTTTACATTCAAGGTAAACCCAAATCATACAAACTATTTCTCTTATGGTATGCATAGAATAGCAGAGCTTGATCTATGGCACAAAAGGATTGGACACACGAATGTACACAGGTTAAAGGAGCTATCAAAGAAGAGGATTGTTGAAGGATTACCTGATCTTACTAAGCAACATATGGTGCATCTTTGTGAAGCATGTCAAATCGGTAAGTAGAGTAGACAGCCTTTCAAGCATTCAAGCTATGTAAGCAGTGGATTGCTAGAACTTATACACACGGACGTATGGGGTCCTACTAAAGAGGCATCCTTGGCTGGTAATAAGTACTATGTATCATTCATTGATGATCATAGTAGAATGACATTTGTGTATTTCATTAAACATAACGGTGAAGTCTTTGATTGTTTCAAAAACTTTTAAATCATTTGTCGAGAAGCAAACAGGAAGATATGTTAAGAAGCTAAGATCCGATGGAGGGGGAGAGTATTTCTCTCAAGCTTTTATTGATTTTTTGTATGATGAAGGTATCAAAAGAGTAAGTTACATGCAGGTATACTCCACAACAAAATGGAGTCGCAGAAAGAAGAAACAGAATCATAGCAGAAGCATCTAGAAGCATGCTAAATGATGTGTGTTTACCTAATTCTTTTTGGGCTGAAGCTGTTAGCACAAGTGTGTACATTATGAATAGAGTACCTACTACTGGAGTTCATCATTTGACACCATATGAGGTATGGCATGGAAGGAATCCAAGTGTAAGTCATTTGAAAGTATTTGGTTGTGTATGTTATGTACATGTACCTAGTGAAGTGAGATCAAAACTTGATGTGAAATCAGAAAAGTGTATATTTATTGGTTATGCAGATACTCAAAGAGGATATAGATGTTATAATCCTCATACCAATAAGGTGGTTGTTTCAAGAGATGTAAACTTTGATGAATCACTTTCATGGTATGTAGATAAGAAAAGTTTGCAGGTCATAAATGGAGATGAAGAAGATACAGGTGAAGGAGATGAGTGCTCACCTCAACCCACAAGAAGTTTAAGTGATGAGAAAAGTGGTTTAGATGAAGAAAGAGAGCTACCTTTCAATGGAAGATTAAGGCAAGATTCACCTCCAAGTGTTAAAAGTAAAGGTAAACTCAAACTTGTTGAAGTTAATGATGAAGGAGAGGAAATTAGTGATGTATGTGACTATGGAGAATCATCAAAGGTTCCTAATAAGAAAGGAAGAGCATCTACATTGGAGGTAAGAAGAACTTCAAGAGTGAGTAAGCAACCTCAAAGGTATACGTATGAATCTTTCATGAATACTCATTATGCTTTTATGACAAAAGCTGAGCAGGAAAATGAACCCTCATGTTATGATGAGGCAAAAGGAGATGAAAAGTGGGAGAAAGCAATGAGCAAAGAAATGGAAGCAATAAAGGATAACAAGACTTGGAATTTAGTTCCAAAGACACCAAAGCAAAAGGTAATTGGTTGCAAGTGGGTTTTTAAGATTAAAAGAAATAGTGATGGTAGTGTGTCAAGATATAAGGCTAGACTTCTAGCAAAAGGATATAATCAAACTCAAGGATTGGACTATGAGGAAACATTTAGTCCAGTAGCAAACATGGCAACGATGAGAACTTTGTTGGCTTTAGCTGCAAGTAAAAGGTGGAATATATATCAACTCCATATAAATAATGCTTTTCTTAATGGTGTGAAGAAGTGTATATGTCACAACCAGATGGTTATGTGGATGCAAAATGTCCTAATCATGTATGCAGGTTAAAGAAGGCATTGTATGGTCTTAAGCAGGCACCAAGGGCATGGAATGCAAGGTTGGTAAAGTATCTTATGTTGCAAGGATACACAGCGAGTCATGTTGATCCTTCACTTTATGTAAAACATGTAGATGGCATATGTGTCTATGTATGCATTTATGTGGATGACTTGTTGATTACAGGGAATGATGCAAAAGCAATTGAAGAGATAAAAGGTAATTTGGGAAAGGAATTTAAAATTTCAGATCTTGGTTTGCTTAGATACTTTCTTGGGATTGAAATTGTGTATGGCGATGAAGGTATGTGGTTGATACAAAAAAAGTATATATGTGATATGCTGAAAAGGTTTGGTATGCAGGAATGTAATTTTTTTTCTACTCCAATGGAATGTAATGTAAAGTTGAGTGCAAAGGAAGGTGATGAGTTGCATGATATGAATGCATATAGATCCATGGTAGGATCTTTGATTTATGAAACAAAAACTAGACCTGATATATGCTATGCAGTGGGAGTATTGTCACAGTTTATGCATGAACCTAGAGTACCTCATATGCATGCAGCGAAAAGAGTGCTTAGGTATTTGAAAGGTACCATGAATGAAGGATTATTTTATATTCATGATGCTGATCTAACTCTTAAAGTCTTTAGTGATGCAGATTGGGCTGGAAGCAAAGATGACAGAAGATCCACAAGTGGATATGTGGTGATAGCAGGAAACAAGACATTAACATGGAGTTCAAAGAAACAGCCTACAGTTGCTTTATCTTCTACAGAGGCTGAGTATAGAGGTTTAGCATTGGCTACTACTGAGGTTATGTGGTTTAAAAAGTTGTTTCATGACTTGAATGTGCAGGTTGATGTACCACTGATATGTGGGGATAACTTGAGTAGCATTCATATGACCTCAAATCCTATCTTTCATGCTAGAACAAAGCATAAAGAGGTTCACTATCATTATGCTCGAGAGAAGGCCATAAACAATGAAGTAAAAGTTTTATTTGTGGGAACAAAGGATCAAGTTGCAGATATCTTCACCAAATCCTTGGATGGACCAAAGCTTCAAAGATTCAACTATATTCTTGGCATGAAGGAAATACCCTTTGAAACTTGAGGGGGAGAATGTTGTGAACATTTGTTTTATGTAGGGTACAAGTTTCAAACTATGTAAATACCTTTGGGAAGTCTTCAAATACTTCAAGAAGGCTCATATTATTCATAAAAGATAGAAAAAATACCACGTGAGTTCTAGAACATGGTGAGTCAAATTAGTGAGTCACAAGGGAGCTGCAGTGGTGTCCTAATGGAAGGTCGATGTGGCTAGTTCTCAAAGTCCATCAATACTTTGCTTATTTGAGAACTTGAGTCATGTAATACCTCCATCCAAGTGTCTACCACGAGTTTAGATGTATTAGGAAGGTTTTAGACTAGTTTCCCATGCTATAAAAAGAGGAAAAAAGTCGTGATCTTGTGGGAAGTCCAAGAGAGGCATATGTGTATCTCTATGCTGCTGTAGTTTTGTATGCAGAGATTGAAGAGCTTGTATCTCCCTCATTATATATCAAAATTACATGTTTGATAGCTCATTTGAAAGCTCTTACTGTCTAATTTGTTTATCTAAATGTTCATAATCATTGGAGTTGTGAGTTGAGAGCAGTACTCTTTGCAAGTAGTGTGTGTTCTCTGGTTTCACCCCTGCTAAAGGTCTCCATTAAACCTCCAACTTGTAGAGGTCATATCTTCTTGTGTACTTATCCAAAGTGAGTGTTCTTTGGCTCATTGGAAAGCTCTTTGTCTCTAGTATATGTGGTTAAAATAGTTTTAGAAAATTCTAAGCCAAAAGAGAATAGTAAGCTCTGCAAGCATGACTGGTTTTCTGTGATGAAGTTTGTGAGAAGATCATCTTGTTCCTAGGGGGTTCCACCTACTTCTTGCTATATTTTGGAGGTCAATAAACTCCAACATTTCTTACACTTATCAGTTCCTCGAGTAGCTTTGATGTGAACCTTTTCCCTATACATGGGCACTTTTTACTCTAGTGCTGGCTAGAGGTTTTTTCCCCATGTTACCACATACTTGATACTCTCATATGTGGTGGTACTTTGTACTTAGGGATATTATTCAGCTCTTACTTGAGTTCAGTTCATCGATCAATAGAGAGAGTTATTCCAGCCATCATCTTCTCCGTGTGTCTTCCTGCGTTTGTGCTCCTTGTGTGTGCTTCTTGTGTGTCTCTCGCACTTCTACACACACCCAACACCTTCAACGTCTTTGTATCAGGATTGTAGCACATGTAACCTTTTTTCTCCCTAGGATAAGCAATAAACATACATCTTTCAGCCCTTGCATCCATCTTACCTCTAAACTCTTCTGGCATATGTGTGCAGCATACACAACCAAAGATTCTAATGTGTGAAAGGTCTGGTTTTGTTCCACTCCATGGCTCTTGAGGTGTCATGTCATGTACCCCTAATGTGGGACACC
The DNA here is from genome assembly GCA_020310875.1 of Ceratopteris richardii. NCBI lineage: Eukaryota > Viridiplantae > Streptophyta > Polypodiopsida > Polypodiales > Pteridaceae > Ceratopteris > Ceratopteris richardii. The sequence continues at coordinate 50,924,923 of CM035422.1, forward strand.
TATGCATCAAGTACACAGCAGTAGATACAACATCTGCCCAATATGTTAAAGGTAGATTCATTTCATTTAACATACTCCTAGCAATTTCCGCAATATACCTATTCTTCCTCTCTACCACCCCATTTTGTTAAGGAGTATACTTGCAAGTGATTTGCCTCTTTATACCTTGGTCCCACAAGAAATCACTAAAAGCATGGAAGTATTCTCCCCCTCCATTGGACCTTAGGGTTTTGATGTAGCAACTTGTCTCCTTTTCAACTTGTGCCTTGAATCTTTTGAATACATCAAACACATCTGATTTTTGCTTTATACAATACAACCATACTTTTCTTTAGTAGTCATCTATGAAGGTTACAAATTACCTATTACCTGCAAGAGAGGGCTCTTTGGTTGGCCCCCACACATCTGTGTGCACAAGGTCTAACACACCATGTGCTACATATCCTCTCTTCTTGAAGGGCTGCCTAGTAGACTTGCCTACTTGACAAGCTTCACACATCTCATGCAACATTTGTAATGAAAAATGTGGTAAACATTTTACCAATTTCCTCTTCTCCATGTCTTTCAACCTTTAAATGTTGATGTGAGCACACCTTTTATGCCACAAATCCAATTCTCCAATCTTCTTGTCACCATAGGTGATGAACATTGCCTTGTTGCTTTGTTCTTTGCCAATGTCAAGAGAAAGCATCCTTCCTTCCTTCTTTCCTTTGGCTATCAGCTCATATCCATTCCTTGGGTCTTCAATAAAGCATCCTTTGTGGTTGAACTTGACTTGGTATCCCTTTTCAACCATCTGTCCAACATACATTAAGTTCTTTGTAATAGTAGGAACATGCAATACCCCAGATAGTCCTCTTGCTTTGTGGTTGCCTTCAAGCTTCACATCTCCCATTTGTTGTATCTCATGCTCTGTGTTGTCTCCTTTCTCCACAAAGCCTCTTTGCTTGGGTGCTTGAAGATTGTTGAAGTACTCCTCTTTACCTGACATGCGGTTACTACAACCACCATCTATATACCACACCTCATCATGTGGTTGACCTTCACTTTTATGCTTCATAGCTAACAATATTTAGCATAGTGTCCTTGCTTCCCAAAATTGAAGCATCCATTTGAGTTGGAGTAGCCTTGACCTCCATATCTTCCTCCTCTACCTCTTCCTCTTCCTCTTCGTCTTGATGATTGACCTTCATCTTGGCTTGATTGACTCCCTTGATAGCTTTGGCTGCCTTGTTGGTAGTTACTTCTACCTCTTCCTCTTGAAGCACCTCTATTGCCTTTGCCTCTTCCTCCTTTGCCTGCATAGAAGAGTTGGTCTTTTGTTTGCCCTTTGACTTGTTGCCTCCATGGTTAAGCTCCTGAGTCACTATAAGAGAAGTAAGTTGCTCAAAATATGGTAATGAATCCCCTACATACACAGAGGTTTTGAATGCCTTCCATTTATCATCTTCTCTAAGCCCATTAAATGTGTAGGCAACTAGGTCATCATCATCTACAACACACCCTATTGAACCAAGTGCATCTGACATCTCTTTTACTTTTAGTATGAAGTCATTAATGCTCTGATTTGACGACTTCCTAAGGTTGTTGAGCTCATTCTTGAGCTGAATTTTTCTAGCCTTTGTAGAGGTAGAGTACAACCTTTCTAAACACTCCCAAATTGTGTACCTAAGTATCAACTTAGGGACTTGTGGAGAAAGAGACTATACCTCAATCCCCCTCAAGTACATATAGTGGGGATTCACACTTTAATTATCAATCCAAGGCATATCAAAACCTTGTCGAGTGTATGAAGACACACATTCAAATAATTGCCAATGCCAATGAGGTCTAATAAAGTACATGCAAGTGTAAATCCATCACATGCAAGCTTTCAAGGTCAGCCATGGTGTCGCGACACTTGGAATAGTAGTCAATAGTAAATTGAGCTTTTCTCTCAGCTTCCAACTTCGAATAGAGGAGATAGTGGGTTCATTTTGAAGCTCTTGAAACGGCGCATCCAATGGTCATCTTTTCACTCAATTCTGACACTCTTACTTCAAGTTATTAGCAAAATATTGAGCCATGGGAATGATCTTCCTACACTTCCTACACTTACCACACACCTTACCAACAGCAAACAAGGACTTTCATGAATAGACAAAACTCCTAAGCACACTTTTCAAGCATCACACTAGAATGCAAGATCACAAGGAAGAAGATATAGAGAGGAGAAGACACAAATTCAAAATTTTGTGCTCTTGATTCTCACAATGGAGAAAAGTGTTTACAAAGACTCACAAAATGACTTATATACATGTGCCCTAAAAAATGGTCCTTTCACACAAGAGACCGGCACTTTATTGACTAAAAGATTAATTTCTTGCTAATTTACAAAGGTAAAGATACAAATCTCTATGGGTGTGCATCTAGAGGACTTCTCTAGTGCATTAACATCGGAAAATATATTACAAAAATGACTATAATACAAAAATAAAGTGTCCAAATCGGAAAATTTCATGGCACTTCTTCTTCTCTGCATCTTTTCTCTTCTTTGCTCTGCAACACTCTCCCCCTCTTTGTCTCTATCGTCCCTTGACAGGCTTTGCTTCTTGTTTGCAGCTCCTCTATCGCTCCTGGATACAAGCACCCAGTGGTCAAAGAAGCCATAAGGATTGTCAGGCAATTTGTTACTTTATCCAAAGTTAATCCTTTGCTTCTATAAGCCCCTTGGAATTCCTTATATCACAAGTCTGGGTTGTTGTATTAAGTCGGGCTATCACACACGCCATGAGTGGCTAAGAATGTGATAATCTTAGTCACCCTCTTCAACTTCTCAGCCTCTGCCTCTTTCGAACTTTTGGTCTTCTGATATGTCATTGTCTTCACACATCTCACGCTATTGTATTGCTTGGAGCCTGTTTACTTTCTTCCATTGCACGCCTTACTTTGCAGGCTTTTGCGCCCTTCTAAGTGAGCATTATGTTTTAGAGGTCCTATTCTTAAATATTCTTTGTCATTCTCTGGGACCTTATTCATTTCTTTCCATTGCATGCGTCCAGTGGACGAGGAAACAGTTAAGACCTTCAGACAATCGGTTATCTTATCCGATGAAGGGTCCTTTGTATCTTGTCTCTCTTCTCTACTTGTTTTGCTTCACCACCTACACGGTGGATGAGGAAGCTATGTGCAACCTCCCATAAAATGTCCAGGTTGCTATCTTTCTTTATTTCCAATCCTTAGGACCTGGTTCTTTGGCGTTGCCGCTTGATGCATGCCCCTGCGGGGCTCTATGCAGAGATGGGTATTATGTGCCCCTACAAGGTTTCGGATCGAGATATATCTTCAAATATAGTACCTTTAATAAAGCTTCTTTCTTGGTTTTCTTCTTCTTTTCTTTTTGCTAGACTCTCCTTCTACACTACCCCCCTCCTGAACTCTGTCATCCTCGACAGGCTTTGGAATGCGGTAGGAGTACGTCCTGTACACGTTTTACTCTATTCCATTAAGCATATTGGCTTCATGCATCATCAGTTGCTTCCATTGTTCAGCTTTTACACCATCATGTGGTGGCTGTCTATGGTCTGCAAAGAAACTCAATTCATATACCACAATTCTGGCATTCAAATTCGTTGACATCTTCAAGAAGATTTCCGAGCCAATCTCAAAAAATCTAGTAAAAAAGGCTTCCTCAAAAGTTTGCATGTATTGACTCGACAAAAACATTAGTCTAAAATAATAAGCCATGATTGTAGGATGACTACGCATAACTGATAAATAAAAAATAAGGATATCTCTCGCTTGGTTAATGCCAACGAAATTCAAAAATGTATATTCTGTGTGTTTGGAAACTTTGAGTACTGTAAGTATCATATTGAGGAGGATTTTATTAGTCATCTTGATAGTTAGGTCGGGTATTGTTGCATATCGATGGAGCCAAAATTCAATAGACTTCACCATGTAGTCTTCAGTCAGTAAATAATTGTGCGGTGGGCTTGGAAGTAATCCGTAATTCAACCATTGTTTATTGAGCGCACCATTTTTTTGCATGTCCAAAAACTCTCGTGCTTCACGGTGATGCGGTGTTGGGCAAAAAGAAGGATTTACCTGTAGTAAATATGGTGCTGCTTGCCAGGGCACCCACAAAGTAGGATTCTTCTCCTAAAATTTTCTTCTCCACAAGGGTTGTGCTGCTTCAAATTCTCCTTGTGTGTAATCGAAGATATTTTCTTTGAAATTCAACTGCTCATCGGGATCTTTTTGCATGGTCTGCTTTATATACCACTGTGTTTGCTCTTTCAGTAGCTCATAAGGAATGTTGAATGGCTTTATGATCTTATCCAAGTCTTTTTCTTTAATTTTGGATTCCTTCATGACTTTGACCACTTCATTTTCAAAATTCTCTGTCAACCGGGACACCAATAGGTCCCGTTCCTTCTAACCTATTTCTATAGTATACGGCATGGAATGATCATCACACAATTCGACCATCTGCTCTTTTACTGGTGAATGATAGATCAGGGGAGATAGAGGACATACCTCTACCTCGTCAGTAGGATTTCTTGGTTGTGGCTCTACTGGTGTCCCGATGCTTGCTTGTTGTTTTATTTGAGCTTCTAATTGCACAATACGGTCATGTTTTTCTTTGACTTCATGAAGGGCTATGGTTAGCGCATCTTTGGCCGCTAAAAGCTCATTGCCGATGACTGCTATTTGGTCAACATCTTCATTATAAACTACCAAGAGTTTTTCTTCATCAGCTTTCCATTGTTTCCTAAGCTCATTAGTATCATGCATATACCTTTTATCCCATTCTTCTTTCATGGTTTTCTTTTGTTTTAATAGATTTTCATATTTTGCAATCTGATCTTCCAAATCCTTCTTGTCGATTGTGGTTGTCTCTCATTTTTCTAATGGTTGGTCATATAGCAAGGCATTCATCAGTTCTTTATTCCTGTTGCATAAATTATCGGTTTCTTCCATATATACTTTGGTATGCATCTCTAACAGATTGCTTCTAGCCTTCATTCTTTTCTTGTCCGCTTCACTTACTTCATAATGTCTTTGTAGCTCTATAAGTTGCTCTTGGAGTTTTGATTCTTCTTTGTTAGTGTAGTGCATTGTCCTAGGACTTCTTTGAATTCCGTTTCTTTGGTTGAAATAACTTGTTCATCTTGGATTAGTTGTGCAGACAATTGTTCACTCATTACTTGGAATTAAGTTTTTTCTCTCATAGCCTTGTCGTAATCTACATCTGTTTCCGTCATTTGTTGTTGTGTATCCATTGTCGTCTGTATCATTTGTTTCACTATTGGTGTTAAATGAGTAACATCTATGTTTAACCACGTTGTAGGTATGCTAGGTTCTTCCCCCATTGTAACATCCTTCCCTTGTGCCACGTGTAATGTTGTGTCATGGGGCTGCCAAATATGGAGTTGTATTTTTGGCTCAACCGCTTGGGTTACTGTCTTACCTTGTGGCGTATCATCAAGGATTTCAATCACCATTTGTTCCATATTCTGTTGTGGTAGCCTTTCTTTTTCCGAGTTAGCTTGTACTTCTTCCTTTATTGGTGGTACCACATCTCTTGGTGGTATAGGTGCTTCCTTTATGCTTATCTGGGATTGTTCGTTAAATTGAATGAGGTGTATTTGTTCAGATGATGCTTCCTAGTTTTGTACTTGGGAGTGTTGATTGTCACGGTTGGTTTTGACTTGGTGAATCTCTATCCATTCCTCACTGTTCGTTTCTATCCTTATGTGTGTGTCCGAGGTGTCATTCTCACAGCTAGATTCCTCATTAGAACTTGAATCATCCAATCCCAATTCCTTGTATCTGTCGGCTAGTGATGGACTGTGTTTCTTGTCATCCTTTTGCTGCAATCATCTTGCCTGCCTATATTGATGTCCTTGGACAGTGAGGTTGACTTGGCCTCACATGTATGTATGCGCTTCTTCTAGTGCCGCTGAGAGATCTCTTTTTGTGATAGGAGGTTGGGTCAATGAAATCCTTGGTAGCATATGTGCCCGCTTTGATTGTGGAGTTCCATGTGTTTCTTCTTCTCTGACTCACTTAGCTCCTCGCATTGGTTTCTTAGAGCTGGTTCCCACCTTCTCTTTGGATATGGCTATTTTCTTTTTCTTTGGAATGGTGGCCGACTTCACATATTTTGCCATTTCAGTGGAGGTTGGTATCAATTGTAGACATTCTTTCATTTCAAGTGCTTCATAAATCAGCAAGGTCAATGCAGAACTTCCATTTAAAAACTTCTTCTGACTCCATTTCTTCTTAGCTTCAAATAGGCGTTCCTGTATATATGGAGTGAAGTTGACTTGATTCCCGATTTGCCTCATAGCATGGGATAGCAATTGAACCACAATCTTTTGAGGCATTGTATATCTCTTCATGCTTGGGAAACAAAAGTGTTGATGCACCAATTGAACTGATTCTTCAATATTTGTTTTGTTGATTTCCAGAAAGGTTTTCTTTTTAGCATCATGACATTCATCTTAGAGATTTGTGAGAACGTCCTGACTCCATCCAATAGCTTTGTTGATGATTTCATGTGTGAATCGAATAGTTTTCCATGCACCTGTTTTGTTAAGCACTTTAGCTTCGGGGTTGAGGGCTTATTTGCTGCAACTTGGAGTGTGTTCATAACTTGAGTGCATCTTTGAAAATCCGGTAAATACATTGGGAGTCGTAGAAATGCATCGATTCCAACCCTTGTCCAAACTTTTGTGATGCTTGATAGTCCTTGGATTATGGTTTGGAAGTCTTGCGACATTAATGGAAAGTAGTGATCCCTATCCATGATCTTGATGGTGGCCATAAAGATGAGATCTGACACAGGTTGGTCTTCAAGGAATCAATGACCTCTCACCTTAGTAATCGATTCCAAGGGATGAAGCAAGAGCTCTTCCTCTTGGGTAGCCTCAGAATCTGGAGATGCCATTTGCACTCAATACATACCATGATCAGTGTAAAAGTGGTTGCATTAGTTATCCTCCACTTAGCCTTCATGAGTTGGACAACTCTTCGAGTGACTTGTGTTGTTCCCTCCCCGTGGGTGTGAGAAAGGTAGTACCTGGGATTTTTCCACATATATACTTTTTCTATTTTTTTCTGAAAGAAAACCAAAATGTTAGTACCTAACCGAAGCTTTTATTTTATCCTTAATTATTTCCCTTGAGATTATTGTAGAAGTGCTCTCCTATTCCCTGAGAGGGAAATGTGCTTCACTAATAAGTAGAAGAAGAACTGTGTGCCAAATGCATGGCCTTGTAATGTGGCCCTATTATGCATTCTCGAGGTTCCTGGAACTCAAGATGTGTGCAAGCTAAAGTTTCCGATCGATGTATGCAGATTCATCGGCATTTAGGCATCCAGATCTGTTTTATTTTTCTGCGGTTGACTATATCTCCATCGTTTCTAGTGCTTGGTGCAACTCTCATGTTGTAATTCCGCTTTGCTAGCCCTTCATATCCTTGAGTTGCTCTTATTGAGTATTTCTGTTTATTCAATTTCAAGCCGTCGCGTCTTTCTTGATCCTTCGTCTTCATGTCGTATTGGTCCTTCTTATGTACTGATGTTTTCCGTTTGGTGGTCTCTGTTGGTACATTTGATTTGGGGACCCATATTTGTGTTCTAGAAGGTTGAGTGGCAATCAATTTCTTTGGTATCCACAATTGGGAAATCTTTTGTGGACCTCGGGGTCCCGCTTGACTTGTGTCCTTGTACTATTGTTGTTTCCTATGTAGATAATGGCTTTGTTGTTGATGATATGCTGTTACCTGATCTTTTCTAATCCAAGCCTATCTGGTGCCTGGAATGGGATATATTCTAATGCAGGAAAGTTTGGGATGATTATGCTAACTAGTCACTCTTATGCTCGATTCCTCACTATGGCTTTCCATGGAAATGATGTTAGTAGAGGGGGCCACTGGACGAGGGGGGTGTGTAAGATTAAGAATTGGTGTACTTTCATATGAAGTGCTTGGAGGTGGGGGTTCCATAGTAGAGGTGCATGTATAAGCATCGTCATGCATGAGTAGTTGATCTCTCGGGGCTATACACTTGGCTTTGACAGGTCGTTCTTCTAACACACTGAATACTTCACGGTGCCCTATCTTGGCTGATATGTAGCCCAAGGCTAGTTGGATAGTTACTTCGTATTGATATATCCAATCTTGGCCTAACACAAGTTCTTCCAATAAATCTTGATCATGACACACGAAGAGTTTTTGTTGCATCGTGTTATTTCCTAGGTGCAATGACAATGTAATCTCACCCCTGCATTTAGTAACCTTTCCCCCTATTCCAATCGGATGTGCTTTAGTTGGACGTAATTGTTCTTTGAGCTTATGACTCAAAGAAGATTTGATGCAGCTGACAGCTGCTCTTGTGTCAATGAGAGCATCCACCAAGTGGTACTCTTCTGTTTCGGCTCCCAAATTCAAATATGGTTGCTTCGTTTGACGTCCTAGGTTTTCAACAGCTCTAAAATTAGCCATTGGGATGCGTTCCTCTCCTAGCCGATATCTTTCATCCCTCTCTCTCATCCATTCCTTTCGTTTTCTTATTCGTTCTAGGGCCTCTTGTCTTGCTTCCTTGCGTATTTTTTGTCCACTTCTCGTCTATTTTTTGCTGTTAGAAGTCGTGATAGTATTTCCTCTGTCAATGGCTCTAAATACTTTTTTACTCGACAACCACTTATATAGTTTGGCAATACTTCTCCATCTAGGATTGCTAAGTTGATGGCTCAGCTGGTTGATATACGATTGATCACCAAGGGGCCATATCCTCTTTTTTGTAGTTTCTTTGCATGTTGCTTCAAAGTATATACCAGGACCAAATCTCCTTCCTTCAAATTTTTATCCTTAATATGAGCATCAAAATATGCCTTTTGTTGCCTTTTTGCAGCGTAAATACCTACCATTGCTTGTAATCTTGTTTCATGCAGCTTTTCGATTTGCTCCAATTGAGTCGATAATTCATGTCCATTCCATTCGTAGTTTGAGGCTACTCTAAGAGTAGGTACTAGGAAATCAATTGGTAAGATGGCATTTTGGCCGTACACTAGTGTGTACCTAAGTCAAAAAGTCTTAGGGACTTGTGCCAAAGAGACTAAATCTCATTTGCCACACAAGTGCATATAGTGGAGAATTGACACACGCTTATTTGTCAATCCGACAAACCGACCTAACCAAGCGTATGAGGACTTGTGCTCACGTGATGGAAAATGAAGTGGTTCAGCTCACATGCATGAGAAAAGACTAACCTACCTCTCCAACTCACTTAACTACTGAAAGTGTCTGTCGCGATACCACTTACATTAGTTTTCACTAAATCGAGGATTTCTCCTAGCTCCAAACTTCGAATATGGGCAATACTGGGTTCATTTCAAAGCTCTCGACGAGACACGTCTACTAGAGGTAGTTCCACTCAATTCTGATAACCATGCTTCAAGTTATGACCAAAACAGTGAATGGCGGGAAGCACACACACCCACTCCACAACTCGTACTAGCTCACACACACACACACTACAGTAGCTCAAAAACAATGGGGATGCGTAGACAATAGTCCTACACACACATTCCAAGCATTATACACACATAGAACATCAAAGAGAAGATGAAAATCTACAAGAAAGAAGCTATTCTGAAAATCAGGAGCTCTCCTTCTTCACAATGGCAAAAAGTGTTTACAAAGAGTCATCAAGTGACTTATATACATGTGCCATAAAAATGGTCCTTTCACACAAGAGACCGGCACTTTATTAACTAATCTCTATTTGCCTACTATTTTACAAGAAATATATTACAATGATTTGGGATTATGCATCTAGAGGACTCCTCTAGTGCATTTACATGGCTTGAGGGAATTTCCTAAGACTTTGAAGAAGAAAAATATGCTCATTAATTTGAAAATTTTGGGGCTCCTCTTTTGTGTCTCTTTGCTCTACAACACTCTCCCCTTCTTTGTCTCTATCGCCCCTTGACAGGCTTTTGTCTCTCGTTTGCTGCTCATCTAAGCTTTCTGAATACACGCACCCAGTGGTCGAAGAAGCGATAAGGACTGTCAGAGAATTTGTTATTTTATCTGAAGTATGTACTTTACTTCTATTCGCCCCTTGGTATTCCATATATCACATATCTGGGTTGCTGTATTAAGTTAGGTTGCCATGCACGCTACCAGTGGCTAAGAATGTGATATTCTTAGTCACCCTCTTCAACTTTTCAGCGTCTCCCTCTTTCTAGCTTTTGGTCTTCTGATTTGTCTTTGTCTTCACACATCTGACCTATTGTATTGCTTTGAGCCTGTTTATTTTCTGCCATCACACGCTATCAGTGGGAGGATTATTACCTGGAAAGTATTGTCTTGCACTTCTTCATGGATACTTCCTGGCCCTGGTCCGTCCTTCCCTCCGTGCTTTCCCTTATTGTGTGCCCTTGCGGGGCTCTCTGCAGAGATGGGTGTTGCATGCCCCTGCGGGGCTCTGTGTAGAGATGGGTGTTGCGTGCCCCTACAGGGCTTTGGGCAGAGAGTTGTTCTTTTTCTTGATGATCTTCACTCCTTATTGAGCAACTTTATTCTTTGATTTTCTTCTTCTTCTTTTTTTACTTGATTCCCCTTCCACACGTCCCTCCTCCTGAACTCTTTCGTCCCCGACAGGCTTTTTGTGGCGACGTGAGTACGTTTGTATGGCAGCTGGCTCTCGTTGATTAAGCAAATTTTCCTGACATATCATGAACTCTTGCCACTGGCTTGACTTCAGTCCATCCTGTAGTGCTTGTCGGTGATCCGCAAAGAAGCTTGTTTCATAAGCCACCAGTCTTGCATTAAGATTTGAAGTCAGTTTTACAAAAATTTCTAAATCAATTTCAAAGAAGCCAATAAAAAATGCTTCTTCAAATGTCTGCATATACGTGCTTGGCAAAAACATGAGCCATGAATAAAATGCCATAAGATTTAATCGGCTTGGGATAGTTGAAAGATAAAAAATAAGTGCTTCGGATCCCTGTGTAATGCCGATGAAGTTCAAAAATGTATATTTGGCATGTTGGAAGACTTTAATAACTGTAAGTAGCATGCTGAAAATCTTATTAGTCATTTTGACTGCTAAATCCGGTACATTGTATCGAGCAATCCAAAATTCCATGGTTTTCACCATGTATTCTTCCGTTGGTAGATAATTATGTAGTGGAATTGGTAAGAGTGGATAATTTAGCCATTGATTATTTATGCTACCTTGGTGCTGTCCTTCCCAAAACTGTGTCCAGGAGCGTCTGCATGGTACTGGACAAAAAGATGGGTTTACCTAAAGGGCATAAGGAGATGATTCCCACTGTACCCGCAGTGTAGGGTTTTTCTCTAGAATTTTTCTCCTCCATATGGGGTCAACGCATTCAAATTCCTCTTGAGTATAGTTGAATGTATTATTGCTGAACTGGAGGTTATTGTCAAGCTCCTTACTTGTCGTGGTCTTTATGTATTGCCATGCTTGCTCTTTAAGGAGTCCATATGGTATATTAAATGGTTTCAATATCTGTTCTAAATTTTTGCTTTCAATCTGAGCTTCCTTCATGACCTTTATTATTTGATCTTCAAATTATGTAGTAAGCTGGGACACCAGTAGTGTCCTCTCATATTGGCTCAGTTCTGAAATATCTGGATGATTACGTTCAGATTGGATCTCTGTTTCCTCCCTTATCGACGAATGATGTAAGGGGGAAGAGAGAGGACGTACCTCAATCTCCTCAGTAGCCGCTGTGGAGTTTGGAACTACTGGTGTTCCCTCCATTGTCTTCTGTGCTAGTTGTTCTTTTAATTGCTTGATCATGTCATCTTTGCTTTTGATTTCTTTAGTGGCCTTAATAATTGTGTCTTTGTTTTTTAGGAGCTCTTGTCCGATGACTTCGAGTTGATCACTGTCTTCTTTGCATTGTGCTATATACTGATTTTTGGCTGTCTTCCATTTCATCCTTAGTGTTGCAGTATCATCCATGTATCTTTTCTCCCATTCGGCAATGATTGCTTGCTCCTGCTTGAGCTGATCTTCATACCTAGCTATCTTTTCCTCCATGGCCTTTATGTCTTTTTTTGGTATTTCCTGAACCTCTATAGGTTGATTACTCAGAAGAGCTACCATTAGCTCCTTGTTTCTACTTCGTAAGTTCTCTACCTCATCCATGTATATCTTTATTTGTGATTCCAATAGTTTGCTTCTTGCATCCATCCATGTCTTCTCGGCCTCGCTAGCATCATATCTCTTTCGTAACTCTTGTAGTTGTTCTTTTAATTTCTCATTTTCTATCTCCAGTGTTTTCCATTGCTGCTTAGCCTCATGAACTTCGTTCTCTTTAAGTGTTATTTGCTCTTGTGCTAAACTCAGTTGGACGGAAAGGTTCTTACCTATTTCATGAAGTTCATGCTTTTCCTGCATCGCTTTATCATAGACAGCATCAGCCTCAAGCATTAATTGTTGTGTATCCATAGTAGTTTTGATCATATGTTGAACTACTAGCTTGAGCTGAGCGAGGTCGACATTCAACCATGTTTTTGGAATGCTTGGAGCTTCTCCTGTTTGTACATCCTTTTGGTGCTCCACATGTATAGTCTCGTTATGTGGTTGTCTAATTTGTAGTTGTACTTTTGTTTCTTTTCTTTCTTTGTCTAGATCGATAATTTTCGTGGCACTCCCTTGACATGTAACATCCATGGGGGAGGGTTCTGCCACAACCCTTATTGGAATGAAGGGTCCTGATTCTTCCACCGTAGTTTCTTTTGGTTATTCCTTGGGATTCTTGAATGACCCCTCTCCTGCAAGTGTAGTCTCTTGGATTTGAATTTTGGAGGTCTCATTTATTTTGATGACATGTATCCCTTCTTGGGATACCTCTTTGCCTGCGGTGTCTTGATTGGGGTTGATGGGGGTGTCATTTACCTTTGTGCTCTCTTCTTCTGCATTGTAGTTTACTTCATTTAATTCCTCCCATTGTCCATCATCTTTTGAGTCACTTCGAATATCCGTATTCAATAAGGAGGTGTCAGGCTCTTCTTGTGTATCTGAAGATGAGCTTGAATTGACCAACCCTGATTCTCTGTACCGATGCACCTTGGTTAGCCTGTTTTTTACTTCCATGTATTGTTGGGCTTGCTGATAATGGTGCCCTTGCACTGGTAAATTAACTTGACCTTCTATGTATTGATGTGTGTCTTCCAGGGCTCTTGTTAATTCCTCTTCTGTAATTGGTCAGTGCTCTACAATTCTTGTCTTCGGGAGCACGTGTACCCTTCTTGTGGCTGGGACTTCAGCTTCTACTTGCATTACTTCCCTTAATCGCTTTGTACCTCTCATTTTGGGTTGAGAGCTAGTTTTTTCCTCCTCAATGATCTTGACTCCTTTTTTCTTTCTTGGGACTGTGGCGACCTTGGCATATTTAGCCATGGCTGTCGATGATGGCATTTCTTGGAGGTGCTCTCTAATACCTAAGGCATGATATATCAAGATGGTCAGAGCTACACTGCCGTTCAGGAACTTCTTGTGATTCCACTGCTTCTGTGCCTCGAATAGCCTTTCTTGTATGTATGGAGTCATATTAATTTGATTTCCAATTTGTTTGATAGCGTGTGATAGCAGCTGGACTATGATCTTCTGAGGAGCAGTGTATCGATGCATGCTAGGAAAACAGAATTGCTGATGGATGAGTCTGACTTCTTCTTCTATGTCAATTCGATTGATGTTAGTAAAGGTTCTGGTCTTTGCCCATCGACTTTCTTCTTTTAATACAGTAGTTCCATTCTTCTCCCATCCAAAAGCTTCTTTGATTAAATCATGTGTAAACTGAATCACGACCCATTCACCTAATGCATCCATGACTCTGGCCTCTGGCACCAATGGATCAAGTAGTGTTGGCTACAATGTATTCATAACTTGCGTGTACCTTTGAAAGTCGGGTTTGTAGATTGGTAATTCAAAATATTTGTGGATGCCTGCTTTCTTCATGATGTCAATGGTAGATGGAAGCTCATGTACCACCTTAAAATCTTGAGACATGATTGGGAATTGATGATCCCTGTCCATGATTTTTATTGTCACTAGGAATAGATAATCCCCCGTTGGTTGATCCTCTCTAAAGTAGTACCCTTTGGCTTTAGTCACGCTTTCTAAAGGGAATTCCAATACTTATTCCTGAATTGTTGCTTCAGAATCTTTAGAAGCTATCTGCACTTGTATTGAAAAGATCATTAGCTTCAATAGAAGACATAGCATTAGTGCTGTGAATTGTAGTGATATGTCGTTCATTTTTTCACTCCGTTCCCCTGGCTTGCACAAGTAAGATCTCTTATCACATATTTTTCTTTTCTTTTCTGAAAGAAAACAAGGATTAGTATAGCCGATGCATTATTATTTGCATAGTAGGTCCATTGCTAAGGAAGTTGAAGCTATGACCTATTCCACATTGGAGAATGTGCACCACTAATTCTCTTGAGTACATCATGTGCCGAATGCATGGCCTTGTATTGTGGCCCTATCATGCATACTTTAGGTGCATTGGAAGCTTCATGAGTGCAACAGAAATCTTCGTGGTTCTGTTGTTCCATTCCTTGCGGTTGCTTGGGTTTCCAAATCCATTTTGTAGTAGAGATATTGAACCTTGTTTTTGCCTCATTGTGCCATGCTCCATGGGCATCTCTTCTTTTTTTGGTTATCGGAGGTGTGGGGTTTCTTCTCTTGAGGTATTTGTGATGAAGCTCCTTAGTCCTTATGGTACTGTTGTGTTGATATAATTTTTCCTTGTGCTTGTCTATTTCTTTAATGACGCTTGTCTGACCTTCTGGGAATCCACATTTATTGCCGTGCTTTTTGAGCTTCAATCAAAGGCCTAGGAAGCCATACTTGCAAGATTTGTTTTGGTTCGGATTTTGATGAAGAAGAATTCTTGTCCACCTTTTCCTCCTTATGAGCTGGTGTTGAGATCTCTAATTCCTTCACTTGATCCTTGGGTACCCATTTGAAGTTGACCTTTCCTAAATGCGAGTAGTTGATGGTGGTCTTCCGATTCATCCTTCGAAATTCCATTTTTAGAGACAATGTGTCCTAATATCTTCCGTTGTCGAACCATGAAGACACATTTTTCCAGATTAAGGCATACTCTATATTGTCAACATTTGGCAAATATCTTTCTTAGTTTTGGGATATGTTCTATTCGAATAGCTCAATAGGTACACAAATGGTCCACATATACCTCCATGCTTTTTCTCAAGAACTCCTTGAACACGTGGCACATCAATCTTTGGAAAGTGGTTGGGGCATTAGTTAGACCAAAAGGCATAACCCTAAATGTATGAACTCCCCATTCAGTTGCAAAGGTTGTCTTATGTTGGTCTTTAGGAGCAATTGCTACCTGATTATATCCTGAAAAGCCGTCCAGGAAACTATAGACTTCCTTACCTACAACCCTTTCCAACAGATGATCTGTGATAGGTAATGGGTAACTATCTCGTATGGTGGCAACATTCACTTTTTTCATGTTAATGCATACCCTTAACTTGCAATTCTTTTTCGGCACGAATACTAAAGGATTTTGTGTGTTCGATCTCATAGATGAAGCCCTTATTCAATAACTTATCTATCTCTCCCTTAATTTTTGCCGAATAAACATCATTATAAGTGTATGGCCTTTGTTTGGAGGGCTTGGCTTCTATTGTCATAGGGATTCTATGGGTGCAAATAGAAGGATCTACACCTTTGAAATCCTTATATGTCCATGCAAAGACATCTCTATATTCTCTTATGAGTTGTATTAACTCTTGTTCTTCCTCAAATGAGACATCATGTCCTATAAAAGTGCATCTCTCTTCTCCTTCCTCCAAAACTACTATTATTTTCTTGGTCTGTTCTTTATTGTCGTATGCTATTCCTGATCGTGCTTCTCATTTTGGCATCTGAATAGCAATCTTCCTCTCCTCTACCTCATATTTCTTGAAGTGATCAGGCACTTTGAATTGGTCTTGAGGTCTATTTTCTTCTTCTCCATTTTCTTTGTCTAGTTCATTTTCTTCCTTTTGTGTTTTATTCCTTGGTTTGACTCATAAGTCCTGATGTTTACTCCTTGATTTTCATTTTCTTCCTCAATAGGTTCCCGTTCCATTTCGATGCTCTCATAATCTTCCTTCCATTTTTTTTTCAATTGCTTCTCCTTCATCGGCTTCTTGGAGAACAACCATGTATAAACTTACATCGTATCCTTCCTCATCAATGCATTCATTCATGGTTATTACTTCTTCGTTTACGCATACATCAAGAGTGGCTAAAATCTCCATCCAACCATGGGTTTCGAATTCTTTGTCTAAAAATATTTGGGGCATGTTGTTGGAGAAACACTCACTAATTGGACATATATTTGAAGGTCAAATCTTAGGAAGAAAACACCATGCCTATGTGAAGGGACAAATTCACAAGTTTATCATATTTGTAAAGTTAGTTCACTTTAGTTCTAGAAGTTTTTTAAAATCACGAGAATACGAAAATCTATATGAGTTAGTTTGTATCAATTGACGCGGAGAGAGAGAGAGTGAGAGAGAAGAAGTAGAAGAAGGAGTTCATTTTATACGACTGAGTATAGTCGGGCTTCTCTGAGTGAGAAAGCATCTGTAAAACTTCTGAGTTTTCATAGCTATGAGAAAGAACTGAGTAAAGTTCTGTGTATGAGTCTCTCTCCATCATCTCCATGCTTGCCTACTATGTGATGAATTCAAAAGTTCAAGTTTTCTGAGCAATTCGATGCCTCGCATCGAATCTTGGCTGATAAGTCATTATTTCCATTCTCTGTGTGTTAACTGCTGTTGAATCTTTTAAAAACATGAAGTTTGTGGAGCAACTCGATGCCTGGCATCGAGTTTTAGCATAAAGTGGATGTCCGGCATCGACTTCTAGCATACAAGTGGTCTTCTTCATGTGTGTGTAAAAGAGAGTATTTCTGGTGTAGAAAAAGGGCCTAAAATAGCTTAAAGTCAATGCCCGGCATCGACCTTGACTGAAATTCGATGCTAGGCATCGAATTTTTATTTTTAGACACCCAGAAATACTAAAACAGGCAAAAATTTCCAATTTTGGAAGGTCATACAAGGTCATCTTGTGAAGGCCATAACTTGAGTTCTAGAGATCTGTTTGATGCATATGATAGCTTGTTGGAAAGCTCTACTCTTCTAGTTTCATCCTATAAAGTTTCATGGAGAAATAATACTTGAGCTAGGAGAAAATAGCAAAATACTGAAGGTATGTCATTTCGGTGACTAGGAATTTTTGTAGAAGCAGAGTTCTCAGAAGAACTAGATGCTTTAAAGCATTGGCAGAAGAAGGATGCAAGTGCAAAAGCCTACATCTACAATACAATCTCTGATCATTTGCTACCACACATCAGAGGATTGGAATCATCTGAAGATATATGGAATGCATTGGAGTATCATTTCCAAAGTACTACTAAAGCACGGAAAGCAAGTCTATGGTCAGAGTTTACAACATTCAAGAAGAAGCCAAGTCAAACCATTAGTGATTATGTCACTAAGATGAAGGATCTTGCAGATAGTCTTGGATCCATAGATGAAGATGTTGAAGATCACAGATTGATTGCTCAGCTACTTGCAGGTTTGAGAGGGGATGAAAGGTGGAAACCTTTTGTCTTATCAACAGAACTTTCATTAAATCATTATGTTCCAGATTTGAACCAGTTGCTTGGTTTGATGCTCACATATGAGCAAGACTTGAAGGGAGATGGAGATAAAGGACAAAGTTCTGCAATGTACATGAAGAACAAGAAGAAAGGAGATAAAGGTAAAGCAAAGGATGAAGAGGAGTCTAGTTCTCAAGCTTATTATGCAAGAGGTAAAGGCACTGGCAGAGGAAGAGCAAGAGGTTTTGGAAGAGGAAGAGGTAATCAAAATAACAACAAAAAGGCTTGCTGGATCTGTGGATTGAGTAATCATTTGGCTCATGACTGTTGGCACAACCAACAAGGATCAAACCAAAATCAAAACAACAATAGCAGAGGCCGAGGTGGAAGATATCAAATTAATTTCCAAAGAGGTAGACAAAGTCAAAGAGGAGGCTATGGTAGAGGTGGAGGAAGAAGTTGGGGACAGAATCAATCCTACAACACCACCTACTACAACTATGCAAATGACACACAGAATGAAAGTCATACATCATTGATGATGAACTCAATCAACACATTAGATAAAGAAGATCTAAAGGTATTTTACATTGACTCTAGATGTTCTAATCATTTGTCAGGAAACATAGAATTGATGTCAGAATTGGAAAAAGGCATTTCTAGTCACACAGTTCAAACAGGTGATAATACCAGACATAGTGTACATTCAATTGGAAAGGTGAAATGCAAGAGTGGAGCAGATTTGCTAACCAATGTTTTGTATGTTCCCACAATACCTAAAAACTTGATTAGTGTGGGACAGATAGTTGAAAAAGGTTTTCAAGTCAGGTTTACAAATGAAGGAGTATTTATTGAAGATCCAGAGAATGGGTATAATCAGATTGTCTCTGGTAAGAAAGAAGGTAGACTCTTTACTTTAAGAGTGCAAGGGAACATTGGTCAAGCTTTGCTCACACATGGTGAAGGAGTGATTACAGAACTTGATCTCTGGCATAAGAGATTAGGTCACTTTAATGAAAGAGGAATTAAAGCTATGGTTGCTAATCAGTCTGTACTAGGATTACCAAATGTGCAAAGTCAACATATGGTTTATAAATGTGAAGCATGTCAAATGGGTAAAGCACAGAGGTTACCATTTCAGAAGAAAGGATTCAAACATGATGGAGTACTTGAGCTCATTCATACAGATGTATGGGGACCAACAAAAGAAGGATCTATCAGTGGCTCAAGGTATTATGTTCTTTTCATTGATGATGCTACAAGATGGATAACATTATATGTTTTGAAGGAAAGATCAGAAGTGTTTGGAGCTTTCAAGCATTTTCATGCATATGCAGAGAGAGTCACAGGTCAAAAGCTTAAAAGACTGAGGTCTGATGGAGGGGGAGAATATTTCTCCCAAGAGTTCAATGATTATCTTTGGAATGCAGGTATTAAGAGAGAAATAACCTGCAGGTATACACCACAACAAAATGGTGTAGCAGAAAGAAGGAACAGGACTTTGGTTGAGTTTGCTAGAGCTATGCTGAAGGAGAAGAATTGTCCAAATTATCTTTGGGCTGAGGCTGTAAATACAGCTACATATCTTGTGAATAGATTACCATGTGCAGCTCTGAATGGAATGACT
Organism: Ceratopteris richardii; assembly: GCA_020310875.1. NCBI lineage: Eukaryota > Viridiplantae > Streptophyta > Polypodiopsida > Polypodiales > Pteridaceae > Ceratopteris > Ceratopteris richardii. Next base: position 50,944,209 of record CM035422.1, read on the forward strand.
CCATATGAAGCTTGGTGGGGTAAGAAACCAACACTAGATCATTGTAGAGTGTTTGGATCAATTGCGTATGCTTATGTGCCATCACAGCTTAGGCATAAACTTGAACCAAAGGTAGAAAAATATGTGTTCATTGGTTATGATGAAAAGCAGATGGGTTACAGGTTGTGGAATCCTCTAACAAAACAATTTCTTGTTTCTAGAGATGTTACATTTGATGAACAGAAAAGTTGGTATGCAGATCAAAGTCACACAGCTGAAGAATTTGAAGAAGAGGTAAGAAGATGTGAGAAAGGAAAATCAATTGTGCAGGTAAATAGAGATGAAGACTATATGCAAGCGAGTACATCCACAAGTGGATTAACAAGAAGAAATGAAGAAGCTCCTATATTTGATGAAGAAGTGTATCCAGAAACTTATGAAGAATGTGAACCAAGAAGGTCAAGTAGGACTAGAAGACAACCAGAAAGGTATTCTTATGATACTTCTTACATAACTCAGAAGAACTATGCATATATGGTGAAAGATGATGAAGAACCTCAGAACTATGATGAAGCTAAAGGTAAGAAGCAATGGGAAGAAGCAATGAAGGAAGAATTCAATGCACTGGAGGAGAACAAGACATGGGAACTTGTTCCTAAACCAAATGGTAAGAAAGTTATTGGAAATAAATGGGTTTATAAAGTGAAGAAGCTTGCAGATGGAAGTATAGCCAGATACAAAGCTAGATTGGTGGTGAAAGGCTATGCCCAAACCTATGGCATAGATTATGATGAGACATTAAGTCCTGTAGCTAAGATGTCAACTATAAGGACAATCATTGCTATTGCAGCTTCAAAAGGATGGACCCTAAGTCAATTGGATATAAAAAATTCCTTCTTGAATGGATACATATCAGATGAGGTATACATGGAACAACCTCAAGGGTTTATAGATTCCAGGTATCCAAATTTTGTTTGCAGGTTGAGAAGAGCATTGTATGGATTGAAGCAAGCTCCAAGAGCTTGGAACTATAGACTGGTGAAGTATCTCAATGATCTTGGATATCAAAGTTCAAAAGCAGACCCAAGTCTACTTATCAGAAGAATAGAGGAAGGTACAATCTACATTTGTATTTATGTAGATGACATTATAATCACAGGTACTTCAGATGAAGGAATCAAGGAGGTAAAGAGATTGCTTGAAAAAGAATTCAAGATCAGTGACCTAGGAAAGTTATCATACTTTCTTGGAATGGAAGTTACTTATACAGATCATGGCATATATGTGTCACAAGAAAGGTATCTTCTGAACTTGTTGAAGAAGTTTGATATGGAAAATTGCAGAGAAGCTTCAACTCCACTTGAAGTTAATCACAAGCTCAGTAAATATGATGGTGCAGACTACAAAGATATGAGGAAGTATCAATCTCTTGTGGGTAGTTTGATTTATGCTACACTAACAAGACCTGATCTTAGTTATGCAGTGGGAGTTTTGTCACAATTCATGCATTGTCCAAAGGACCCACATTGGATTGCAGGTGAAAGAGTTCTCAGATATATCAAAGGAACTATAAAGGAAGGATTATATTATCCTTTTACATCAGATTTGAAGTTGAGAGCCTATAGTGATTCAGATTGGGTAGGTAATCAAGATGACAGAAGATCAACTCATGGTTAAATGATATATATTGGTGATAAGCTTGTAAGTTGGTGTTCAAAGAAACAACATACAGTAGCATTATCATCAACTGAAGCAGAGTACAAAGGACTTGTGGAAGCAGCTAAGGAAGTCATATGGATGCAGACATTGTTCAAGAGCTTAGGCATTGATCAAGGTACACCTACAATACATGGAGATAATATGAGTTCACTTTATCTTGCAGCAAATCCAATATTTCATGCAAGGACAAAGCACATAGAGATACAGTATCATTTTCTCAGAGAAAAGGTAATGGAGAAGGAGATTGAAGTGGAGTACATTTCTACTAAAGATCAGTTAGCAGACATAATGACAAAGAGCTTGGATGGTGTGAAGACCAGCAGATTCAAAAGCATGGCAGGAGTAAAAGAAAAGAAGATGATACGAAGAAACAGGGAATGTCAATTAGTGATTGAGGGGGAGCTGTTGGAGAAACACTCACTAATTGGACATATATTTGAAGGTCAAATCTTAGGAAGAAAACACCATGCCTATGTGAAAGGACAAATTCACAAGTGTATCATATTTGTAAAGTTAGTTCACTTTAGTTCTAGAAGTTTTTTAAAATCATGAGAATACGAAAATCTATATAAGTTAGTTTGTATCAACTGACGCGGAGAGAGAGAGTGAGAGAGAAGAAGTAGAAGAAGGAGTTCATTTTATACGACTGAGTATAGTCGGGCTTCTCTGAGTGAGAAAGCATCTGTAAAACTTCTGAGTTTTCATAGCTATGAGAAAGAACTGAGTAAAGTTCTATGTATGAGTCTCTCTCCATCATCTCCATGCTTGCCTACTATGTGATGAATTCAAAAGTTCAAGTTTTCTGAGCAATTTGATGCCTGGCATCGAATCTTGGCTGATAAGTCATTATTTCCATTCTCTGTGTGTTAACTGTTGTTGAATCTTTTAAAAACATGAAGTTTGTGGAGCAACTCAATGCCTGGCATCGAGTTTCAGCATAAAGTGGATGCCCGGCATCGACTTCTAGCATACAAGTGGTCTTCTTCATGTGTGTGTAAAAGAGAGTATTTCTGGTGCAGAAAAAGGGCCTAAAAAAGCTCAAAGTCGATGCCCGGCATCGACCTTGACTGAAATTCGATGCTAGGCATCGAATTTTTATTTTTAGACACCCAGAAATACTAAAACAGGCAAAAATTTCCAATTTTGGAAGGTCATACAGGGTCATCTTGTGAAGGCCATAACTTGAGTTCTAGAGATCCGCTTGATGCATATAATAGCTTATTCGAAAGCTCTACTCTTCTAGTTTCATCCTATAAAGTTTCATGGAGAAATAATACTTGAGCTAGGAGAAATTAGCAAAATACTGAAGGTATGTCATTTCGGTGACTAGGAATTTCTGTAGAAGCAAAGTTCTCACTTTAGGCTATCATTTCTCAAAGTTTGGAGTGGCAATGAGTTAATGGTGACCATAGAGGTGTTCTAGTGTCACATTAATTCATTTCTTGTGGTGTTTCATACATCAACACATGTAAGCCAGATCTTCTATAGATCTAGGTACTCCTTGTCTTGGCTGCCATCCTCGCCTCCTTTATTCTTCCCTTTTAGCTTCTTGGCATATCCATAGATGAGTATCTTTGTTCATCCATGTTTGGTTACTCAAACCTATACTATGAATCGATAGATTGTCGTCCTCCTTATGTATCAGATTCCATTGCAGAGGGGGAACATCTTGATACGTGTAAGTATGGATATTTATTCTGGTTGTGATTTCCTCATGCTGCAAGTATACAACGTCTTTTCCCTAGTCTTGCAGTACCTTGAGCTCTCTCATGAAAGGCCTTCCAAGTATCATCTTATAATTGCTAGCCTTTTTGAATTGACAGATTGCTAAGGTGTGCTCGAATTCAACTTCACAAGTGGTAAATATTACTTTTTCTAATAATCCTAAGGGTCCTTTTGTGTGCCCATCTGCCATTTGAATCTTCATTCCGGTTGGTCGTAAAGCTGGTTTTCCCCATTTTTCCCAAATTTCTTTGGTAGCAATTCCTACTCCTTCTCCCGAATCTAATATGGCTTTAGTGGTATAACCTCTGTAAGTGATAGGGAGGCATGTGTTTCCTTCATCTCCCTCACTGAAATCTCCAACCTTATCGACTGAGATTTTAACTGTGGCTACTTCATCTTGCGTCTCGCTTTTGTCTGACTTTGTCTCTAACTGGTTAGTGAGCTTCTCTTTTAACTGCAACTTTACTTTCAAGAGTTCTTCCAACGTCAGAGTACAAGGTATTTTTACTTTTTTAAGATGTTGTGTGATGTCTAAGGTTTGAACTGATGGACTGTGCTCCTTTCTCCTTACTGAGAGAACATGATATAATTCAGAGTTATGTTCATATTCTCCCATGTAGTTTGGCAAAGCCTTCACACTGTCTTCGCCATCTTTGCTCTCATCAAGTTGCAATAATCTCTCTGAGTTTAACCCATGCATTGACACTTCAAGCTCGCCTTCCTCTTCTAACTCCTCAAAGGGAGGTTCAATTCCTTCTATTTTCTTCCATCTATCTTCTTGGACTCTTGCCCACAAGTCTCTAGGCCATTCCCCGTCTACTTCAGGGATAATCGATCCTTCTCTTTCATTTTCACAGTAATTTTCACCATAGGTCTCATCTTTCTTCCCTTCCCTAGAATCACTAGGTGTGACATATTCCTGAAATTCTTTTTCGGGAATTCTTGAGTTGGGTAGTGGCTGAACAAGTTCTTGTAAGGTTTGCTGAGCTACTTCTTAACTTCTTACATATCTCCAATCTTTCTTTCTCTAAGTCACCTCTTGGGTATTACCTTTCGTGTTGTTCAATGGTTGGTCCTGCTTTTATTCGTGCTTGATATGCCTCAATCCACATGGCTAACTCTTCTGGCGTTGGATTAGCCAGAACTGATCCTGCCTCTTGTTTTCTATGCTTTTCTATCTTAGTGTTTCCTTCAAGTTCTTGTTTCTCTTCGTGGCCTTTTTCATTATTCTTGTTCTCCAACTTTTGTTGCAGTTTTATTTCTTTCATCCTTTCTCTACGATTCTTCCATCTTTGGGTCCATTTACTTTTAGTACTTTTCTCAGACTCTTCAGAATTTGCAATTACTTGAGGTGTGGGTATGTTCAATTCTTTATTGGAGTTATCATTTTCTTTGAGTTTATCTGAAGTCTCTCTAGCTTTTGCCCTTGTTATTGCTTTCAATGGCACCGTGTACTCCTTATCGCTCCCTGATGACTCTATCACTTCTATCACATTGATATGCACATTGGAATTAAATTTGTTGGGATTCTTGGGGCAATCCCTAAAAAGATGTTCTTTACCACAATCACTGCAGTAACCTTCCCAAACTCTTTGAGGTGGTGGTGGGTTAGGTAGTGTACATTCTCTGATAAAGTGATCACCTCTGCATCTATAACATAGTCCTCTACGTGCAGGTGGTCTATTCATTGGCCGGGGGGGTATGGGTGCTCTAGGAGTTGTGTACATCAATGACACATAGTCCCGATCACATCCATAAGAGCTATTAGGTCCTTCAGAACCATAAGTATATGGTTTGTAAGATTGTTCATACTCAACTATAGAGCCCTCATAAGTGGAATAATTTCCTTGACTAGGGTCATAAGATGGGTCATAAGCCACATTACTAGCCAATGGCGTGGCTGGGACTATTGCTCTTTCTAGTTTCTCTTCAAGTTGAGCCATTTTCACTGGGACAACATTTTGGGGGTGTGGTGGTTGTTGTCCTAGCACAGGTTGAGGTTGATTGTATCCTTGATAAGCATAAGGTTGTGGTGAAGGTGCTTGTTGCTGGTATGGGGGGTATCTAAAGGCTAAGAGTTCTTGAGAAATATACAAGAGGAGAAACTCACCGGCTTTCTTCAACAATACTAATGTGCTCTTCTTATTACATAGATCAACAAGGAACATCCCATTTAGTTATATGCCATGGATGAAGCTAATACAAGTTTACAACCCATAGACATCAACAACCTACCCATCGAGGACCATCCCACTAAGAGATCAGCATAGTACAAACACTTAAGGCACATTCCAACTCAAGATCCCCCTTCTAGACAAAGAAAGTGAGTGACGGCACACTCACATTGGTTCAATGAGCTAGTTTGGCCACTAGGAAACATCACACATGTTTCACAGTCCAAGTGTGAGCTCAACAACATTTGGGTAAGTCTTAGTACCTTTGTAATGAGTTTGAGGAACTCCAGTACACACTAGAGCTAGAGGGCTTTTGGAAGCATGCACAGTTAGTAGAATACTTTATTGATCATTTTCCAAAGCGAGACCTTATGAGATGTTATTACTTGATACAAAATTTGCAACTAGAAACACAACAAGACATGCCCGCAATGTTTGTAATGTATTTGTTGTTACATAATCAAGAGATGAAGCAGTTCAAGCTAACCTTGAATTTGGTTTGGGAAGCCCTCAACTTGAAAGGAATGTGTATTCAATTGGATAAGGAGAACCTAATACCAGAGGCTATGAAGAACAAGGACATGGTGAAGCTTCAGGATATGACATCCATAACTCCAAATATATTAGTGCCACAAAGATTGTGTATGCAGCACTTCGCCTTTCTAGGGCAAGATAAATTCACCCAACCTCATAAAAAAATATGGTTCATTTTACACTTCATATATACTACAAGGCTAACCATTAACCTCCTTCATTGGATAATCCATTACCTATATGCAGCCAATGCAACATGGGCACAAAAAGTCCATGTTGAATGGCTATTGTGCAATCATCCCTATTGTCTGCAAAGACTTGGCATACAATGTACCCATAGAGAGGGACCTTAATTGGGCATAACTATAGTTATTCAAGAGTAGGAAAGCATTTGCACCGCAACCAAAAAGGATGAGAGGCACACTTCCCTATATACAAACATGAGGCGTGGTCATTACACCAGACATCTCACCCATAGGAGAACAAATTGTACCTCCTTTTACAATCCATCTTCAAAGACCAAGTGCAGAAGGAACACCCATAGCAGATCCTTCGAACCTTCCCCACCAACTTAGTTTCAATTTCTAGTTATGAGAAGCTTAGAGGAATTCGGTACATTTGATTTCAAAGATCATCTACAAGGAGTTCAATTTTTCAATGTGGATAACTATTCTAAAATATAAGTCACTCCATAACCAATAGGAAGTACTGATGAATGAAAACAGATTGAAAAGCACCATGCTTACTGGGAAGAAGAGCAATAGGCTACTCAAACAAAGGATGAACAAAGGTAGGAAAGGGACATTGAAGAAGAAGAAGAAGAAGGAGCATCAATGTACATTACAACCCTTTGAAGATTACGAACAACTATGGAGAGTGCCCAAGAATTCAGTCACCTTTTTGAAAAAAAGAAGTCATAGATATATGGAACACTTAATGGAAACAGAGGAAGTTTACCAACAGTTCATAATATCTCGCCAAGAACTTTTTGAATCAATTAGCATCATAGAATCATTCAAAAAGTTCTCTCCAAGAACTTTTTGAATCAATTAGCATCATAGAATCATTTGGTCATATGTTACAAAGATCATATGCACAATATGATGAGCAATGTCTACACACAAGGCACTGACTAGGAAAAAATATATAGATCCTTCTAACCTCAACTGAAACAATGACATTACCACCACTACACCTTATCTTTCCACTCAAACAGTACTCTCTTCACTCTCACACACCCAACAATATTCTTTCCCTCTCCACTTCCATTCAATGTTTTCCTCCTTGTTATAAATGCAACCAACTTGACCCTCCTATTGGGGCACACATGGTGTTTCTTATATGCAGCAAGGTCCCATGTATTTGCCACCCTAGACCTCTATATATTGTCCATATTCTTAAAGCATTGCATCCACTATACCAATATTTGCAAAAGCCACCTCACTCACTAGAACATCAGATCCCATGGACATTTCACCACCACTTACTACATCTCACCCACCCCCCACAAATCCATGATCCTTGATCCCCCCCTTCCCAATGTCACCTCCACTTCCACCAATGTCACCTCCACTCACAACATCTTTCTCCATGGCATTCACTCTTCCCATTCCCCTTGCATCTTCCGCACTTCAAACTCCATCCACTCTACATACATCAATAGTGGATTCAACAATAGTGTCAATGATCAACTGTGCCAGCCAATCATCACAAGAGTACCAATGGTGTAGCAAAAAATATCACTTCAAGATCAATCCATGCATCTTGAGGAATGGATTTCTGACTTGGTATCCAGCAATGCTCTTTTGCAAGGTCAATTCAATAACTTACAACTATCACATAATGAGCTCAAGGTAAAGGTACAAAACATGGATTAGGAATTAGTCCAAGTCATCAAAGGCCTTCTACACATACAAATGGAGAAAAACACAAAGCTTAGATATAACATGGCATTGTTAAGGCAACATCTAGTTGTGACAAAGGCGGAGAATGAATGATTATCAACTCACTCACATGAACTTTCGTTCAAAACAACTCTGCTAATCCAACTTTCTAACAAACTCTGGCTCGTTCCTTTACAGAATTACTATTCGTATTCCAATCAATACATCTCAGTACACAACGCCAGGATAAACATTACCGCAACATAGACTTACAATAAATAACTTACAAATCAACGATTCAATACTTCACTTAATGTAAACGTTATCGTAACCCAATCTTTACCGTACAAGTGCAGATAATCAAACAAAACAAAAAGACACAGTAGTACGCAAAATTCTCAAACACACACTACGGAAACTCCACAGAACGTCTCGCCCAGACAGACAGTCTGGCGATCTCCTGGTCGTCACCGAAAGTGTCTTTTCATTGCTTTATAAAAAGTTACAACTCATCGCAAAGACCTTTCGGTTCGTGCGGAATATGAAAAGGAAAAGATTTACAATTGCCAATCCGGTGGCTTACACTGGCACGCACGGTGGACTTGAACCCGCAGGTATAAAAAATTCTATGGTTCATCTATTATACCCTGTAGATACATTGTTCTAACTAACTTAAAAGTTCTAGCAATTTTCTTTTTTAATGAATCTAACATCTGTTTCAGGATTTCGGGTTCTACTAGCTGAGCATCAGTTCTTACTGAACTGGTTGCAATTACCTGGCTCATCAAAATTTCTGCCTGTGTTTGCAGAAAGGCTTCCTGTAAGTAAAAATCATTTGATAAATCTGCATCCTTGTTCACTTTCATGTGTGCAATCTGTTTATCAACTCTAGACAGTCTTTTTGCTTGAGCACCCAGTTGGTTCTCTCTTCTTTCCAACTCTTGATTATGAAATTGTATGGTCTGGTAATAAGCATCTCTTTCTCGTCTTATGCCTGGCATCTCCTTTTGTAGTTGAGAGACCAACATCATCTGGCTTTTAAGAGCAGTATTGGATTCAAATAGGTTTGCAGTTGCAAACTCTAGCTCCGTATTGGTTTGCTTTAGTAAAGCCGTCATTTCCTATCCTTTCTGTACTGCTTCATCCAATTGTGCTCTAGTCTCTTCTAACAAATTTCCCACTGCTATGCGGGCATCCTCTTTATCTTTGACTAACTGTTTCAATTGCAGGATCTCTGCATGAGCAGCACATAACAAATCATCTTTTTCTTTGACTTCAGCCAATGCAGCATCTCGTTGTCTGATTATTGTTTCCTGTTCGTCAAGTCTGGCCTGGAGCTGTTGAATCTAGAAGTGCAGATTATGATTTTCTGCCTTCACCGCATCTACCTCTTCCTCAAGTGGATTAATCTCTGCTTCAAGAATATCTACTTTATGCTGGAATTCATCTCTAAGATTATCAGTAATCTCCTTCATCTCTGCTGGTAGTTGCTGCGATAGATGAATCAACATCTGACCCATGGATGCGAGCTCAGAAATCATAGGAATCGAAGGAACCGGAAGAGGAGGACGTGGTTGAGATGAAGAGGTTAAAAGATGAGTGGAATCCGGTGGAGAGTAATTGAGTGAGGAGGATGAAGCGGTAGGTTCCTCAGGAGCAAGGGGTGGAACAGGAACAATGGGTGGAGGAATAGGTTGCAGAGTATTAGCTGCTTCGGTAAGTTGCTGCGTAGTCACTTTGGGTTGGGCAATTGCAGATTCTACTATCGTAATCAATTCCTGAAAAAGTTCTACAATAATTACCTACATATCTTCTTGCACCTCTTGTTTGGACTACTATTGAGATTCCTCTTTAGAAGATGTGACTTTAGAATCAGTAGAAACACTTTGATCGTGTTGCTGGTTTGGAGATGATTGAGCTGATGAATCATGGTGCATTGATGTAGGTGTGTCGTGGAAAGTCTCTTCTTCATGTCCTTCTTCTTCATGGTTGTCTGCTTTATTTCCTCAGTAGATCCCTGCACTTGACTATCAGACAAACTAATCTTGATGCGTTTTCGGCGGAGGAGCTGGAAGATTTCTTCGTCGTCTTCCAGTATCTGAGCAGATTTCTCATGATATAAAATTGGACCTCATGGAGGTGGTTGCGCTGCTTGGATGGTCGGAAACAAAAAAGTGAGAATGTGTGGAAGACGTGACCGTGGCAAATCTCCTTTGTCAACCTGTTTAATAACCGAAACGCATTCACGGTGAATGCGCCAGAAAAAATAGGAAGCAAAATTGATAGGCTCTCGAGCAGCCATATCAATTACCGAATAGAATGGGTGAGATATCCCATATGTTCATTTTTGCAGGTTTAAGATGACTACTAAAAATTATAAGGCTGTTCTTTCAGGCTCAGGGCGACAGAGTATAGCATACTCATTTGAAGAGTACTAAGGGAACAATTGAGTCATGGTAGCAATTGGCAGATTTGGGCCATTCTCTCGACCTTCCAGAGAGAGTCGAAAAGCATCAGCAAATGACTGTAGAGTGCTTATAGTACAAGATGGTAAAGAGGTAATTGGCCAACTCTGCTCCGTAGCAGGTGTGGCAGTGATGGCGGCAATGATTTGGGCGTAAAATGGGTGACATTCCACCGAATGCCAAGGCAATTCAGCGAAATTGGACAACCCATGGATGCACATGAACTCACCCACATCCGCAGGGAGTCCGTCACGGAACACAGCGAAGTTGGATAACGCTTCCATGATGCGCATGCAACGTAGCTCAAAGACATAGTGAATACAGGAAACACAAAGCACACAGAGCACACAAACACAATAACGACTAACAGCGGAAAGCAAAAGATTAAGTAGATACTTGGTAACGGGAGGCGATCAAAATTGTTAATCATCGCGTGATGTTGAGATGATAACCTTCATATTTACGGTGTGCATGCATGAGCAGAATCAATAACAAAAGGCGGCTATTATTCATGGTAATGTAGAAAAACGAGGAATTTATGATTTTTAAGCAATTAACACGCAAAAATAAAAAAGAAAGGAAAAGAAAAGAAAAAATACGCAGGAAACCGTAGAACACTTCAGTGCGAATCATGCGCTTGATGATACAGCCGAAACTTTGAACCATTTATCGCTTTTGGAAGAGGAAGTTCGGTCAAAGTAGTCAATCAAAAAGTAGCTGGGCCCACTTGTTCAGTAATCCGGTAAGGACCAAACCATCGTAACTTGAATTTTCCAGCAGAACGATTTGATTTTGCATTATAAAACAGCACAAGTTGTCCTACCGTAAAAACTAAAGTTTTAAGATACCGATCATGTGTACGAGCTTGCCGCAACTGCACTTCTTGAAGAGTCAGAAAACTTTCCCAGCGATGCTCATCTAATTCTCTGAGTGTGTCCAACCTAAATGGCAAAGAATCTTCGGGTATCAATTTTTGAGTTATGGCGACGCATAAACTAGGCACTACAACTTCCATTGGAGCGATTGCTTCCAATCCATAAGCAAGCAAAGGAGTCAGTCCCATGGCAACTTTGTAAGTAGTCCGATATGCCCATAATACTGTAGGTAGTAACTGATCCCATCTTTCTGGTGATTCCACAATCAATTTTTGAAGCATAGTCAACAACGTTTTGTTGGTACTCTCAGCTAAGCCATTAGCACGAGGATAATACGGTGAACTAAGTTTATGCAAAATCTGAAAAGTGTGTGTTAACACTCGCATTAAATTGTTGACAAAGTGGGTCCCTTGATCTGTGACAAGTTCCAAAGGTAATCCATAACATGGGAATATGTCCTTCATTAGACATTTTGCCACTGAAACAGCTGTGGCGGACCGTAAAGCCCAAGCTTCTGCCCATCTGGTAGCATAATCTGTGCATGTCAGAATATCGGTTATTGCTAAGGATTGCTAGAGGTGTGATTGGTCCAATAAAGTCAAGGCCCCATTTCTGAAAAGGTTCTAAAGGTAAGACAGGCTGCAGAGGAAAGAAATGGAGTTGTAAAGGCTGTCCAGATCGCTAACAATTGTCACATTGATGCACAAATTGAGATACATCTCTGTACATAGTAGGCCACCAGAGCCCACTTTGCAAAATTTTTCGGTGCGTTAAATCTACTGCAAAATGTCCACCGGAGGGTATTGAATATGCCAGAGTGATTATTGAGTTTACTTCATGTGAAGGAATACAATGAAGTAAAACCCCAGTGTGATCCATATAATACAACTCTCCGGCAACCAACCAAAATCTGCGACTGTAAACTGCAATTTTTGAGCGCATTGTAGGAGAAGTTTGAGAAGGAAGACATCCATTAGTAAGAAAGGTTAATAACTGATCATAGTAAGTAGGTGTCACAGGAGGTTGTGCAGATTCATCACTAGTTGTTTCAATAACATAAATTGCTGGTGTGGTGTCATCAACACTGACCGGAGCTTCACCGGAATGTAACCGAGAGAGAAAATCTGCTAATGCATGTGCAGTGCCAGGTCGATGAATTACTTCATAATCGAAGTCTTGTAACAATAAAACCCAACGCGCCAAACGACCACCTAAATTTTGCTGCCGAACCAGATACACCAGCGCAGCATGATCTACATGAAAGATGAATTTTGGGCCTAGCAAATAATGCCGGAATTTCTTTACAGAATACATCAAACCAAGACATTCTCTTTCAGTTACTAAATAATTCTTTTCAGGAGGAGCAAGCCTTCGACTTGCATAATAGACCGGCCGGAACCACTTATCAGTTTGTTGTGTTCAAACACTCCCACTGGCTATATCTGATGCGTCTACAAAAACATGAAATGGGTGTTCCCAATCAGGAGGTTGTAGAATTGGAACCTGCGTTAATAAAACTTTTAGATGATCAAATGCAATTTGACATTCTGGGGTCCAATCAAACTGTTGAGGAGTACTATTTATTAGCCGATTTAGGGGTATTGCCAAATGGGTAAGCCACGGTAAATGTCGACCATGCCACCTAACTTGACCCATGAATCACATTACTTCTTTTGGCGTAGTAGGTACAGGAGCTTCTAACACGGCTGCAATTTTGTCTGGATCAACTTGTATGCCCTATGCAGATACAATGTGGCCAAGCAGTTTACCACAAGAAACCACAAAGACAGATTAGGTAGGGTTCAAACAGAGTCGGTATTCTCGGCATTTTTCAAAGCAACACCATAAATGATACAGGTGTGCAACCATCTTACCGAATAAAGAGAAATCATCTAGATATACTTGCATAAAAGAAGTGAGATAGGGTGAGAAGATTTCTTGCATACATCGCTAAAAGGTGCTAGGAGCATTCCTCAATCCAAACCACTTGAGTGTACAAGCAAAAACACCCCAATTTGTAATAAACGCTATTTTTGGTATATCTTGCTCAGCCATTCGAACTTGGTTATACCCACTATAACCATCAAGAAATGAATACATTTCATGCCTAGCCACTCTATCGAGCATTGTATCAAGAAATGGAAGATGAAATGGATCAGGTACGGTGGCTGCATTCAATTTCTGGTAATCGACACATATTCGAAGCTGCTTGTTTTTCTTTGGTACGATTACAGTCGGGGAGATCCATTCAGCGTGCTCAATGGGTACAATGAATCCTACCTTTAATAGGCGATCAAGTTCTGCTTTGACCTGTGCTGCATAGTTAGGGTTCATACGGTAGCTGGGTTGTTTAATCGGCTTGGCTTCTGGTTTAAGCACGACCCTATGCTGATAGATTCGAGGATCTAGACCTTTCATATCACGATAGTCCCATGCAAAAACATCAGAGAACTCACGAATAAGCTATATCAAATCTGCTTGAAATGCTTCAGAAAATCCTTCCTTTATCTTGACAGGTTGTTGATTTACTTCATCTCCCAAATTATAGGTGATTAACTGATCTTCGGGAACATAGAATTGACGAGGTTTGCCTGGATCGTCAGCTGACTGTAAAAGATGTTGTAGAGCGGCTTCTTCCATAGCAACAGTATCTTCGGTCTTCACTTCCTTGGGCACATGCACCACCGTACAGGTGACCGGACTCCAGTTATCTACAATAGATTGTAGATCTACAGTGCCTAAGGAAATCAGATCTTCATTGTTCTTTAAAAATGCTTCTTCTTCATTGTCTGATAAGCCATCCAACATGTGGACTGGATCTGCTACATATGGCCTGGCATGGATTTCACAAGGCTGAATGGCATCAAGTTTAACAACATATTTATGATGATTATCCTTAAATGTTAGTTCTTGTGCTGACCATTCGTGTATAACCTTAGCCTGTTTTAACCACGGTCATCTGAAAAGAAGATTATAATCAAGACTAGACTCCGGTAGTTCTAAGACTACAAAAGTCATCTTAAACGTTGTACCCTACAAAGTTATCGGAACATTTCTTACAAGTCCTATCGGATGAACTCTGGATTGGTCGGCCATTCTTACGAAAAATTGAACAGGCTCGATTTGCGTCCATCCCAACTTTTTACAAAGCACTGCAGTGGCTATGTTTACACCAGAGCCACCATCAATTAGTACTTGAGTAATCTTGTGATTTTTGTACCATACTGTAATCAAGGGGACCAAATGATCCACCGTAGAATCAGCTTCCGGTTGTACCGTTGCTGTTGCTGGAATGCAGGAAGATCCAGGACTGAGCTGTTGCTGGATTTGCTGCCGAACTCCCGGTACTAGTGCAAGTAACTTTCTAAGAGGGAGAGTAATGGATGCCTTAGATTAAATTTCCCATGCCTGATCTGCTTGAATTGTACTTTTCACCGGTTTTGAAGATGATGTGCCTGTTACAGAGGTAGAACCTTGTCCCTGCGATTCTTCCTTTGGCAACGAAACTTGGGTTACGGAAATGGGATCTGGAAACACTCTAGGCTCTTTGGTGGTCCATTGACTAGCTTTGTCATACATTCTCTGTTGTTCATGGATGCCAGGTTCAAACACTTCTGCTGCTGGTTGTAATTGCTTACCAGATCTTGTTTGAATCACTGCGGCCTGAGTTTCTACTGGTGAAATATATACCATATTGGTCATTAGGTTCTGACGCTCTTTCTTCCTCTGATCATATTCAGCTGCATCTTTATAGAATCTGCGTATGTGGCATAACTCACCGCAAAAATGACAGCGAGGGGTGGCAAAGAATTACCTTCCTGTGGTGTTCCTGTCTGCCAACGATTTGTATTGCAATTTGTATTCTACTGTCCTCGATAATTTCTATATCCTTGTTGCTGATTATTTCTCATCTGAGGTGGGATATAATGAGTGGCCGGCTGCCCTGGTTCTTGTATGATAGCGTTCATAGTTGCTTGTCCCTCCACTTTGGCGTTATAAGCATAGTTTTCGGTGGAATGTCTGGTTGTATTGCAGATAGCGCAATACATCTGATTAAGGGCACATGTGGCACTGGTATGCCCTAGATTCTTGCATTTAGTGCAGTACATTTGTCTAGCCGGATCTTCTACAATAGTTTTACTGGCTTTTAGCCACTCCAAGTCTTCGGTAAAACCTCCAACCTTATGCTCGAGCTACAAAGCCATTGCAATAACCGCATCTAATGTCATAGCTCCCACACAACGGATGATCATAATTTGTTTTAGTTGTGGAGTTAACCCATTAATAAACCACTGAGTGATGACATCATCCGGTAAATTAGCATGTGCCGGAGGTAGTTATCGCAAATGAGTTCTGAATAGGGTGGCATATTCCTGCACTATTTGATTCAGCTTCTGTCTATTGTTCTGTAAGTAATCAAAAATTTCGGTAGGGTTCTTCTTTAGCCGGAATCTCTGCAAAAACGCATCCCTTACCGCTTCATAGGTGCCAAAATGGTTGATATCATATTCTGTAAGCCACCTTGCTGCTTCATTAACTAAGGTTGACTAGAATATTATGTCCTTGTATGCCGGATCAGGTGGATGGTTAAGTACTGCATAACTTATTTCAAAGGTGCGTACATGAGCATCAGGATCATCACCTGGAAATCCACCGAATTTGGTGTAAGCTACTCCTGTTGGAACTGGTCGAGGTGGAAGTAGTTGTTGTTGCTGTTGTTGTTGTTGTTGTTGTTGCCCACTCATGGTGTTGTTACTACTTCTTGAGTTCTGAGGATGCGGTTCCGGTTCTTTAGAGTCTGTATGATTAGACTACTCTCCTTCCCGTTCGAAAATAGCGCTCAACCTCTTACGAATTTCTAATTCGAATAGACTATCCTCTTCTGCGGTATCAAACGTAGGCAAACTTGCTCCGAACACTGGTGTCCAGAATGAAGATTCACCGGGAAGTATAACACTGTCACCGAAAAATTGTAAATTTTCTGCAACCAGGACCGAACTGCCACCGGAATTAGTGGAACTTTTCCCAATCCAGGGTATTCTTTCACCTTCAATGACTTCTCTGGATAACACACCTCTATCCATAGAGAGATTTGAATCTTGACCAGATGGTGTCGGTTCAACTACACATTGCGTCCTTGTGGACTCCGAAGTTACTGTATCTTCTGCAGACTGCACTGAGATTTCACCAAAATTTATCGGAATTGCAGTATGTTCCACCGGAACGCTACCGGAATCACTACTAATGTGCTTCGCTTCTTCGACGACCAGACCTAACCGATCTGTGCTTCTTCCTCCTAGGGGTGTCCTTCGCAAATTTGGTACCACCCAAGGCTGCCTGTACTTCGGATACGACTCGCCGGACCGAGTAACCGGCATATATCACCTTTTTTCAACTCTTGCATACTACTTCTACCTTACTATCGATTCACAATCAATGGTTACCTTCCCACAATCACTTTGCAACACTCTGTTGCTACCTTCCGACAATCACTTTGCAACACTCTGGTGCCACTTTCCCACAGACAGCACCAGTGTTAAACGCGCTTTTGCCATCAGAACGCGTTTAAGCTCTTTCCGAGTTCTTGGGAGTGGAAGGGGTCTGAATAATCAGAGGCCCTATACTTGATTTTCCCAAATCAACTCACTCACATGACCTTTCGTTCAAAACAACTCTACTAATCCAACTTTCTAAATCCAGTAGAACAGTGTTGGCAGTGATCAGGGCAGTCAAGGACTTACGAGACAAGGAAGCCAACGAGAAGGGCCAAGTAGTCAAAGTAGTCAACAGAGATCTGGCAAATAGGCCTATCAATTTTCATGAATTAATTTTTCCCAAATAGTGATTTTAGTCACTCCACACCATTGTTAACATTTTTATTATTGCTACTCCATTTTGTACAAGCCAAGGAGTCCTTGAGCTTGAGCAGTACTAGTAGTATCTATGCACCAATTTTCATAATTTTCAGAGCTCGTTTGAGCCTCCAAAATAACCTTAGAACCTAATTTTTAAGTAGGCCGGACACTAGGTCTGGACAGGACCAAAGCTAGTAAAAAACTATAAATAGAGCTAGAGAGCTCATTTTTGAGGTTAGCTTGTTGTAGATTTGAACTTGTATAAGACTTTTTGAGTAAGCTAAAGAACTCCATTGTTTCTCTCTTTGTCTTGCCATGTGTGCAAGCGTGTTTGTGTATGTGTGTGCATTTTTGTGTGCTTCTCACTCACACATTTGTGCCATCACTTGTTCAAGGCCTTCATACCATCCTCACGTCTTCCTTTGATATTGAGGGAGGTGCTACTCATCACTGAGCTACACCAAATTTTGGCGCCGTTGCCAGGTGTAGCTCAGTGATGAGTAGCACCTCCTTTAATGTCAATCCGGGAAGACATGAGGATGGTATGAAGACCTCGAGCAAGTGAAGGCACAAATGTCTGAGTGAGAAGCACACTAACATGCACACACATACACACACACGTGCACACACGACAAGAACAAAGAGAGAGATACAATGGAATCACTTCTGTTGCAACAAATTTCTCATACAAGTTCAAAACTACAAGAAGCTACCCCCAAAAATGAGCTCTCTAGCTCTATTTAAAGTTTTTGACTAGCTTTGGCACTGTCCAGACCTAGTGTCTGGCCTAGTTAAAAATTAGGTTCCAAGGCTTATTTGAGGACTCAAACAAGGTCTAAAAAATATGAAAATTGGTAGGCAATTACTCCTAAAGCTCCTCAAGCTGAAGGACTCCTCGGCTTGCACAAAATGGAGCTACAAAAAGGTGAAACGGTATTTACAATGGTTTTTAGTGATGAGAATCACTTTAAAAATGATGTAGGGATTGGAAAAAATTTTAATGGGTTTCCTTAGTGCTAGATCTGCATGTATGCCCGTACCTGCTTCTTCCCCTATGATGCCAACACTCTCCCCCCCTAGCGTCTATCGTCTCTAACAGACCTTTGCTCCACGGTTTAATCGATGTAGTGCTGTAGTATGTCGGTTGCCAATTCTTGTTCTCTGATCCGTAGTCCCCTGACCACGTCTCTTTGAAGGGCATCCCAATTAACTATGCCAGGCATGTCAGGTTGTGGCGTGGTGTAGATCTCTGAGTGCATTCTCTGTTCACACGTGAATAGTTGTAGCAGGTGGGTTGGGCTTGGTACGAACACTTCTGAGTGTGACTCCCAAAAACCCGTGGTGAACATGTCATCCAAAGTTTGCTTGTAGAAAGCAGGGAGATATCTTATTCGTGCATGCCATGCATAAGCAACTCGAATACTCAGGGTCGTGCTCATATCATAAAATAAATCATAATTACCATTTATGAAGCCCGAAATTGGAGGCTGGATATTATGTACATTGCGGAAAGTCTTTAACACTACTTGCATCATGTCCAGGATTTTGAGCATCATCTGCGCAGCAACATCAGGCATGGGGTGTAGGCGTGGCATCCAATGTCTGATGGTAGCCATCATGTAGGCTACCGTTGGTGTGCCTATTGGGGGTGTGATGGAGGGGTAATTTAGCCATTGTTTTCAATTATTATTGTTCTAAACCTTTATGGCAAATGTCTTCCATGATCTTCTGTGTTGCACTGGCCCAAAGCAAGGGTTATACTTCAAATGCATGGGAGCATGATCCCATGTTCGTAGCATCTCCGGATAGTTCTCAAGTAATTTTTGCCTCAAGATAGGTTGGAATATGGCACCTTTTCTAGCTTCTTCCGGGATGTCCTCTGGTTGGAACTGGGTTGCAAAGGAAGGAAACCTATTGGTGACTCTTTTGATTTCAGCGTTGTAGTCTACCAATAGCACAAAATAGGGCTTACACTGTAACTCTGAGCTGGTTATTAAGCACCTAGGAACCAGGTGCTTGAAAAATTTTGATTGGAGTATGGTCTCCTCAATGGTTTTCATGGCCAGCATTTGAGTTGTTATGCACTCGTTGTGAGTGTGGCCCATCTCTTCTACCTGCTTCATCCACGCAGGAGGGGGTTCCTCATATGTGTCATGTCCCTCGTCATTGATTCTGCCTCCTAGAAGGGGTTGAGGCTCAAAGTTGTCTTCAAATGTTTCCTCCACTGGAATGACAATAGCCTCCTCTTCTATTGGTTGATTGGGTGGAGAGGGGGGTCGTTCATATTGTAACAACTTAATCTTTAATCTTGCAACTTGTTGGTGTAGCTCAAGTACCTCGTTGGCCGTTGAAGATTGAGTTCCTTTACCTGGTCTGCCAGTTGGTCGTGTGCTTCCAAAAGGGTCACATAACCTTCCAATACCTGTTGAATGTGTTCTGAGGGGATAGCTTGGAATTTGGCAAGATCTATAGGTGCCCCTGGGGTGTTTTCGATGGCTGCTTCTAAATTCTCTTGATTTTGTTGCTGTAGTCTTCTATTCTCTTCTTGAGCAGCTGCTAAGTGGCGGCGAAGTAAAGCCATGTTTCTTTGTAGTCTAGCATTGCGGGCTAGGTGATCTCTGAGTTGTTCTTCCATAGCCTTACCCGTCTCCGTATACTTGGCTTCAAGCTCTGCATTCGATTGTTGGAGGGCGGTCACCTCATGTTGTAATGCTGTATTACTCAACTCCATGGCATTGACACGTGCCTAGAGGTGGGATGACAAAGTACAAAGCTCCTTATTGTTTTCTTCTAATAACCTGTATTCCTGTTTAAGCTGGGCGACCGCTTCAAGCATGGTGTCTAGTGCATGACTAAATGAGGTGGATGCAGAGGTGGAGGTGAAAGATGCAAGGGGTTGGGAATTGGGGAAGGGAAGGTGGATGTGGTGTTGACTGTGGATGTATGTGGTGATGTGCGTGAAGTTACAAGTGGTGATGTTGAGACAAACGTGGTGGTGAGTGGTCTTGTGGAGGGTGAAATGTCCATGGGATCGGACGTGATTGTGTGTGAGGTGTGAATCGTGAATACTGGAATGGTGGGTGGTGTGTTAGTGGTGGCCGTGAATGAGGGGGAGGTGGGTTGGGAAAGGGACTTTCTCTTATGATTCTCAATTTGTTGAATCATATTTTACAAGGTTTTCCAAGAATGGAGATAAGGTGGTTTGTGTTGGTTCTAAGGAGGTTAAAAGGGGTACAATGGGTAGGGGTTGGGAAAGAGGAAATGTATAAGTGAAGGGAAATGGGTGTGTTAATGTTTAGGTAGGGACATGTGGCTGTCCAAGAGCTGGTTGATAAGATGGGTGGCCTAATATGGTTTGATGGGTGGTGGGATACCTATATGAGTTTTGGAAAATGGGCAAGCAATGATAGAGGTAGGGATAGGTAAGGATGGCAAAATGGTGGTGTGCGGCATAGGTTTCGTAGGGATAGCTGTGGGTTGTTCAGTGATGCTAAAGGTGAGGGGTTCAGTGGGTTGGGTGGGAGGTGATGGGGGAGATGGTATCTGTGTGATGTCGTCATGTGCATCAGTGTTAGTGGTGCTGGTCATGTGCACATCTTCTTGAGCTGCGGTAGGGAGTGAGATAGAGACTTCCATCTGAATCATTTCTCCCATGCGTGGCCGCGTATCCAATCTTCCTTGATTGTATTGAGGGGGAGTGTGATGTAGCATTGTCCGCATAACTTCTATCATCCCACATGTGCCAGCCAAGAAGTTCAATGATTCAACAAAGTGGGATTCCGCGTTCTCTGCTTGAAGCATTTGATTCACCATCGCTCTATTTGCCTCTTCTGATAGCTTATGCCTCTTTTGTACCTGCTTGATCGTTTTGTAGAGCCTTTTGAGTTGT
Source organism: Ceratopteris richardii (assembly GCA_020310875.1). NCBI lineage: Eukaryota > Viridiplantae > Streptophyta > Polypodiopsida > Polypodiales > Pteridaceae > Ceratopteris > Ceratopteris richardii. The sequence goes on from CM035422.1 coordinate 50,965,307, forward strand.
GCGGTGTAAGCAGGGACTTCCTCCTCACTCTCCTCTGATTCATTTCCCTGTGCCTCTTCTTGATCCTGTGTGCCTTCAGTGTGAGTATGTTGTGCCTCATCTTCCCAATGTACTCTTCGTGCCTCACTGTGTGGCCGTCCTCTTTGGGATGATGATCCGGGGCTGTCAGTGTCTGAGAAGAACTCACTCTCAGATAACTGCGCTATTTGCAAGAAGCTTTCAAAGTCAAAGGATGTATCTTCTACCAATGTAGCCATGGAGGCAAACTCAGCATCCGTGGGTAGTGAAGGGGCTGATGGAGTGGGTTGTAACACGCCCTCTGATTGTGGTCATTGGAGATGGATCGTGAATGGGGTTACTTGTGCTTCTTCTCCAAGGGAGATTTCTGTGGTGGACTCGCGAGGAATTGGAACATGTGAAAGTGATCCACACATTCTTTTGGCTGGTTGAACCCCTAGTTTTCGCCCCTCGAAGAATTGCAGATGTGAGTATTTAAGTGCTCGTGCAATTGGCACATCATAGGCAAGGCATCTGTAGATGATTCTCGTAATGGCACAACAACCATGCAAAGTAGGCTTCCTTACTCCTCGTTTTCCTGCTTCATATAATTGGTCCAGGATCCACACCGGCATCTTAATAGGTAGACTCCCGGTCTCCGCTAGGTATAGTCCGTACCGAATCTTTTTATGAGGCTGAGTGAATCGATCTTGAGCCGGAAATGCAAAATGTTGAAGGCACATTCTCAACGGTATGGCAATGTTCGGGGTAAGGGCACACATCTCTTTCAACTTCTTGAGTTTACTGTTCTTCATAGACTCCGGTATCAAAGGATCTCGATCGGAGGGTACATGGGTGCCGTACATCTGAAGGGCTTCCCTGATTAAAGGTATGTTCAACTCAAACTTTTTCATTTCCTCCTGGTTTGATAGAGAGGGCACTAGGAATGTGCCTGACTGATCTTTATCTCCTGTCGCTTTCAAAGTGGCAATCAAGTAATAACACCTAAGAAAATCAGGTTTAGGTACAGATGCACTAAAATAATCCTGTAACCCTGCTTTCTGCCAAATATCTTGAAGAGGAGCTACATTTTATAATGCTTCAAATTCTCGCGAGAAGAATGGAAATGTCCACCAGACTCCCTCGAATTCCAACTTGGACTCCAAGATGTGGTCCGCATCCCCTAAATCTCCTGGCATCTCATTGAACCAATGTGAATGTCCTTTCACTCTTTCTGTTAGGCCACTCGGTGGATCCAAGATGGGAATTCTTCTCACGTTCAGAAACTCTTCAGGCCTCGCTGTCAGTTGAGCCTCGATGGGCATGGTATCCAAATTGTTTTGAGTACTAGTGCCTACCTGGGAGCTTGTTCCTGCTATTGCTCCCATGAGACTCCTTGGAGTAGTTGATGCTTATCTGCTAGAAGAAGAGAGGCACATTAGTGTTGCATAGGAAACAGGATGTAGTGGTGTTCCCTCCACAATACTAACATGACAATCCAGATGGTTAGTGGTTAGAGGTGAAGTGTTTGTGATAGATGTGAGTGGTGGTAAGTGGTTAGTGTCATCCTAGATGCATACTTTGGATATGCAATGTACTCAGAATGCATCTACATCAGAGTGGATGGATTCACAAAACTGGGTCTGGGGGGTTTGATACAGGGTTTAATTCTCCAAACTTTGATTGAGGATTCGTGGCACTTAGAGCTGATTACAGGTAAAGGTCTATGAACTAGATTGTGCTGGATTTGGGACCTTTTGGGTACCCCTTTCCAGACATTTCTAGGTTTGACCAAAGGTGTAATAGTGTGGGGTGTAGGTATCTTTCCTGAGTTGTTTACCAAGAGTACTAGTGAGTGTTGATGTATGCTAGTGAGTGGAGGTGAAGCTATTTGGGCTCGTAAGCAAGCCTTGGGTACCCATATTTGTCTCACATTGGGGATAGCCTTCATTGACCGCTTAGGGACCCAAATAAAATTGGTATAGCTAGAGTGTTGCCTAGGGAACTCCTTCGTTTTAGTCCTTGACGATGTGGCTCGCTTGATGCTTTTTTGGGAACCTGCCTCTGAAGCCATGGTTTTTTCCCCCTTGCGTATCCAGATCTGCTTCATGCCACGGGATACTTCATATTGCCTAGGTTGGTGCTCATGCTTCTTGATCATCGGTCTCCTCAATGTCGTGTGTTGCTGAGCCTACCTCTTTAGAATCTTCTTTGGAACAGATGGGAACTCATCCTTGACTTTTGTATGTTCATCGAGAGTGACAATCCTCCGCACCATAGAACTTTGGACAAGAACAACATTGTTATCTTCACGTGGGTTCCTAGAGGGACCAAGAGTGGGTGCCTTTTCTAGTGGTCTAAGTGATTGATCTTCTAACTCAATTGTGAGGTGGTTTTGGCCTACCCAAGCCTAAAGAAGTCTAATTCTTACATTGAGGTTGAGTGCGTGATCATAGATCCAGTCTTGGCCCAAAACAAGAGGTTCGGTAAGATCCTCGTCTTCACATACTAGCACTTTTGCTGGCATGAGGACCTCTTGAATGTAGAGGGGAAGTTCCACCTCTCCCATGCAAGGTGTAGCTCAAGCATAAGCACCACCTCCTTTACTTGTCAATCCGCGGAGACGTGAGGACCGGTATGAAGACCACGAGCAAGTGAAGGCACAAGTGCGTGAGTGAAAGCACACAAACATGCACACACATACACACACACGCGCATAAAGTAAGATCAAAGAGAGGAACAATGGAAAGCTTCGATTGCAAAAGAGTGCTCTTACAAAAGCTCTATTCTCTAACATGCTAACCCGAAAAATGAGCTCTCTAGCTCTTTTTATAGTTTTTTGACTAGTTTTGGCCCTGTCCAGACCTAGTGTCCGGCCTAGTTAAAAATTAGGTTCCAAGGCTTATTTGAGGGCTCAAACGGAGTCTAAAAATTATGAAAATTGGTAGGATGATAGTTCTAATACTCCTCAAGCTCAAGGACTCCTCGGCTTGAACAAAATGGAGTTATAAAAATAGATAATGGTATTTACAATGGTTTTTAGTGATGAAAATCACTATTTTTGTAGGGGATTCTTCTGAAAATTTGACATACACTTCTTGGAGCTCCCTACTTGCTCCCTTTCCTTGTGTGTCCACCTTTTGATGTGCTTCCGTGCTTTGTCCTTGACTTTGAGCTTCAACACTCCCCCCCCTCTCGAGTCTGTCGTCCCTGACAGACCTTTGTTGTAGTGGTTGTTCCAAGTAGTGCCTTGAGAGGGAGTGTCCCTTCTGTATGAACAAAAGTCATCTGACTTCTAGATGTGTCTGGTTCTTCATCTATCACTCCGAGTCTTTGCAAGTTTTAGTCTCTTGGTATGTGCTTCTGCCTTGGATTCCAGCATGACTGTGTCATTGTGAGTCTCCGTTGATGTTTTCTAGATCTTCCACAGTTGATGTTCATAGTAGTTAGGCCAAGTATTCATAACCCATATTGAGTGATGGGTAAGTGTGTTCGTGCATGGGTTGAGGAAAATATGTGCCTTGTGCACGGCCTTGTAATGTAGCCCTATGAATGCTTACTTGGAAAATGCATTGGAAGAAGTATGGTGCAAAAATTGGGGGTCTTGAGCTAAGTGCTCAAGGGTATGCCGACGAAGAGGTTTCCTAAGCTATCATGGTTATGATGTTTCGAAGGTAAAGATACTTACCATGGGGAAGGTCGATTGATGTTCATCTCTTTGTGTTGTACACTCGGCCTTTGGGATGGAACATTGTTGATGAAAGTCCATGTTGATGGTCAACTTATGAGATCTTTTGAGTGGCTGATCCTGTCATAAGCAGGAGTCTTCTCATCCAGTATACATACAAAGATTTGCAGGGTACCAGAGCTACCCCGTGCAGATATCTCCCTGGATGCTCTCGTACATGCAATAGTTATGCATCATTCAAGTTGCAGACCTTCAAGCGCTTCACTCCTACCATAGTAAGAGGAAACCATAGTTGTGGATGCCATGCTCATGCCAAGTTCTTGACATCTATGAGATAAGGCAGCAATTATATCATCTGCTAGCCAAGACACACTTCTATCCAAATTGATAAATGCCCAGTAATCCACAGTTCCACCTTTAACCAAGCATGACTCATTCATGTTTCATGAGCCAAACCTGGGAACAAGTGTTTCCTTTTTTTTTAAAGGAAAAAGATATCACAAAACGAGAACACAAAAGTTAGTATCAATAGAAATATTTGACATATGTCACTGTGCTCTTGTGCTTGGGATTCTCAAGTGTGTCTATGCACGGCCGTGTAATGTGGCCCTATATTAATGCATACGTTGGAAATGCATGACCTGAATGGTGCAAAAGACAGGGTTGTGCAAGGAGCACATGGTTGTCGCTCGTTCGAGGCTTTCGATGTTATTTGCGGAGGTTGATGCCGACCTTGGTGGAGGTATCCTTATCCATTGAGTCTCGAACCGATGTAATCCTCCTTACTGGAGTCCATTTTAGAACATCATTTGGCACTGTAGAGGTCACTTTCAGGTGTCTTCCTCTTTGGATGCTTTCTGAACTATGGTATCCAGTGTGGTTGGCGCTTTGGTTCGGTGGAGGCTACTTGTACTTTTGGCTTCCAAACCCATATCCTTTTTGCATGTCTTCCTACTAATGTTGAAGCGCTGATTTGATCTTCCTTTGGTCTCTGTACGTGGTTCTTACCCTTTTCTCTTTTTGGCTTCTTGGTTGAGACCTTTCACATGTGGGAGAACATAGGTTGTTGTGGATGTAGGAGCTTCTTAGGTACCCACATCTGTAATTGCCCTTGTTGAGCTGTAGCTAACTTCTTAGGCACCCAAACTTGTTGGATACCTTGTGATTGAGCTTGTCCGAGCTGCTTCCTTCGTCTTCTGGCATGGTTGGCTTGCGTGGATGGAATTTGTGGGGGCAAGGCAGGTGGTTGCTCTCCTTTGCGTACCCATATCTACTTCATGCTCGGAACTGCTTTCTTATCGAATGGTGTCTTTCTATTTGATGTAGCAGTTGTCGTGAACGGTTGTGTTTGCTTGTGTGGTGGACTCATTACTGTGGCTACTTGATTCTTTGGAGAAGAAGAAAGATGCACCCGCCTTCGAACCTGGTCTTCCACGATTGACTCCTTCTGCATCATATAGCTTTTGACACATACAACATCTTCTTTCATATGATTAGTCTTGGAAGAACTAAGAGAGTGTGTGGTGCCATGATCTAGGAGCATGCAGTTCTCTAATTCTAACGTAATGCATTGTTCATGAACCCAAACTTGAAGAATTTGACTTCTTAGGTTTAAGTTAATTGCATGGTCATAGATCCAATCTTGACCCAAGACAAGTGGTTCTGTAAGGTTCTCATCTTGACATACTAGCGCTTTGACTTTCATTGGAACATCTTGAAGGTAGATGGGAAGTTCCACCTCGCCCAAACAAGGGGTTTCCACACCTCCCAATCCTATGAGATAAGCTTCTATGGGATTGATGTTCAACTGCAAGTCTTGGCAGTATGAAAGTCTAACTGCAGTACTTGCTGCACCTGAGTCAATCAATGCCTTTACCGTCCTTGCACCCTTCCCTTGTCCTATATCTATGGTCACAAAGGGTCTTCGGTCAATGACTTGAGAAGTCGCTATGCCTGACTTTTGGCACATATCCATGTGATATTTTGGGGCTTTTGAGTTGACATCTAAGCCTAATCGCCTTAAATTATTTTGCCTAATACGCTCTCTGGCCTCTGCCTGTGCTTCTTCTCTCACTCTTAACTCTTCTTCTTTTCGTTTCTTAGCAGTGTTGAGTCTCATTAGCATGTCCTCTGTAAGAGGTTCTTGATATAACTTGACTCTACAACCACTAATGTAGTTTGGCAAGATATCACCTTCTAAAGTAGCCAATTGAACCGCGCCGCTAGTGGAAATTTTGTTAATGATCATGGGTCCATATCCTCGTTTTTCCAACTTACGGGCATGTTGTTTTAGTGTGTAAACCAACACTCGATCACCCTCTTTCAATCCTTTATCTTTGATGTGTGCATCAAAGTATGCCTTTTTTCTTTTCTTTACAGCATAGATACTTGCTGCCGCTCGTAGCCTCGTCTCGCCTAAGCGTTCTAAATCAAAGATCCTAGAGGACAACTCATGTCCATGCCACTCATGCTCTTGTGCTACCTTTAATGCTGGGATTAGGAAATCTAGTCCATGTTTTGTCTTCTTGCTAGACTAGCCTCTTTGGGTAATCTTCCTGACCTCATAAACTCTACCAATGGAGCACTCCAATCTGGAATTAATGACACTTGATAAAGGGTCGCATGCTCCACTGGGGGTCTCTCTGTGCACATTGGACAATTCTTAATCCACTCATGTGTTTCTTTGTCCATGCTAGGCCAATACACTCCTAGACGCTTCAGATTCTGCAATGTTCGTTGTTTAGAATAGTGATTTCCTAGCAATCCTTCATGAGCTTGCTGCAACCAACTACTATGTTCATCATCCTCGACACAACAAGCTAATACACCCTCAGTATCTTGTTTGTACATGCTCCCTGCCAATATGTGATATTTTTGTGATCTTACAATTTCTTCTTGTGATGTTTTCACATTCTTATTTGCAGGGCCAAAGGTTAGGACTGGTACCAACTTATTTGCCCATTTGGGAACAACTTCCAAATTGAACAGATAAGCATCAGGTAGTTCATCAGACACTCCTTGCGGTGACTCTCCTGAAGTAATGCGAGAAAGGTGATCTACCCGAAGGTGGGTTCTACCTTTCCTAACAACAACTTCAAAGTCATACTCCATTAGTAAGAGGAACCATCTTACTAAGCATCTAGTATTGCAAGGTTTATTGACCAAATATAACAAAGCTTGATGATCAGTGAAAAACTTGAACTTGTTGGCCAATAAATAGTGTCTAAACTTCTTCACAGCATATACCATGCCTAAGCCCTCTCGCTCAGTTGTGATATAGTTTCGTTCAGCTGCAGTGAGCTGTCTACTAGCATATGCTATGGGCAAATCTAAGTTTCCTTCACTTGTGGGTTGTGCAAGCACACATCCAATGGCATGATTGGATGCATCCACATGGACATGGAATGGTTTATTCCAATCAGGAGTGGTCAGTATTGGTGCTGTGCACAAACGTTTCTTCAGTTCGTTGAAAGAATTTTCGCATTCGCCGTTCCACTCAAAATTAGACAACAAGGCATAAAGGGGTCTAGCTATGATCGCGTACATGTGGATAAACCTATGGTAATATCCACAATGGCCCATAAAGGCTTGTACCTCTTTAACATTCCTTGGCCTTGGTAGCTCCGCTATGGCTCGTACCTTATCTTCATCTGTTGAAATTCCATTCTTAGAAACAATATGACCTAAGATTTTACCTTGACGCACCATGAACACACACTTTTCTAGGTTCAGACACACTCGATATTCTCTACACTTGTTGAAGATTTGTCGGAGCTCAGGGATGTGAAATCTTCTTTCTTGGGAATGAGCACATAAATCATCCACATACACTTCTAAGCTCTTTCGCAAGAACTCTTTGAAGACATGACACATTAGCCTTTGGAATGTTGCAGGTGCATTGGTGAGCCCAAATGGCATCACACGAAACGCAAAGATTCCCCACTCTATAGCAAAAGCTGTTTTGTGTTGATCTTCTAGGGCAATGGCTACTTGATTGTAACCTGAAAACCCATCAAGGAAGCTATAAACTTCCTTGCCTGCAACACGCTCCAAAAGGTGTTCCGTGATTGGAAGTGGATAACTATCTCTGATCATAGCGGCATTAACTTTTTTAAGGTTAATACACACTCGCAACTTTCCGTTCTTCTTGGGCACTACTACAATGGGGGACACCCATTCAGTATGCTCAATCTCATAGATGAATCCAGCTTCAATCAACCTTTCAATTTCTTCTTTTATTTTGGCTGCATAGGTATCATTATATGTGTAGGGCTTCTGTTTGGTGGGCTTGGCATCAGCAGTCATGGGGATACTATGAGAGCAAATTCTTGGATCTACCCCTTTCAAGTCTCTATAGTGCCACGCAAACACATCCCTATATTCCCTTAATAGAGCTACAAGCTCCATTTCTTCTCTTGCACTTAGGTCATCTCCTATATATGTGCATCTCTCTTCATTCTCTTCAATGGTCACTACAATCTTCTTGGTCTTTTCTTTATTATCATATGATTCTCCTATGATGGCCTCTCTCTTAGGCATTCGTACCAAAATTTCGCGGTCGTCAACTTCATATTTCTTGAAGTTTTCTGGTACTTCAAACAATGATTTCTCCTCTTCTTGTTTCACTGCTTTTCTTTTCTTTTTCTTTTGACTGCTCTCGCTTCCCTCCTTTGAATTTACCGTTTTAATACTTGTGAGAGGTTCTTCTTCTTTCTGGGTGAACACTCCTATATCTTCTAGATAGTGCTGCTCTGAGTTAAAGCAACTATCCATCACAATGGACTCTATATCATCGTCATTCTCTTCTTCTTCTATGACATCACTAGGGTCACATTCTTCTAGCAAGGGTTGACACATGAACACTGAGATATCATAGCCCTCCTCATCACAATGAGGTGTCCATTGTTCTTCATTGACAGCAATGTCCATGGTGGCTAAGATTTCTGGCCAGCCATGAGGCTCAAATTCCTCATCTGGAAAGATCATCGGTGTATAGGCTAGGTCTTTAATTGGTCTATCTCCTGGCGAAGTTCCTTCTTCTCTTGCCTTTAAACGTTTTTCCTCTTCCTCTGCGACCTTGCACATCCACAAATGAGTATCTTCATGCAGCCATGATGGATCAGGTGAACTTTCAGAATGCACAGAGATGGAATCTTCTTTTGCTTTGTGGATAGGATTCCATTGTAGGGGTGGTACATCTCTGAAGGAGTAATCCTTCAGATTGACCTTGGTGGTGACCCCTAAGTGTTGTAAGTACAAGGAGTTGGTTCCCCAATCCTGTACTATTTGCAATTGTCGTAGGAAGGGTCTTCCTAGGATCATCTCATAAACATTATTTTTCTCAAAGTCACATATAGCAAATGTGTGCTCAAACTCTACACCACAAGTGGTTAGAGTTATCCCTTCGAGCAATCCTAGAGGTCTTTCAAAATGGCCGTCAGCCATTTGAAGCTTCATTCTAGTTGGTCTTAATGTGGGTTTGCCCCATTGCTTCCACAAAGAGGTGGTCGCAATAGCAACACCCGCACCTGAATCTATGATTTCTTTGGTTGTGTAACATTGGTAGGTGATTGGAAGATAAGTATTACCTTCTTCACCCTCACACATGTCTCCTATTTTATCGAGAGGTATCTCTGGAACTTTTTGCTTAGAGCCTATTTTTGGCATATTGGAATCAAGTTCTGGAACCTGATCCTTCACATGATTCCATAGCTCGGGTTTTGCTTTGAGCAGCTCTTCTATAGTGAGATGACACTGAACCTTAGTGTTCTTCACGACATCAGTGTTCCTTGGAACCATTGAGTCTTCATTTCTTACTAGTATTGTGGGAGCTCTAATCTGGAGAGATGCAGATTCCCATGGGCCTGGAAATTGAGGCAGTTCTTCTAAGGTATTAGATTCAAAATCTAACCTTTCGTCTTCTTGTTGTTCTGCTTCATCTCTGTAAATAGATGGAATGTCTTGGGGAAATTGATCATGAAGATCATCAATCTCAGGAATAGGAGGGGAATTACCCTTCTCCTTGGCCCATTTATCTTCTTGTATTTCCCGCAAGAACTCTTGAGAGTACTGTTGAATTGAAGGAGGTATTCCGGCATCCGTGGAATTAGGAACATAAGCCCCCATTGGTGGTGAGCTTCTTCTTTCAATAACTGGTTGAGCCTGTGGAGGTAAAGAAACTTGTGGTTTGTTTACCAATTGCTCTAATCTTTCTAGTAAGCCTTGGAAATGCAAATCTGGTTTGATAGAGTTTGTCTGATTGAACTTTTGACTAGTCTCGAGTATAGCTTGAGCTTGTTCTACCATTTTCATGCACATTTTCATCCGTTCAATCTCTAAATCTGCTCTAGGGTAACTCTTGTCTAGGTTCGTAGCTGTAGGACCTTCTTGAAGTCGAGCCAGGTAGGCCTTGAACATCATGTCCAAGCCTTCTGGGGTTGGATCTGCAAGAACAGACCCTGATTGCGGCCTATTTACAATGGGTGGTGGGGTGGGATGAGGTGGAGTGGATGGAGTTTCGGCATGCGAGGGGCTTTGAGATGCAATGTCTTCTATTTTTGTTTTCGTTTCTTTTAAACTTTCTTCTAGTTCCGATAACTTTTTATTCCACTTGCGATTGGCCTTCTCTCTGGTATCCTTCCATGTTCTTGTTTTCCTCTTACTAGGCTCTCCTGATTCATTCAACTCTGATTGTTCTACTGGTTTATCCTATTTTAAGGCTTGTGCCCTAGTGACAGCTTGTATAGGAGCCACATTGCTACTACTTGAACTTGAATCTGCCACTAAGCCTACCACATGAATGGGTGTAATCTTGGGTGCATTGGAGGGGTTTCTTGGACAATCTCTGGGGAGATGGTCTTTGCCACAATCAGAACAAAAAGCCTGTATTGTGATAGCCTGTCCTTGACTCGGAGATGGTGGGTGGGGATAGTCACGAATGAAATGGTCACCTTGACATCTGAAACAAGATCCTCTAGGGGCTTGTGTTCTCATTTGTCTCAATTGGGGCCTAGGGTTAGGATTTGTGTACATGACATTGGAGTATTTTGGCTCCCAATTTTGCTCCATAGGTGGTGCCTCATATTGATACGAGTAAATCTCACTATGTTCAGGTGACTCTGTGTAATAAGCATGTGGACTACCTTCATGGGAGTAATCTAAACTATGAGCATGAGAGTCAGTATCTGGTATCAATGGGGTTAGTGGCACCAATGCTCTATTTGGATTTCCCTCTCCCACAACATATTTGACTGGAATCACGTTGGCAGGAGCTGGTGGTTGGTTTCCCAAGACTGGTTGTGGCCTATATTGTGCCTGATATTGCTGTTGTGGTCTATAATATGGCTGTTGGTATTGGTTTTGATACCTACCTGGTTGGTAAGGTTGTTGATAATTCTGTCTAACAGCCTGCCTATTATAGGGACAATCTTGAGCCGTGTGCTTCGTATATTTTCTCTCAATAGTGCAATATGGAGCATTCCTTTCTCTCATGTTCTGGTTGTGCAATGGGCATACATTAGCCATGTGGTCGCCTTCGCAAGTATAACACCGATTCACTGGAGTGACTCTCTGTGTTTGTTTATTTTGGACTCCCAGCTTCTTGGCAACTTGCTCAGCTATCTCCTCTATTTTCGTGGAGATTTTTGAAGCATGACTAGTAGAACTATCTGAATCCTTATAGAGTTTGGATAATCCTAACTCCTCACCCAAGTTATCTTCTATGTCAATGCATGTCCGCACGCACTCTTCTATGGATCTAGGCTCTTTCAAGTATACATATGATCTTAACTTTGTGCTCAGTAAGCCATCTAAGAACAAAGCCACTTGTTTGGCTGGTGTGGGTAGCTCTGGAGCAGGGCATCTTTCTAGGTACTATCTAAACCTTCTACCTGCTAGTCACAATGTTTCTTGGGGTGTCTGCTTGAAGCTGTGAATCAAAGATGAAGTGTTATGCCTGATACCACTCTTGGAAAATTCTACAATGAATTCGTCTAGCAGTTGACCTATATCGCGATAGTTGAAGGCAGTGCCCTTAAGAGTCAGACCAAATGCCTCGTACTGGGTGAACAAATCCTCAACCTGTTCAGCTCTTAACACTTGTTTGAACTCGGCCACATGATCATAAGGATCTCCTGACCCGTCAAAATAATTCTTCATTGCCTTGATCACTTGAGTGGGTCTAAGGGTTCTTGGGTGCTCTCGGGGTCTAGGCAATGGAAAATCATGTTCATTTCTTTGTTGCCTATGTGCTTGATATCTCTCTCTTTCAGGTCTTTCATTTTCAAATCCTGACCTATTCCTGCCCACTGTGTGTGCAAAACTTACCTCCCGTCTCTCTCTAGTTCTTTCTCTCTGGGCTTCATGAGCTTGGGATGATCCTACTCCTTGGAGGCCATGGAAAACATTCGATCTTGGTGGAGGGAAAATCAATTCATTCTTCCAAGTATATGCATGTCTATCATGTTCTGTTACCAAGAAAAATTTCTCTGACGTGTTATCTAGGTAGACAACTTTGCCTGGTATCTCTGGATCCTTGAACTCGTAGATGATGACTATGCCCAATTGGCTAGGTTGTTCTGGCTTGAATCTCCAAAAGGCTTCCTCTGTTTCTCTATTCAAAAATAGTTCTATGCTTTTTTTGTCTTGAGGGATCCAGTCTGGAGTGATCACTCTGGTTAAAACTCACTTGCCTCTAGGAGTTTGGGGTCCTTGTCCTACATTTCCTTGTTCTAGGTCTCCTATCTCATTCTCATGAATGATATTTCCAAACTCATCAGTCCTATCTGGTTGGTTGGTAACCACATACATGGTTCCTTCCTTATCAATGTATGAACCCTCTTCGAACTTGACCATCGGGTGTTCAAGTCCAAAGGATTGATCTGGATTTTTGAGTTGGACCACTGATCGCCTCAAGCCATCCTCATAGATGCGAGCACCTAATCGGTTAGTCCGAATATATTCCAAGTGTGTCTTATAGGGACCTTCTGGTGTTTGTAGATGGGCAGTCCCTGAGCCACCTGCAGGTTTCCCCATGCTAAAAGACATTTCTGAGTCACTTGTGTCTGAACTTAGTCCGTAAGGATGACCACTTAGTTGTTGTGCCCAAGACTTAGTTGTATGGTTGACACTGGATTGAGAAGATCTAATGCTTTGTCTATCCTTTCCTAGGTGTCTACCAGATCTCAGGTTCATAAGCTTTGGCTAAGAGTCCAAAATTTCCCCTTGGTATGGTTCAAAAATCCTTTGGAGTCCCCTTGGGTTCTTGGTTCCACCTGAGGGTCAACTTCAAAATATCCTATCTGAAAATCAACACATTATTCTTATAAAAAACAGTTGAGGCCGTGTAGGATTCGAAACGAGCTTTCCAACGAGCTATAGAGCTCAAAAAATGGACTTTGGATGAAAAAGTTATGTCAAATCAAGCTCCTGGGGGTCAAAACAGGCAAACAAGACCTTTTGGGAAAAATCACGATTTTGTGAAATCAAGAGAATCGTGATTTTGTGAGCTTCAAGAGAATCGCGATTTTGTGAACTTCAAGAGAATCGCGATGCTGTGAAGTCAAAGAATCGCAATGTTAAGCATAAAATCGTGTTTTTGAAAATCGCGATGTTGAGCACAAAATCGTGTTTTTTGAAAATCGCGATGTTGAGCACAAAATCGTGTTTTTGAAAATCGCGATGTTGAGCACAAAATCGTGTTTTTGAAAATCGCGATGTTGAGCACAAAATCGTGTTTTTGAAAATCGCGATTTTGTCTCAGAGAATCGTGATTCACAAAATCGTGTTTTTCATAAAATCGTGGTTCTCAGAAAATCATGAAAAAACACAGCGCTTGCTCTCCCATGCACTTCCTAACTCCTCGTACAATAATGCATGAAAGATGGTATGAAAATGCACTAAAAGAAACAAGAAATTTCTATGAAGAAGAAGATGGAGATGGTGATGGTGATGAAGATGAAGAAGAAAAATCAGAAAATGAACAAAAATGACAGTTTTTTTACCTTCCAACATCACAAATCTACGATCTTACCATCACAACGCTCGTCCTCGAAGCTCTCTCCCCGGCAACGGCGCCAAAATTTGGTGTAGCTCAAGCATAAGCACCACCTCCTTTACTTGTCAATCCGCGGAGACGTGAGGACCGGTATGAAGACCACGAGCAAGTGAAGGCACAAGTGCGTGAGTGAAAGCACACAAACATGCACACACATACACACACACGCGCACAAAGTAAGATCAAAGAGAGGAACAATGGAAAGCTTCGATTGCAAAAGAGTTCTCTTACCAAGATCTATTCTCTAACAAGCTAACCCCAAAAATGAGCTCTCTATCTCTTTTTATAGTTTTTTGACTAGTTTTGGCCCTGTCCACACCTAGTGTCCGGCCTAGTTAAAAATTAGGTTCCAGGGCTTATTTGAGGGCTCAAACGGAATCTAAAAATTATGAAAATTGGTAGGATGATAGTTCTAATACTCCTCAAGCTCAAGGACTCCTCGGCTTGAACAAAATGGAGTTATAAAAATAGATAATGGTATTTACAATGGTTTTTAGTGATGAAAATCACTATTTTTGTAGGGGATTCTTCTGAAAATTTGACATACACTTCTTGGAGCTCCCTACTTGCTCCCTTTCCTTGTGTGTCCACCTTTTGATGTGCTTCCATGCTTTGTCCTTGACTTTGAGCTTCAACACAAGGGGTTTCAACTCCTCCCAGCCCTATGAGATAGGCCTCAATAGGTTTGACCTTCAATTCCAATTTTTGGCAGTAAGAGATCCGAACTGCACTAGTTGCTGCTCTTGAATCAATTAAACCTCTCACTGTCCTTTCACTCTCTCCTTGTCCTACTTCTATGGTCACAAAATGTCGGCGATCAACTATTTTGTGGGTCCGTTCACCTGAGGCCTCGCACATGGCCATGTGATAACCTAAAACTTCTTGAGAGTCAGACATGGGCTGATCTCTACCTTGTCTTCTCAATTTCATTCGTCGGATGCGTTCTAAAGCTTCTGCATGTGCTTCCTCTCGGATTCGCTTTTCTTCTTCCTTGCGTTTCTTGGCAGTGTTGAGTCGATTTAGCATCTCTTCAGTTAGGGGTTCTTGATATAACTTGACTCTGCATCCGCTTATGTAGCTAGGGAGAACATTGCCTTCTAGAGTGGTTAATTGTATCGCTCCACTTGTGGAGATTCTATTGATTATCATAGGTCCATAGACTCTTTTCTCTAATTTCCGTGCATGTTGCTTCAAGGTGTAGACCAAAACTAGGTCTCATGCTTTTAAACCCTTATCCTTCACATGTGCATTGAAATATGCTTTTTGCCTCTTCTTGGCTGTGTATATTCCTGCTGCCGCTCTCAATCATGTTTCACCCAATCGTTCAAGATCAAAGATTCTAGAGGAGAGCTCATGCCCTGTCCACTCATGCTCTTGTGCTACTTTCAATGTAGGTATCACAAAATCCAATGGTAGCACTGCATTCTGGCCAAATACCATTTGAAAGGGAGTGGATTGGAGTACCGTTTTATAGGCAACTCGGTATGCCCAAACAGCGTGGTGTAGCTGTTTGTCCCAATCAGAGCGTTTATTATTTACTAATTTGGTGAGCACATTGCACATAATCTTATTTGTGCTTTCGTCTTGTCCATTGGCTTGTGGGTGATAGGGGGTAAACTTCTTGTGTACTACCAAGAATTCTTGGAGAAGGTTTTCTATGACTTCATTCAAGAAGTGCGTGCCTCTATCACTGACTAGCTCTATAGGTAGCCCATATCTGGTGAACACATTCTGAAATAGGAACTTAGCAGTGGTCTGTGTGTCGTTCTTTGTTGTAGCTTTCATTTCTACCCACTTGGTTAGATAGTCTGTGGCCACAATGATGTATTCAGCATGTGAACCCTTAGCTGGGGGATTAACAGGACCTACGAAGTCTATTCCCCACTTAGAGAATGCACGTCCACCCATCATATGTTTTAATGGCATCTCATCTTTTCGTATAGGGTACTGGGTTCGCTGACAAACCTCACACCTCTTCACATAGGTATGTGCATCCATGTGAAGAGTTGGCCACCAAAGACCTGCAAATAAAATTTCTTTGATCACTCGATCTAGTCCAAAGTGTCCTCCAGCTACACCTTGGTGAGCAGCCGCTAATATCTTGAGGTATTCGCTCTCATGGACACACAGTCTTAAGTAACCATCTTTACCACGTTTGTATAAATTATCACCAATGAGTGCGTAATCTAAGGCTTCTTGTTCCAAACTTCTTTGTCTAGCCAAAGGCATATCTTGAGGGAATGTTTTCGTCCTCAGAAAGGCTACTAATGGTTCACTCCAATCTGGTACTAAAGATATTCGTTAAAGAGTAGCATGTTCCACTGGTGGTTTAGTGTGACAGATTGGGCATTGGTTGCACATTCTATGGACATCAACTTCCATAGTTGGCGAATGCACTCCTAGTCTCCTTAGAGTCTGTAGGGTTCATTGTTTTGAGTAGTGTTGCTCTAATGCACCTATATGTGCTAATTGCACCCATTTAGCGTACTCGTTCTCTTCCACACAACAGGCTAATACTCCTTGCTCCGTATGTTTGTACATACTTCCTGCCAAGATATGATACTTTTGAGCTTTTACTATCTCTCTATCTTCTATGTGTATTACCGGGTGATTGGGCCCGTATGTCAATACTGGCACTAATGGCTTAGCCCACTGAGGTACAACCTCCAAATTAAACAAATAAGCATCAGGTAAGTCATCTGACACTCCTTGTGGGGCCTCTCCTCATGTGAGCCTTGAGAGATGATCTGCTCTCAGGTGGGTCTTGCCTTTCCTCACCACAACCTCAAAGTCATATTCCATTAAGAGGAACCATCTTACTAATCTACCTATATTGCATGGCTTGTTTACCAGGTATAGTAGAGCTTGGTGATCCGTTTAAATTTAAACTTATTTGCAAGCAAATAGTGTCTAAACTTTTTAATAGCATATACCATGCCTAATCCTTCTCGTTCAGTGGTAGTATAATTTCGTTCAGCTGCATTCAATTGTCTACTGGCATAGGCAATTGGAAGATCCATATTACCTTCACCAGTAGGTTGTGCAAGTACACATCCAATAGCATAATTGGAGGCATCCACATGAACATGGAATGGCTTGTTCCAATCTGGTGTGGTCAAGATTGGTGCTGAACATAATCTTCGTTTAAGCTCATTGAAGGAATTCTCACATTCATCAGTCCACTCAAAGTTAGTCAAAATTCCGTACATGGGCTTTGCAATGACAACATACATGTGAATGAATCGGCGGTAGTAACCACAATGCCCCATGAAAGCTTGCACTTCTTTGACATTCTTTGGCCTAGGTAACTCTGCGATAGCTCTCACTTTCTCCTCGTTCGTGGATATGCCATTCTTTGACAATATGTGTCCTAGAATCTTGCCTTGCCTGACCATGAAAACACACTTTTCTAGGTTCAGGCAGACTTGATACTCTCTACATTTGTCAAAGATTTGCTTGAGTTCAGGTATATGTGTTTGTCTAATGTTGGAATGAGCACAAAGATCATCAACATAAATTTCCAAATTCTTCCTCAGGAACTCTTTAAACACGTGGCACATCAGCCTTTGAAAAGTTGCTGGCGCGTTGGTAAGACCAAATGGCATTACTCGAAAGGCAAATATGCCCCACTCTATGGCAAAATCCGTCTGTTGGCATACAAAGCAACAAAGGAGTCATGCACAATACGGCAACAAGGCCAGATTATTTTTTCCCATAGATTATGTACAACTCAAGTGATTTTAATCACTACACAAACATTGTAAATCCCGTTTTTGGTAGAATAGACTCCATTTTGTGCAAGCCGAGGAGTCCTCGAGCTTGAGGAGTATTAGAAGTACCATCGTACCAATTTTCATAATTTTTAGACTTCGTTTGAGCCCTCAAATAAGCCCTGGAACCTAATTTTTAACTAGGCCGGACACTAGGTCTGGACAGGGCCAAAACTAGTCAAAAACTATAAAAAGAGCTAGAGAGCTCATTTTTGAGGTTAGATTGTAATTGAAACGAACTTGTAAGAGCTTTTGAAAGTAATCTAAAGAACTCCATTGATTCTCTCTCTTTGTCTTGCCGTGTGTGCGCGTGTGTGTGTATGTGTGTGCATGCTTGTGTGCTTCTCACTCACGCACTTGTGCCGCCACTTGCTCGAGGTCTTCATACCATCCTCACGTCTTCCCGGATTGACATTAAAGGAGGTGCTACTCATCATTGAGCTACACCAAATTTTGGCGCCGTTGCCGGGGATCGAGCTTTGAGGACGAGCGTGTGATGGTAAGACGTAGAGTTGACGCGTTGGAGTTGTAGGTATTTTCTTCACTCTCATCGTTTTTCTTTTACTTTCTTCTCCATCCTCATTTCCATCATCATCATCACCATCTCCCACCTCCATCTCCATCATCGCGAAAATTTCTGTCTTTTGATCATATCACCTTCCCCACCTCATTTCCCTCATTTCACTTGTGAGAGAGAGCGAGAGAGCAATATTGTGTGTGCGTATTTTGCATGTTTCTTGAGTTTCATTGCAGGTTCTTGCTGTACCATCATCCCCAGCAGTGTGCGCAGGTACGACAGGCTCTGCACAGGTCCCGGGACGACGACCTCTGTCTGTCGCAACAGACAGAAAAACTTTAAATTTTGTGAATGCATGTTTAGCACGGTAACCTACACCATTAGGGCACTCTAAAGCACTAGAAGTTTCTCAAAAATTTGCGTTTTTTCAGTCTATCGCGACAGACACAGTCTATCGCGACAGACCGAAATTTCGCGACAGACAGCGTCTATCGCGACAGACAGCGTCTATCGCGACAGACAGCGTCTATCGCGACAGACTGAAATTTCGCGACAGACAGCGTCTATCGCGACAGACCGAAAAATCGCGACAGACAGCGTCTATCGCGACAGACTGAAATTTCGCGACAGACAGCGTCTATCGCGACAGACCGAAATTTCGCGACAGACAGCGTCTATCGCGACAGAATGAAATTTCGCGACAGACAGCGTCTATCGCGACAGACCAAAATTTCGCGACAGACAGTGTCTATCGCGACAGACCGAAAAATCGCGACAGACAGCGTCTATCGCGACAGACAGCGTCTATCGCGACAGACAGCGTCTATCGCGACAGACTGAAATTTCGCGACAGACAGCGTCTATCGCGACAGACCGAAATTTCGCGACAGACAGCGTCTATCGCGACAGACTGAAATTTCGCGACAGACAGCGTCTATCGCGACAGACCGAAATTTCGCGACAGACAGCGTCTATCGCGACAGACAGCGTCTATCGCGACAGACAGCGTCTATCGCGACAGACTGAAATTTCGCGACAGACAGCGTCTATCGCGACAGACCGAAATTTCGCGACAGACAGCGTCTATCGCGACAGACTGAAATTTCGCGACAGACAGCGTCTATCGCGACAGACAGCGTCTATCGCGACAGACCAAAATTTCGCGACAGACAGCGTCTATCGCGACAGACACCGTCTATCGCGATAGACAGACATTTTCGGCAAAAGATTAAGGGGAAAATTTTTGGAAATTTAGGCTAAATTTTGGGCATATTTGCACTCTCAAGTACTCATATACTTACAAAGGCCTTAGAAAATGCATTAAAACCCCTGAAAAGTTCTGTTTGTCTAGTCAACCCCTAAACCCTGAACGGTCATAACTTTTTCATACGAAATCCATTTTCTGAGCTCTAGGGCTTGTCGGAAAGCTCGTGACACATACTACATGCCCTCAACTGTTTTTTATAAGAATACCGCGTTGATTTTCAGATAGGATATTTGGAAGTTGACACACAAAGGGGTAGAAACACCAAGGGAGCTCTAGAGGAAATTTCTAGCAATACAAAAGGGGGAACAAGGGTCATTAAAAGAGTGTCTGAAATAAATTGTCTGTCAATTGAAAGGTCAACTTGGAGCTAATTTTGAGACTGATGCAGGACTATTGAAAAGCAATTGAGAGCGTCCAAGCAAGGATTTTGCGCAAGCTGGAGAATCAACTTCTCGAGCATTAAAGAGCAAGGTTCGGCAAAAAAGATCGGAATACTCTCAACTCCTCTTCGTCAATTCCTAGCTTAGGCTAAGAACGATTAGAAGTAGGAGTAAGTCAGGGCGACGATAGGCCACTATCAAGTTGAAGCATACCTAAACTCTCAAGCTCAAGCTAAGGGCATAATCCTTGTACTGTCGAGAATTTTAAAGGGAAAAGAACTTAACGTGGAACGATCAACTGTAAGTGCGAAACAACATTCAAATATTCCTGACGACGTGATATCAGACAAGACCTTAAATACGATAAAATACCTAAAAAGAACCAAGCGACTAATATAAAGTAACCAGCAACGAGGTTGTACTCTGGGCAAAGAATTGGGCAACTTAGATAGGCATATGAATCTTAGATCAGGACGACATCTAGTAAGGGAGAGACAAAGCCTTAGATCTTCAGAAGCTAGTGTCAACCACACTGCTAGGTCTTGGGCCCAGCAGTTGAGCCACCACTCGTACTACCCTAGCTCTGAGACCAGTGAGTCAGAGATGTCTCAAGGCGTGGACAGACCTACGGGAAGTTCAGGAGTGCCTTACCTGTACAGGGTAGAAGGCCCTTACAAAACGCAGCTGGAGTACCTTAGGACCAACCGATTAGGTGCTAGCATCTATGAGGACGGCCTAGGAAGATCCGTGGTCCAGATTAAAAATCTTGATCAATCCATTGGACTAGAGCACCCAGCCGTCAAGTTTGAAAACGGTGCATACATGGACAAAGAAGGAACCATATACGTAGTCACCAGTCACCCAGATAGGACAGATGAATTTGGGAATGTAATGTCCGAAGCGGACTTAGGTGACTTGGAACAAGGAAACATAGGTGTAGAACCTAGAACCCCTCGAGGCAAATCTGTTCTCACTAGGATTATCACACCTGAGTGGGTTCCCCAAGACAACAAGAGCATAGAGTTGCTCCTCAATCGAGAAACCGACGAAGCCTTCTGGAGGTATAAATCTAATCAGCCAACTGATATAGGAAACATCATGATCCACGAGTTTAAGGATCCTGATAATCCAGGCAGGGTGACCTACTTAGATCACGCTTCAGAACGGATCTTTGCGGTTACGGAAAATGATAGGCATGCTTACACTTGGAAGGGTGAATTCATTTTCCCCCAACCAAGATCAAATGTATCCTATGGTCACCCTGGGGTTGGGACATCCCAAGCTCATGGAATGCAAAGAGACAGAAGTAGAGATAGACCAGAAGTAAGTTTTGCCAACCCAGGGGGCAGAGAAAGAACGAGGACAGAGACGAATAGGGTAGAACCTGAGATGCTTAGAGCTCACAGGAACCAAAGAAATGTGGATGGATTTCCTCTGCCGAGACCTAGAGAGCATACAAGAACGTTGAGACCAACCCAGCTAGTTAAGTCCATGAAGAATTACTTTGATGGCACAGGAGATCCCTATGATCATGTGGCGGAGTTCAAGCAAGTCTTGAGAGCTGAGCAAGTGGAGGATCTATTCACGCAGTATAATGCCTTCGGTCTAACCCTTAGGAACACCGCACTTACTTGGTTTCAGCCATTGGATGAGCGTCAGTTCAGGAGCATAGACCAACTCCTAGAAGCATTTATTATTGAGTTCTCCAAGAGTGGCATAAGACACAACACCTCCTCACTGATTCACAGCTTCAAGCAAACCCCTCAAGAGACTGTGAGACTTGCAGGAAGAAGATTTAGGCAATACCTCGAAAGATGTCCTGTTGCGGAGCTACCCACATCTGCCAAACAAGTAGCCTTATTCCTTGACGGATTACTGAGTACGAAATTGAGATCCTATGTGTATCTGAAAGACCCTAGGACTATAGAAGAGTGTGTACGTATGTGCATTGACATTGAAGATAACCTAGGGGAAGAACTAGAGCTTTCCAAAATCTACAAAGATTCAGATAGTGCATCTAGTCAATCTTCCACGCAATCCACATCAATTGAGGAACTCGCAGAGAAAGTGGCCCAGAAATTAGGCGTAACTAGCAAACAAATCCCAAGGTTTGCTCCTGTGAAAAGGTGCTATACATGCGGTGGCGACCATATGGCGAATGTCTACCCCATTATGGCTTAGCCCCAAGTAAATCCTAGTAGCCAATATTGCACCATGGAACGGAGATACACCAATCACACCGCACAAGATTGCCCATACAACAAGCAGGCGGTTAGGCAACCCTACCCCCAGCCCTACCAACAAGGCAGATACCAGAACCAGTACCCTTCACAACCATATGGCAGGCCACAACAAAATTTCCAACCTCAATATCAAAACCAACAAAGGCCTCAGCCTGTGCTAGCACAACAACCCCCAGCCCCAGCTAATGTGATTCCGGTAAAGTATACTGCTGCAGAAGAGAACCTGAATAGAGCTATAGTCCCTATAACATCCTTGCTTTATGAAAGTTACCCAAGTGACCATAGCTTTGATTCCACACATGTTGATAGCCCCCAGGCCTACTACATGCAGTCTCCTGAGCATGGTGAGTCCTATTATAGCGAAGAGGCAAATGAACCTAGTTGGGAGTCAGATTACACGAACGTCATGTATGCAAACCCCAATCCTAGGCCTCAATCTAGGCAAGTAAGACCTCCATTCCCAAGAGGACCGTGCTACAGATGCCAAGGAGATCACCTCATTCGTGATTGTCCCTTACCTCCGCCTACACAAACTCAGTCCGTGACAATCCAAGGCTTTTGCCAAGACTGTGGAAAAGAGCATCTCTTACGAGATTGCCCCAAGAATCCTAATAACATGCCAAAAATCACTCCGATCAACGTTATTGGGTTAGTGGTAGATTCCACAGGAAGTGTCACTTCCACTGCTCCCGTACAGGTAGTCACTCGAGCTCAAGCATTGCAGCAAAACCAAGGGGTAGGCCAGGAAAAGAGCCTAGACGCTAGCGATACTGAGAGCCAAAATAAAAAGAGAACAAGAGCTTGGAGAGATAGCCGCGAACGCATGAAAAGGCAATGGGCAAAGAAGATGAGTGAACTTGAGGAAAGTCTACGAGAAACCGCACATCTCACACATTCCCACCGCTACCATCCCCATCACCCTCCATCCCTTCACCCTCTAAGACACCCCACGTAACCCACCCACCACCCCAAACAGGATCGGTATTAGCTGATCCCACTCCTGAAGACATAGACATGATGCTTAAAGCATATCACGCCAGAATCCAAGAAGGGCCAAACGTCACGGATCATGACAAGTGCTATCCTAGAGCTGACCTAGAGATAGAAAGAACCAAACTGTGCGCGAAAATGGTCGCATTGGCTCAGACTATGTTTGAAGCCAGTCGCCTTTTCAATCACTCGAGCTCAGCCAAAACGCAATTACACTTGGATGGATTCCTAGAGAAGTTAGAGGGAATAATTGCAAGATCTGCCAAGGAAGAAAAAAATCAAGAAAAAGATAAAGCAAGCAAAAACATGAACCATCCCCCATCGGAAGTTTATGTGGCCAATTCCACTAAAACAGACAACTTCCCCTCCTTAGAAAGAATAGAGAGGCTAATCGCACAATCAGAGAAGGAACCTGCCCCTCAAAGAAAGGAAAGGGCAAGAGAACGAATAAGCGAGCCTCTTCAGGAAGCCCATGTGCCTCCTCAAGAAGCTTATCTTCCCCCCCAAAAGGCACATGAGCCTCCCTCGAAAGCTTGCGTGCCTCCACAGGTTGCCTACATTCCTTCTCAGGCAGTGTATGAGCCTGTTCAGAAAAGTAATAGAATGAGTAACCCTCCTCAAGAAGCTTGTGCTCCAGCCATTTACGAGAACGAGGAGAGAGTCAACGAT
The DNA here is from genome assembly GCA_020310875.1 of Ceratopteris richardii. Lineage (NCBI taxonomy): Eukaryota > Viridiplantae > Streptophyta > Polypodiopsida > Polypodiales > Pteridaceae > Ceratopteris > Ceratopteris richardii. Next base: position 50,988,882 of record CM035422.1, read on the forward strand.
AGAATAAGCCCTCCTTCCCAGGTTGCTTATGTGCCCAATTCTACGGAGCAAGATACTTCTTCTTCTATGAATCGGTTTGCACCAGACTTCCTACGAGAGATTCAAGAAGACAAATGGGATAACGAAAGTGAGGTCGCCCCTCCTTTTGAACTTGTGGACGATGCACATGACCAATTCCCACAAGACATCCCATCTATTTACGGGGAACATGAGAGCGCTCAGTCTCACGAGAGATTGGACTTTGAGTCTAATTCCATACAAGAGCTACCCCACTTCACAGGCCCATGGGAAGCAAAGTCCACATGTATGAGAGCACCCACAGTCATGGTAAGGAACGACGACTCAGTCATACCAAGGAACACGGAGGTAGTAACGAACACCAAGGTGCAACGCGATCTCACTTTGGAAGAACTGCCTGAGGATAGACCAAATGCACGGAAATATGCAGCCAGTCGAGTCACCGAAGTTGCAAAACCTCGTTCCCGGGCAGGATCCCATAGGACAGTGCCAGAAATTCCTTTGGATAAGATAGGAGATATGTGTGAAGGTGAAGAAGGGAACACCTATCTGCCCATCACCTACCAGGAGTACACCACCAAGGCAATTTTGGACTCAGGTGCAGGAGTTGCAATTGCCACCACCTCCTTATGGAAGCGTTGGGGCAAGCCAGCACTCAGGCCAACGAGGATGAAATTGCAGATGGCCGATGGTCACATAGAGAGACCCTTAGGATTGCTAGAAGGGATAACTCTCACCACTTGTGGTGTCGAGTTTGAGCATACATTTGCCATATGTGACTTCAGTAAAAATCATGCCTATGAGATGATTTTGGGAAGAACATTTATGCGACAGTTGCAAGTGGTACAGGATTGGGGAACCAACTCCTTGTATTTGCAACACTTGGGTGTTACGACCAAAGTCAATCTCAAGGATTATTCTCATCGAGATGTCCCTCCTATCCAATGGAATCCCATCCATAGAGCCAAAGATGATACAGAATCGGTGCATTCCATAGGGTCTAGATCCTCATGGATGCATGAAGACACCCACTTATGGATGTGCAAGGTAGCAGTAGAAGAAGAGAAGAGAGAGAAAGCCAGAGAGGTAGGTGCGAAAGAAACCCAGAGATCAATCCAAGACCCAGCCTATGCACCTGTAGTCTTTCCAGACGAGGAATTTGAACCCCATGGCTGGGCAGAAATTTTAGCAACCATGGACGTAGCCATCAATGAAGAACAATGGACACCTCACTGTGATGAGGATGGCTATGACATTTCAGTCTTCTCCATAGAGCCGATCATGGGAGAGGCAGTTTTAGAAGAATGCGAACCTAGCCCTGATGCATTTGAGGATGCAAGTGACTCCGATCTAGAGTCAATCATTATGGACCCACCATTTGCATCAGATGAAGAATACTTCCATGAAGTAGAATTTCAACCCCAGAGGCATGGAGAGGATACAAATGATATAAGATTAGCAACACATGTGACTCCGAAGGAAGAAGGAAAGAAACGAAAGAAGAGAGAAGCCTCACCGGAAGAGGAAGAATCTTTGTTTGAGGTCCCAGAAAATTTTAAGAAGTATGAGATAGATGACAGGAGAGTCATGATAAGAATGCCCAAATGAGAGGCACAGGTAGGAGAGGCCTATGATAACAAAGAAACCACCAAAAAAATAGTAGTGGCCATAGAAGAAGGAGAGGAGAGATGCACGTATATAGGCCATGACCTGACAGAAGAAGAAGAGTACGAATTGATTGCCTTGCTAAGAGAATACAGAGATGTATTCGCTTGGAGTTACAAGGATTTGAAAGGGGTTGACCCGGACATATGCTCACACACTATCCCCATGACCTCAGATGCCAAACCCTCTAAGCAAAAGCCTTATACATATAATGATAATTACGCTGCTAAGATCAAGGAAGAGATAGATAGACTGGTTGAAGCTGGATTTATCTATGAAATTGAGCACACTGAATGGGTATCCCCCATCGTAGTGGTGCCCAAGAAGAATGGCAAACTGCGTGTGTGCATTAACTTGAAGAAGGTTAATGCAGCCACAATTCGAGATAACTATCCGCTTCCCATCACAGAACATCTCTTAGAAAGAGTGGCAGGCAAGGAAGTGTACAGCTTCCTGGATGGATTTTCTGGCTACAATCAAGTAGCCATAGCTCCAGAGGATCAGCATAAGACAGCCTTTGCCACAGAATGGGGCATTTTTGCTTTTAGAGTAATGCCATTTGGGCTTACCAATGCACCAGCTACCTTCCAGAGGCTGATGTGCCATGTGTTTAAGGAGTTCCTGAGGAAGAGTTTAGAAGTCTATGTTGATGATCTCTGTGCTCATTCCAATGTTAGACAAACCCATATTCCTGAACTCAGACAAATCTTTGACAAATGTAGAGAGTACCAAGTCTGCCTGAACCCAGAAAAGTGCGTTTTTATGGTCAGGCAAGGCAAGATTCTAGGACACATAGTGTCAAAGAATGGCATATCTACCGACGAAGAAAAAGTGAGAGCCATAGCAGAGCTACCTAGGCCAAAGAATGTCAAGGAAGTACAAGCTTTCATGGGGCATTGTGGGTATTACCGACGTTTCATCCACATGTATGCGGTCATCGCAAAGCCCATGTACGGACTCTTGACTAACTTTGAGTGGACTGATGAATGCGAGAATTCCTTCCAAGAGCTTAAACGAAGATTATGTTCAGCACCAATCTTGACCACACCAGATTGGAATAAGCCATTCCATGTTCATGTGGATGCATCCAATTATGCCATTGGATGTGTGCTTGCACAACCTACTGGTGAAGGTAATATGGATCTTCCAATTGCCTATGCTAGTAGACAATTGAATGCTACTGAACGAAATTATACCACTACTGAACGAGAAGGGTTAGGCATGGTATATGCAGTTAAGAAATTTAGACACTATTTGCTTGCAAATAAGTTTAAAATTTTTACTGATCATCAGGCATTGTTATATCTTGTAAACAAGCCATGCAATACAGGAAGATTAGTGAGATGGTTTCTCTTGCTAATGGAATATGATTTTGAGGTTGTGGTAAGGAAAGGTAGGACTCACTTACGAGCAGACCATCTCTCTAGACTCACATCTGGAGAAGCCCCACAAGGAGTATCAGATGACCTTCCTGATGCTTACTTGTTTAATTTGGAAGTGGTGCCGCAGTGGGCTAAGCCATTGGTACCAGTATTGACATACGGGCCTAACCATCCAGTGGTAAACACACGGAATAAAGAGGTTGTAAAAGCCCAAAAGTACCACATCATGGCAGGAAGCATGTACAAGCACACAGATCAAGGGATCTTGGCTTGTTGCGTAGAAGAGGATGAGTACGCTAAGTGGTTGCAACTAGCACATGTAGGTGCACTAGAGCAACACCATTCAAAGCAACGAACTTTACAGACTCTAAAGAGATTCGGAGTGCATTGGCCAACTATGGAAGCTGATGTCCAAAAGTTGTGCAAGGAATGCCCAATCTGTTGCACTAAACCACCAGTGGAACACGCTACTCTGTATCAAGTATCCATTGTGCCATTTTGGAGTGAACCTCTAGTATCCTTCCTGAGGACAAACACATTCCCCCAAGACATGACGCTGGCTAGGAAAAGGAGTTCAGAACAAGAAGCCCAGGATTACTCACTCATAGGTGATAATCTATATAAGCGCGGTAAAGATGGTTACCTGACGTTATGTGTCCATGAAAGTGAATATCTCAAGATCTTGGAAACTGCTCACCAAGGTGTAGCAGGAGGACACTTTGGACCAGATCGGGTGATCAAGGCAATATTGTTTGCGGGCTTCTGGTGGCCTACCCTTCACATGGATGCACATACCTATGTGAAACGGTGTGATGTCTGTCAGAGGACTCAGTATCCTATACGCAAAGATGAGATGCCACTGAAACCTATGATGGGTGGACGTGCATTCTCTAAGTGGGGAATAGACTTCGTAGGTCCTATTAATCCCCCAGCTAAGGGTTCTCATGCGGAATACATCATTGTGGCAATAGATTATCTCACCAAGTGGGTAGAGGTAAAAGCTACAACCAAGAACGATGCTCAAACAACTGCCAAATTCTTGTTTGAGAATGTATTCACAAGATACGGGCTACCTATAGAGCTTGTAAGTGATAGAGGCACTCATTTCTTGAACGAAGTGATTGAAAATCTACTCCAAGAATTCTTGGTAATACACAAGAAGTCTGCCCCTTATCACCCTCAAGCTAATGGACAAGCTGAGAGCACTAATAAGATTTTATGCAATGTACTGACGAAATTAGTGAACACTAAACGCTCTGATTGGGACAAACAGCTACACCATGCTGTTTGGGCATACCGAGTTGCCTACAAAACGGTACTCCAAGCCACCCCCTTTCAGATGGTATTCGGTCAAAACGCTGTGTTACCCTTGGACTTCTTGATCCCTACATTGAAAGTAGCACAAGAGCACGAATGGACAGGTCATGAGCTCTCCTCTAGGATCTTTGACCTTGAACGATTAGGGGAAACAAGACTGAGAGCCGCTGCAGGAATATATGCAGCCAAGAAGAGACAGAAGGCATATTTCGATGCCCATGTGAAGGATAAGGGCTTGAAAGCAGGAGATCTAGTTTTAGTCTATACACTAAAACAACACGCCAGGAAGCTAGAAAAGAGAGGCTACAGACCTATGATCATCAATAGGATCTCCACGAGCGGAGCAGTACAACTAGCCACGTTAGAGGGTGATGTTCTCCCAAACTATATTAGCGGTTGCAGAGTCAAGTTGTATCAGGAACCCCTCACGGAGGAAATGCTCAGCCGACTCAACACTGCTAAGAAACGCAAAGAGGAAGAAAAGCGCATTCGAGAAGAGGCTCAAGCAGAGGCTTTAGAACGCATCAGAAGGATGAAGTTACGAAGACAAGGCCGAGATCAGACTAGAACAGTTGACCATGCAGATCAAGGATATCCCATGGCCATGTGTGAAGTTGCAGGAACAAGCTCGAATAGAATAATTGATAGATGTCCTTTCATAACCATAAACATAGGACAAGGAAAGAGTGCAAGGACCGTAAGAGCCTTGATTGACTCAGGTGCTGCCACTAGCGCTGTTAAGTTGTCTTACTGTCAAGAGTTACAGTTAACTGTCCATCCTCTGGAAGCATATCTCATAGGATTGGGAGGCGTGGAAACCCCTTGCATGGGCGAGGTGGAACTTCCCCTCTACATTCACGATGAGGCAATGACCGTTAAAGTACTAGTGTGTCAAGATGAGGATCTCACTGAACCTCTCATCTTGGGTCAGGATTGGATCTATGACCAAGCAGTCAATCTAAACCTAAGAAGTGGACTTCTCCAGGTTTGGGTCAATCATAGTCGAGTTACAGTAGAATTAGACAATGGAGCACTCAAGGAACTAGGAAAGGCACAGACTCCTGGTCCTTCCAGGGGTACACATGAAGATGACCATGCTGTTCTTGTTCAAAACCCTGTGTTGCAGAGGAATGATATTTGCAAAAAAGGAGTTAGGGAGGCAATGGAACTCCCTTCTTTTCCAAAGGCCAGAAGGAGGCAGCAACCAAAGGTGGATCAAAGGCAGAAGAAGCAGAGTACTACCTATGTCCGAGATCAAAAGTACCTGCGCAGCAGAATGTTCCAGAAAGTAAACCAAGTGTGGGTGCGGAAAGGCGAACACCCGGTTGCACTCCAGCCACGCACACGGGCAAAGCCTCTTATTAGTAACCGACAACACGACACTAATAAGAAGTCTTTCGGAAATTCTTCTGCTCACGTGAAATCTATTTGGGTGCCCAAGAAGTCGATGAAGGCTAGCCCACAATCGAGACAAATTTGGGTGCCTAAGGCTTGCTTGCGGGCACAAATAGCTACGCCATGGCCACAACCTATGCAGCACAACCCAACTACGCATACAGCCCGTATTCACTCGTTCTCAACACTCAAGAACACACCAAGAATCAAGAGCACGCATGTAATCACTTGTAAATGGGTCCCTAAAAGGCCTCATGTTCCAGCAGATACACCTATAATGTTCTCTAGCGCCTCTACGAAACCAAAGGAATAACCCATCCACTGCATTTGGCAGCTCAAGACCTGTAATAAACCCCCCGACCCCAATTTGTAAATTCACCCCCACTTACTAACGGCATTAGTCTCCTAGGAATACACAAACATTAACGACACACACTGTCTTCGTGCACTTACTAACCACTAACTCACCATCTACCTCATGTTAATGTTGTAACGGGGACAACAACGGATTTATTCTGTCCATTACGATGTTAACACATGATTCTATATTCTCACAGAATCAGAAGGCAAGAAGTAAAATGGCAGAAGCGACAGGTTCGGGCTCACAAGTAGGGATACTTACTGCAGGAATTGATGTGGATAGCCTACCTGTGGATGTGCCACCAACTGAACGACCAGTGGAGCTGCAACACCTCCAACAAATCCCGGTGCCGGATCCACCTACAGGGATCACGGAAAGAGTCCATGCCAATTCTCATTGGTTCAATGGCATGCCAGGTCCATTAGGTGAGGCCAAGTATATCTGGGAGTCTAAGTGCGAATATGACAGATCCTGGGTTCGATTTCAATTTTTCTCCAAGGAGTTTGAGACCTTACAGAACACCGAGGATCTCCAGACCATATGGCAACGAGCAGGGCTGGCAGAATACTTCGAAGCCCCACTACCTAAACCAGATCTCCTCCGATGTTACTATCTGGTCTCCACATTACAAGCTAATGAAGAAAAGGACAAACCGGGATCATTTGTGCTTCCCTCCTTGCTGGGCAACAACGAATTGAAGAGGTTTGAACTTACCGTGGAATTGGTAAGCGACGCTTTGAATATGCATGGCACGCATGTACCCTCAGAAAAGGATGCTCTTGTTCCCACTAATATGAAGGACAGGAAACTGCTGAAGCTTAAGGACATGGCAACACTCACCCCAAATGTGTCCATCCCTCTCCGCATGTGCATGCAACATTTCGCCTTTCCTGGCCAAGACCGATTCACACAACCACACAAGAAGATCTGGTTCGCTCTCTACTTAGCGGAAGCAGGTGTGTTACCCATTAAGCTCCCAGTATGGATTATAGATCAGTTGTATGAAGCAAACAAACGGGCATCTAGGAAATTAGTGGTGAACAGATGCTGTGCAATCACACGCATCATTTACCGATGCTTGGCATATGATGTCCCCATTGAACGTGCCTTAACGTGGGCACAATTACAAATGTTTAAAAGGCTCAAGACGTCCACACATCAGTCCAAGCGCATGAGGGGCGCGATCCCTTGTGTCCAGACAAGGGAAGTCCTGACTACTCCTGAGGCATCACCACTAAGAGAGGGCACTGTACCTCCCTTTACCATTAGAATACCCAGGTCGGAATCTGACACTACGACACAACCTACCCCATCGGCTCCTCCTGTTACACCTGAATTCGAATTTGCTGCCACTGGAGATGCTGAAGGACTGGACCCCCAGGATTTCGAAGCATTCCTACAAAGCACACAATTCTCTTATGTGGAGTTTTATTCAGAGGCAGAGGAGCAGGGCACATCCTCACGAAGAAGAAGGAAGTCTACAGACGGTCGACATGTACATTGGAGTGACGCTCAGCAAAGTCAACAACCAGGACACCCAGAAGAAGAAGGTGCGTATGAAGAGGAGACCACTGAAGCCCCAGCCTATACAGCAGAACTCCGAAGGCTGTACCAGATTATGGAAAGAGTGTGATCGCAACAACTACTCACTGAACAGAGTAGCAGAGTACTCATGACTCAGTTGTTGGAAGAAGCGAGAGTTGACTCAGAGTACAGGGAGGGTCTCTTATTGATGGCAGAAACATACGGAGTAGTAGAAGCAGTGCGCACTGCCATTCAGAGGCCTCCAGTTCAATATGACCCATGAAGGTTCCAGACACGGCCTCGCTCAGGTAAGAATATCCAAATTCCCATTACAGTTGCAGAAGAGCAAACTACTACATTTGAAACTATCAGGACAACCTCCCAAACAGCTAGCCAACAGCACCCAGCCACCCATGAGGAGTCCACCGAACCACTACCACCCACTCCCCCACCATCACCTCCTAGAAGAGAAACAGTGGAAACCACATCGACTACTCAACCCACAGACCCCACCTTCATCTTCCGTACTCCCATCTCTAGTGCCACCCTATTCTCTACCACTGATAACCCGATCTTTGAAGCAAACCCCATCACTACACAATCCACCGAACCCCTCCTAGAGCCTGCCCTAGGGCAACCATCCCCAATGCCCTCAGCCATGGGTCATCCTGACCCTAGATCCACATTCATGGGCTTCCCCGCTACCACGCAACCCTTTCAGCCCTCCTCAAATTTACGACCTCAACCCCCGACATCCCTCTCTCCATTTCTACAATCTCTCCATGACCTCCTTGCTAGAGCGTTTCAACCAGGGTCTCAACCATTTCCTGTCTTCTCAGCTCCGCACCCCACTTCGCATCTATTCACCACTTCCACACACACCCCACCTACCATCCCAATGTATATGGCAGACCCCACACTCTCACCCACTCCTGAAGGTATGGACATTTCACCACCCACGGCACCTCTCCCCACGATTTCACCTCCTCCCATTCCCCCTCCACCAATTTCACTCACACACACAACTTCCGTAGACACATCATTCACTGTCTCCCTTCCCCAATTCCCTTCCCCTGCATCTCCCACTGTAAACACCACCCACTCATCTATAGGAAATGCATTGGATACCATGTTGGCTTGTATATCAAATTTAAGGTCAGATTACATTCAGCTCCAGCAACAAAACGCACGCTTGCATGAGCACTCAGAGACACTACAGCACCGCCTGGCGGCACTAGAAGAGGAGAATGCTCGCCTCCACACACAGTTCCAAACCCTCCAAGAAGCTCATAACATATTGGAGGTACAGTTACAGAATGTAGATCAGGAAGCGGTGCAGGTGGTAGAAGGTCACCTACGGACACAGCTGGAACGCAACTCGAAACTTCAGCGAAATATGGCACTACTCAAACGCCATCTTGCGGCTGCTCAGGAAGAGAATAGACGCCTGCAAATACAAAATCAAGAGAACCTGGAAGCGGCTATTGAGAGCACACCGGGGGCACCCATCAGCCCATCCAAGTTTCAAGCAGTGACCCCCGATAATATCAAGATTATATTGGAAGATTATGCCATGCTGCTTGAAGCACATGATAAACTATCGGAGGAACTGGGACAATTGAAGCAGGAACACCAACAAGGATCAACACCCGCCCCTCCAACCACCCCCTCGGCGGCTTCACTTCTCACAGACGCAGAGGCCATAAAAGATCTCCAGAAACAGGTCACAGAATTGCAAACACGCCTACTACAATATGAGAGACCATCTTCCCCTCCAGAGGCTCCCACGGACGAAGAAGTTGTGCAAATTCCTGTGGAACAAACGTTTGACGAAGAATACGATCCGCAACCATTCCCAGGAGGCCAACAAACAGAAGAAGCACAGGACACATTCGAGGCACCACGGCCCCCTTGGTTACGTCAAGTGGAGGAAATAGGGAGTTCGCACGAAGAGCGCACCGTAGTGCAAAATCAGGCCATGAGGGTCATAGAGGAGACTGTGTTACAATCAGCTTACTTTAAGAACCTGTCATCGAGACGCCTCATTCTCTCATCGGAACTCCAATACAGGCCGTATTATATTATCTTGGCTGATTATAATGCAGAAATACAAAGAGTCACGGGTCAGATTCCTACTTTTGCGACCCAATTTCAACCCGAAGACCTTCCTCCAGAGGTGCAAAAAGGCAAGATTCGTCAACCAACATGGCGGCAGAAACTTTTAGAGACCTATCCAGAAATGCTCCGCACATGGAACAACGCGCCTTTGCACCTCCTGTACAACCCATGCTACGGTCCAGTCCCCCGCCGCAGGTCGTGGAAGGCATTCAATATCAAGGTACAGAACAACGCGCAATGCAAGGAATGGCTGAACTATCCGTACATCGCGCCACCACAAGGACCACCATCGGTAGCATATATGATGGGGACCATTCGCCACTGGATGCCGCGCTTGAAGCCCATGCAAGATGTAGCAGCGCAAATGATGCTTAAAATCTTAGATATGATGCAAGTAGTCCTGAAGACCTTCAGAAATGTAGCCGCACCACAGGTACGTCTCCCGGGGTTTAGCAATGGAAATTATGACTTGGTGTATGACATGAGCACCACCCCCAGTATTCGTGTGGCTTACGCTTGGCATGCACGCATCAAATACCTCCCCGCCTGCTACAAACAGACCTTCGAAGAAATGTTCCGATCAGGTTTCTTGGAGTATCACTCCGAGATTTTCGCACCAAAGCCAACACATATGCTCCAACTGTTTGCGTGTGAACAAGCAATGTACTCAGAGTACTACACCACCCCGCAACCAGAGACCCCTGGTGCAATAAATTGGGATGCATTGGAAGCTGATCTAGTAAGAGGCTTAAGGATAGGAGAACATGAACTGGCCACCAATGTCATCCAATATTACATCGACCACCCGAGAGAACAAAGGTCTGTCAGGGGCGACAGACGCTAGGAAGGGGGGAGTGTTGGCATACAAAGCAACAAAGGAGTCATGCACAATACGGCAACAAGGCCAGATTATTTTTTCCCATAGATTATGTACAACTCAAGTGATTTTAATCACTACACAAACATTGTAAATCCCGTTTTTGGTAGAATAGACTCCATTTTGTGCAAGCCGAGGAGTCCTCGAGCTTGAGGAGTATTAGAAGTACCATCGTACCAATTTTCATAATTTTTAGACTTCGTTTGAGCCCTCAAATAAGCCCTGGAACCTAATTTTTAACTAGGCCGGACACTAGGTCTGGACAGGGCCAAAACTAGTCAAAAACTATAAAAAGAGCTAGAGAGCTCATTTTTGAGGTTAGATTGTAATTGAAACGAACTTGTAAGAGCTTTTGAAAGTAATCTAAAGAACTCCATTGATTCTCTCTCTTTGTCTTGCCGTGTGTGCGCGTGTGTGTGTATGTGTGTGCATGCTTGTGTGCTTCTCACTCACGCACTTGTGCCGCCACTTGCTCGAGGTCTTCATACCATCCTCACGTCTTCCCGGATTGATATTAAAGGAGGTGCTACTCATCATTGAGCTACACCGTCTTATGATGATCTTCTGGTGCAATGGCCACTTGATTGTAGCCAGACAACCCATCCAGGAAGTTGTACACTTCCTTGCCTGCTACCCTTTCTAAGAGATGCTCAATGATAGGAAGCGGATAACTATCTCTGATTGTGGCCGCGTTAACCTTCTTCAAGTTAAGGCACACACGTAGCTTGCCATTTTTCTTGGGGACCACTACAATGGGGGATACCCACTCAGTGTGCTCAATTTCCTAGATAAATCCAGCTTCAACCAAGCGATCTATCTCTTCTTTGATCTTAGCAGCATAGTTGTCATTATATGTGTATGGCTTTTGTTTAGAGGGTCTGGCATCTGAGGTCATGGAGATCGTGTGAGAGCATATGTCGGGGTCTACACCTTTCAAGTCCTTGTAACTCCAAGCAAATAAATCTCTGTATTCTCTGAGCAAGGCTATCAACTCTTGCTCTTCTTCTTCTGTCAAGTCATGTCCAATGTATGTGCATCTTTCTTCTCCCTCTTCTATGGCTACAACTATTTTCTTGGTAGTTTCCTTGCTATCATAGGCCTCTCCTGATTGTGCCTCACATTTAGGCATTCTTACCATGACTCTTCTATCTTCTGTTTTGTACTTCTTGAAATTTTCAAGGACCTCAAACAAGGATTCTTCCTCTTCTGGTGTGACTTCTTTCTTCTTCCTCTTCTTGCCTTCATTTTTGACGGTCACTTGTGTGGTTAACCTCACATCATTTGTAAGCTCTTCATGTCTCTGAGTGAACTTCTACCTCATAGAATTATTCTTCCTCTGATGCAAATGGTGGGTCCATGATGATTGACTCTAGGTCAGAGTCACTTGCATCCTCAAATGCATCAAGGCTAGGTTCACATTCTTCTAAAATTGAGTCTCCCATGATTGGCTCTATGGAGAAGACTGAAATGTCATAGCCATCCTCATCACAGTGGGGTGTCCATTCTTCTTCATTGATGGCTACATCCATTGTTGCTAAAATTTCTGCCCAGCCGTGAGGCTCAAATTCTTCGTCAAGAAAAACTACAGGTGCATAGGCCAGGTCTTGAATTGATCTATGGGTTTCCTTTGCACCTATCTCTCTGGCTTTTTCTCTCTTCTCTTCTTCTACTACTACTTTACACATCCACAAGTGAGTGTCTTCATGCATCCATGATGATCCTGATCCTATGGAATGCACTGACTCCGTGTCATCCTTGGCTCTATAGATGGGGTTCCATTGAATGGGCGGTACGTCTCTATGAGAGTAATCCTTGAGATTGACTTTAGTTGTAACACCTAGGTGTTGCAAATACAAGGAATCGGTTCCCCAATCTTGTACCACTTGTAATTGCCACATAAATGGCCTTCCCAAAATCATCTTGTAGGCTTGTTTTTTGCTAAAGTCGCATATAGCAAAAGTATGTTCGAACTCAACACCACATGTAGTGAGAGTTATTCCTTCTAGCAATCCTAAGGGCCTCTCAATATGACCATCGGCCATCTGCAATTTCATTCTCATCGGCTTGAGTGCTGGCTTGCCCCAATGCTTCCATAGGGAAGTGGTAGCAATTGCAACTCTTGCACCTGAGTCCAAAATTGGCTTGGTTGTGTATCCCTGATGGGTAACTAGGAGATAGGTATTTCCTTCTTCTCCTTCACTCATGTCTCCTATCTTATCCAATGGTATTTCTTGCACTATTCTATGAGATCCTACCTGGGAACGCGATTTTGCTACGTCTGGCACTTGTTTGGCTACGTGTTTCCACACTTCTGGCTTAACTTTGAGTAGCTCTTCTAAAGTGAGGTTGCACTGCACTTTAGTGTTCTTTACTACCTCCGTATTCCTAGGTATGATCGAATCTTTGTTTCTTATCATGATCGTGGGCGCTCTCATGCATGTGGACTTAGTTTCCCAAGGCCCTGTGAAATGGGGTAATTCCTGCAAGGAATTATACTCAAAGTCTAACCTCTCATGAGATTGGGCACTCTCCTGCTCTTCGTAAATGGAAGGAATGTCTTGTGGGAATTGATTGTGCACGTCATCCACAACTTCAATTGGAGTCTTCACTTTCTTTAGCCCATTTCTCTTCTTGAATCTCTCACAAGAATTCAGGTGAATACCGATTCATAGAAGAAGAGGTGTCTGGTTCAGTGGAGTTCGGCACACAAGCTTCCTGGGGAGGAATGCTTATTCTATCACTTGCCCTCTCCTTAAACTGAGAGGTGGCTCCTCTTCCAGACTTTGCAAGTAATCTTTCCAATGTATCTAATAGACCATCAGAGTGCAATGGTGTTCTAGTGGAGCTAGAGCCATTGAACAAGCGACTGGCTTCAAACATGGCTTGCGCCAATTCGACCATCTTAGCACAAAGCTTTGTTATCTCTATTTCTAGATCGGCTCTAGGGTAACATCTGTCATGATCTGTCACGTTTGGCCCTTCGTGGATTCTGGCTTGATATGCTTTAAGCATCATGTCTAGATCCTCAGGAGTGCGATCCGCTAGGACTAATCCTAGTCTCGGTGGTGGGTGGGTTACGTGTGGTGGATTAGAAAGTTGGGGAATGGAAGGTGATGGGTTGGAGGTAGATGGAAAGGGTGGTGGTGGTGGGGTAGTGTGAGAGTGGTTTTGAGGTGCGAGTGCACTTATCTTTGCTTTGGTTTCTCTCAAGCTTTCTTCAAGTTCACTCATTTTCTTTGACCATTGTCTTTTCATTCTCTCCCGACTATCTCTCCATGCACTTGTCCTTTTCTTGGTTATACTCTCTGTCTCACTAAGCTCAGAATTCTTTTCCTGCCCTACTCCTTGAGTTTGCTGCAAGGCTTGAGCTCTAGTGACCACATGCACTAGGGCAGTGGAAGTTACACTTCCTGTAGAGTCTACTACTAGTCCAATGACGTTGATAGGAGTGATTTTTGGCAGGTTATTAGGGTTCTTTGGGCAATCTCGTAAGAGATGCTCTTTTCCGCAATCTTGATAGAAGCCCTGAATTGTCACTGGTTGGGGTTGTGTAGGGACAGGCAGTGGACAATCACGTATGAGGTGATCTCCCTGACATCTGAAGCATGTTCCTCTAGGAAAGGGGGGTCGTACTTGCCTAGGTTGAGGTCTAGAGTTGGGGTTTGTGTACATGACATTAGCATACTCAGGCTCCCCACTATTTTCACTTAGGTCCTCATAATAGTATGATTCTTCATGCTCAGGTGACTGCATGTAATAAGCCTGCAGGCTTTCAATGTGAGTAGAGTCAAAACTATGATCACCGGGATCACGTTCAGAAAGCAATGGTGTCACTGACACTATGGCTCTATTTAGATTCTCTTCTGTAGCTGTGTACTTTACTAGAATCACATTGGTTGGAGCAGGAGGTTGTTGAGCTAACACAGGTTGAGGCCTTTGTTGGGTTTGATAGGGTTACTGATAAGGTTGTTGTGGTCTACTGTATTGCTGTGGTGGGTATTGATTCTGGTATCTACCCTATTGTGGATATGGTTGAGGGTAATTTTGCCTGACAGTTTGTTTGTTATAAGGGCAGTCTTATGCAATGTGGTTGGTGTACCTCCGTTCTATGGTGCAGTACTGGTTACTAGGATTCACTTGGGGTTGGGCCATAATGGGACATACATTCGCCATATGGTCACCTCCACAGGTATATCATCTTTTCACTAGTGCAAACCTTGGTATTTGTTTACTACAGACTCCTAGCTTTTGAGCTACTTTCTCAGCGAGTTCCTCAATAGAGGAGGATTGCGAGGAAGAGAGGCTAGTAGAACTATCTGAATCTTTGTAGATTTTTGAAAGTTATAATTCCTCACCTAGGTTATCCTCAATGTCGATGCACATGCGTACACACTCTTCTATGGTCCTAGGATCCTTCAAGTACACATAAGATCTCAATTTGGTACTTAGCAATCCATCCAAGAATAAGGCCAGCTGTTTGGCTGGAGTGGGTAACTCAAGAATGGGACATCTCTCTAGGTATTGTCTAAACCTTCTTCCTGCAAGCCTAACCATCTCGTGAGGTGTTTGCTTGAAGCTATGAATTAGTGAGGAAGTGCTATGCCTTATGCCACTCTTAGAAAACTCCGTGATGAATGCCTTTAAAAGCTTGTATATATTTCTGAACTGCCTCTCATTCAGGGGTTGAAACCATGTAAGGGCAGTGTTCCTAAGGGTTAGACCAAAAGCATTGTATTGTGTGAATAGGTCTTCCACTTGTTCAGCTCTCAAGACTTTCCTAAATTCAGCTACATGATCGTATGGGTCTCCTGTGCCATCGAAATAATTCTTCATGGACTTCACCAACTAAGTTGGCCTTAGGGTCCTAGTGTGTTCTCTTGGCCTTGGCAAAGGGAAATCGTCATCATTTCTTTGGTTCCTTGGGCTCTAGGTCTCTTGGTTTCTTCTCTATCCGTCTATGTTCTCATCCTTTCTCTTCCCAGGGGGTTGGCAAAGCTTACCTCAGGTCTGTCTCTACTTCTATCCCTTTGAGCTCCATGAGCTTGGGAGGTCCCAGCTCCTTGGTGGCTATAAGACACAGTGGACCGAGGTTGGGGAAAAACAAATTCACCCTTCCATGTGTAGGCATGTCTGCCATGCTCAGTGACCACGAAGATCCTCTCTGATGTATTGTCTAGGTAGGTTACTTTGCCTGGGCTATCAGGGTCTCTAAACTCATAGATTGTGAGAGCACCTACTTCATTAGGCTCGGCAGGCTTATACCTCCAAAAAGCCTCATCGGTTTCACGATTTAAAAGAAAATCTATACTCTTATTGTCCTGGGGAACCCACTCTGGTGTAATGATTCTGGTCAGGACTGATTTACCTCGACGGGTCCTCGGCTCTCTCCGTAAGTTTCCTTGCTCTATGTCACCTATGTCCGTTTCTGGGATCACATTACCAAAGTCGTCTGTCCTGTCTAGGTGATCTGTGACTACATACATAGTTCCCTCTTTGTCTAGGTATGTGCCATTTTCAACTTCACTACTGGATGTTCTAGTCCAATAGGTTGATCCGGGTTTTTAATCTGGACTACGGATCTTCTTAGACTGTCCTCATAGATGTAGGCACCTAATTGGTTGGTCCTAAGATATTCAAGTTGAGTCTTGTAAGGACCTTCAACCTTTTGTAGGTAGGCCATACCTAAACTTCCTGTGGGCCTCTCAATACCTTGAGACATCTCTGATTTGCTAGTCTCAGAGTTAGGGTGATTTGAATAATTGCTCAACTACTGGGCCCAAGACCTAGCAGTGTGATTGACACTAGCTTCAGAAGATCTGAGGCTTTGTCTGTCTCGGCCTAAGTGTCTTCCTCACCTAAGGTTCATATGCCTAGTTTATCTACCCCCTTGGTCCCAAGTACACTCTCATTGCAGGTTAATTTGTATCAGTCACTTTGTTCTTTTTAGTTGATTATTCTATCAAGCCGTTGTTTGAAATCATGTCGTCAGGAGTACTTAAGTGAATTTCACTCTTGATAATTGATCGAATCAAGTTTACTTTTGTCCCTTAGAGTTTTTGCACTTAAGATCTACCTAATGCTTGTACTTAGTTGATTAGTTCTCTTGGACTTGATTTGTGCCTGACGTAACCCTCATTGACCTAAACCTCTATCCGAACTTAGCCTAAGCTAGGAATTGACAGAGGGTGTTGAGAATGTCCAACCTTAAGGCTCCTTCCTTGGTTGTCCTTGTGTACCCAGGAAGCGTGTTCCCAAGATTGGACTTACTCTTGCTTGGATTGCCCTTCAATGCTCTCAATGGACCTGTAAAAGTCCTAATGTTAGCTCAAGATTTAAATTTAGAGAACACAATAGACCAATTTCATTCATGCAATTCAGAAATCAGCTTGTTCTTTGGCTTTGTGGGAGACAATCCTAAAGATTCCCTAGCTTTCTTACCCCAGGCATTTAGGGTTCAAAACAGGCTCCTAGGGTTCAAGAATTTTTTTATGATTTTCTCGGTGTTTTTCCCACTTCTAAGGCTTTAAGGTAGTCTCAATATGTTAGAAATCAAGCCCAAAAATTATCCCAAGTCAATAAATTATTACACTCCAAAAAAATATTCGTGAGGCATGTGTATCAAGATAGCTCGGGTCGATGTGTCGCGATAGGTGAGTGTGTCGCGATAGATGGGTGTGTTGCGATGTTGGTGCATGACAATCATCAATTGAAGAATTATGAAGGAATGAAGTCAAGGAGTCAAGAAGAGAACAAATTCAGATGGTTGAAGGAAGGGCATATTCAGAAAATCCAAAGACATGTACACATATGTACATTAGCTGACTTATACCTTTGTTTAGTCATACACTTGTATATATTCATCTATAAATATGTTGGAAAAATGTCGGGCAAAGAGAGCAGAAGAAGATTAGAGAATAGGGAGAGAGAAATTAGTGTCATTAGACACATTGTAAGTGAGTGAATTATCCATCCTCACTTGTATGTAAATTTTTCTGAAGAAATCGAGAAACTTGCGCCCGATGTTTAGCAGTCTGCTCCTTCTGTGTTTAATCTTTTGAGAAATCCTTCTACACGTATCTAAGTCCATAGCTAATCTATCTATGGCTAGAATTTGAGAGGTTAATTGTAATCAGGCTGAGAGAATTTTGGTTAGGAACATTCATATGTAAGAATGTTCTAAGAGTCGTAAAATCTGGCGCACATTTCATCTTCAATGAAATGATCATTGCTCAGTCCACAGTGTAAAGTTTTACACAAATGAGGGCTTAAAATCTAAGTTGGAAGGTAAGCCATCTATGGCTAAAAGATCTTGATCAAACGGGTTCAGAGTTGGGAGAACCAGTGCTAAGAAATTGCAGGTGTCAAAGTCGCCATTGCAGAGAAACTCTTTCAGACATAGGTAAAGTGTTTCACATATACTCAATCTTTTTGAGAGATTTAACTTGGTAAAGTTGCGCAACCTTAAGGCGAAGTGTTGTGCAAAGTTTTATCAAAAACTTTACAGGATTGATTAGTCAATGAGTGATTAATCTACAGCAGACTTTTCTGAAGAAGCTGAATTTTTCAGAATAATCAATTTTCTGATAAATTGGTGAATGATCTCTAAGTTTGGTGGAGTCTAAGGTTAATCTTGATATAGAGGTGATCTAACTTCAAGATTAACTTGTTCTTTTGGAGATTAACACTCTCCATCAGTGGTATCAGAGCAGGTTGTGTCAAAATTGAAGTGAAGAAGACTCCGACTATTGCAGAAGTACAAATCTTTACATTTTGAAGGTGCAGAAGGGTAAAGGTTGAAGAAAACTTGAAGGAACACATACAAAGAGTATCAAAAGGATCAAAAGGAGCAACATTCGAAATAAAGGTACATTCATTATCTGTAAAGGTTAAAGTTTTGAGACTACAGGTGAAGCAAGGATGGGAGATAGTCTCCAAATTGAAAAGTTGGATAGAGAGAACTATCCTGCATGGTCTATGAGGATGGAAGCTCATCTTATGAGCAAAGATCTGATAGGATACATCACAGGAGATGAAGAAAAGCCAGAATTCAGAGATCCTAGTGTTCCAACTAGGGAGGAGCTTGCAGATTTGAAGAATTGGATGAAGAAGGATGCTCAAGCAAGAAGCATCATCTACATGGCAGTCAATGACTATTTGCTTCCTCACATTAGAGGACTTGAAAGTGCATGTGACATTTGGAATGCTTTGGAGGAGCATTTCCAAAATACAACCAAATCAAGGAAGGCTTCACTATGGGCAGAATTTACTACTTTCAAGAAGAAGGCTTCACAATCAATCTCTGATTATGTGACAAAGATGAAGGACATTGCAGATTCTTTAGGTGCAGTGGATGAAGATATTGAAGAAGACAAATTGGTAAGACAAATACTCACAGGGCTAAGAGGAGATGAGAAATGGAAGCCTTTCATTTTATCTACAGAACTTTCATTAGATCACTTTACTCCTGATTTGAATCAATTGTTAGGTCATATGCTAACTTTTGAGAATGATGTCAAAGGAGATGTTGATAAGAGTGCAGGTCATGCAATGTACTCTAAAGACAAGAAGAAAGCTAACAAAGGGAAGCAACAATCAGGTGAAGAAGAAGGTACATCAAACCAAGCAAACTTTATAAGAGGAAGAGGAAATGGCAGAAGTAGAGGAAGAGGCAGAAACAAGAAAGAGAATGCAAGAGCTTGTTGGATATGTGGTAAGACCAATCATCTATCTCATGATTGTTGGCATAATAATCAAAACAATGGTAATTATCAGAACTTTAATCAAAGAGCAAGAGGTGGTAGATTTCAGAGAGGAAACTTCAGAAGTAGAGGTGGTAGGAATTCTTTTGGAAGAGGTGGTGGAAGAAACTTCCAAAGTCAATCCTATAATAACACCTACTACAACTATGCATCAGATCAAAAGGAGGACTCGACTCTCATTATGAATACATGTGAAACTTCACATGAGGACATGAGAGTGTTTTATATTGATTCAGGATGTAGTAATCATTTAAGTGGAAATATTGCTTTGATGACTGACCTAGATCATAATGCAATTAATCATACAGTTCAGACAGGTGATAATACAAAGCATAAGGTAAAGTCAATTGGTTCAGTCAAAGCTAAGGATGGGAGCATTCTTCTGAGTAAGGTACTTTATGTTCCCACAATTCCAAAGAATTTGATCAGTGTAGGTCAAATTGTGGAAAAAGGTTATGAGGTAAGGTTTACCAATGATGGAGTTTATGTGGAAGACCCTAGTCAAGGGTATAAACAAGTTATTGCAGGAAAGAAAGAAGGAAGGCTCTTCACATTGAAGGTACAAGGAAATGTTGGACATGCTATGTTCACATATGGAGAGCAGAAGGTGTCAGAATTGGATCTTTGGCACAAAAGACTTGGACACTTTAATGAAAGAGGTATTAAAGAAATGATTAACAATGATTCAGTGCTTGGATTGCCTAACATTACAGGTCAACACATGACATACAGATGTGAGGCATGTCAATTAGGTAAGGCTCATAAGCAATCCTATTCCAAGCATGGGTTTATGTATTCAGAAAGACTTGAATTGGTGCATACAGATGTGTGGGGTCCTTCAAAGGACTTTAGTATAAATGGTTCAAGATATTATGTCATATATGTTGATGATGCTACCAGGTGGATCACAATTTATGTGGTTAAAGAAAAGTCAGAAGTGTTTAATACATTTAAACACTATCATGCATATGCAGAAAGGATTACAGGTCAAAAATTAAAGAGACTAAGGTCAGATGGAGGGGGAGAGTATTTTTCAAATGAGTTCAATGATTATTTGTGGAATGCAGGTATAAAGAGAGAAGTTACTTGCAGGTATTCTCCTCAACAAAATGGGGTAGCAGAAAGAAGAAACAGGACTCTTGTTGAATTTGCAAGGTCCATGATGAAAGAGAAGAATTGCCCAAATTATTTGTGGGCTGAGGCTGTTAATACAGCTACACATTTGGTTAATAGATTGCCTTGTAAAGCTTTGCAGGGCATGACACCATATGAGGCATGGTGGGGTAAGAAACCTACCTTGGATCATTGCAGAATATTTGGATGCTTGGCATATGCATATGTGCCATCTCAATTGAGGCATAAGTTGGAGCCTAAGGCAGAAAAGTATGTATTCATTGGTTATGATGATAAGCAAATGGAATACAGGTTGTGGAGTCCATCCACAAAGCAATTTATTGTATCCAAGGATGTTACATTTGATGAGCAAGGTACTTGGTATGCAGGTAAATATAATGTACATGCAGATGATGAAGAAGTAGTGGATCAAAGAAAAGGTAAAGCAAAGATTCAATTACTTGATGAAAGTGAGAGTAATGAAGTGCAGATTGAAGTTGAAGAGAGGCCAAGGTTTGATCCAGAATGTGATGAACCAGAGACCTCAAGAAGTGCAGAAGTTAGGAGATCATCTAGGCACAAATGGCAACCTACAAGGTATAGCTATGACACTTCATTCTTAACTACTAAAGATTATGCTTATTTGGTAAAAGCAGATGAAGACCCTTCTACATATGAAGAGGCCAAAGGGAAGAAGAATTGGGAAGATGCTATGCAAGAGGAGTATGATGCATTGATAGAGAATCAAACATGGGATTTGGTTCCTAAACCTAATAGTAAGAAAATCATTGGTTGTAAGTGGGTTTACAAGACTAAAAGATTTGCAGATGGAAGTGTGTCTAGGTACAAAGCTAGACTTGTTGTGAAAGGATATGCACAGACATATGGAGTGGATTATGATGAGACTTATAGTCCTGTGGCAAAGATGACAACCATCAGGACACTCATAGCAATTGCTGCTTGCAAAGGTTGGAAGCTATCTCAATTAGATGTAAAAAATGCTTTCTTGAATGGTTACATTTCAGATGAAGTCTACATGGAGCAACCAGATGGGTTCAAAGATCAAGTGAGTCCAAATTATGTGTGTAAGCTCAAGAGAGCTTTGTATGGGTTGAAGCAAGCCCCAAGGGCTTGGAATTATAGGCTTGTAAAATTCTTGAATGATCTTGGATTTCAAGCATCAAAGGCAGATAGTAGCTTGCTAGTTAAAGCAAGTGAAAATGGATTCATTTATGTGTGTATTTATGTTGATGACATAATACTTACAGGAACAGATGATAAGGGGATACAAATGATCAAGAAGCAGATGGAGAAAGAGTTCAAAATCAGTGATTTGGGGAACCTATCATTCTTCTTGGGAATGGAGATTTCTTATACTCAACATGGAGTATATGTGACCCAAGAAAGGTATCTTAAAAATTTGCTAACCAAATTTAAAATGGAAGATTGCAGGGTTGCACCTACACCCTTGGAAGTGAACCATAAATTGTCTAGGTTTGGAGGAGAAGAGTTCAGAGATATGAAACTCTATCAAAGTTTGGTTGGTAGCTTGATTTATGCTACATTAACAAGGCTTGACTTGTCATATGCAGTTGGTGTGCTTTCACAATTTATGCATTGTCCTAGAAAGGAACATTGGATTGCAGGACAAAGAGTACTTAGGTACATCAAGGGTACACTCAGAGAAGGGTTGTACTATGGGTTTACTTCAGATACAAGAATCAAGATATATAGTGATGCAGATTGGGCAGGTAATGTGGATGATAGAAGATCAACACATGGATACTTGTGCTATGTAGGAGACAAATTGATTTCATGGTGTTCTAAGAAGCAACATACAGTTGCTTTGTCATCTACAGAGGCAGAATATAAAGGTATGGTGGAAGCTGCAAAGGAGGTAATATGGCTAAAGACACTTTTGAAAGTTTTTGATGTGATTCAGAGTACTCCTATTATTTGTGGAGACAATATGAGTTCATTATACTTGGCAGCTAATCCTGTATTTCATGCTAGAACTAAGCATATTGAAATACAGTATCATTTTCTGAGAGAGAAGGTCATTGAGAAAGAGATTGAAGTCATACACACTCCCACAAAAGATCAAGTTGCAGATATGATGACAAAAAGTCTAGATGGATCAAAACTACAAAGATTCAAGGATATGGTTGGAGTAAAAAAGATAGAGAAGAACCTCAATTAATGATTGAGGGGGAGCTGTTGGTGCATGACAATCATCAATTGAAGAATTATGAAGGAATGAAGTCAAGGAGTCAAGAAGAGAACAAATTCAGATGGTTGAAGGAAGGGCATATTCAGAAAATCCAAAGACATGTACACATATGTACATTAGCTGACTTATACCTTTGTTTAGTCATACACTTGTATATATTCATCTATAAATATGTTGGAAAAATGTTGGGCAAAGAGAGCAGAAGAAGATTAGAGAATAGGGAGAGAGAAATTAGTGTCATTAGACACATTGTAAGTGAGTGAATTATCCATCCTCACTTGTATGTAAATTTTTCTGAAGAAATCGAGAAACTTGCGCCCGATGTTTAGCAGTCTGCTCCTTCTGTGTTTAATCTTTTGAGAAATCCTTCTGCACGTATCTAAGTCCATAGCTAATCTATCTATGGCTAGAATTTGAGAGGTTAATTGTAATCAGGCTGAGAGAATTTTGGTTAGGAACATTCATATGTAAGAATGTTCTAAGAGTCGTAAAATCTGGTGCACATTTCATCTTCAATGAAATGATCATTGCTCAGTCCACAGTGTAAAGTTTTACACAAATGAGGGCTTAAAATCTAAGTTGGAAGGTAAGCCATCTATGGCTAAGAGATCTTGATCAAACGGGTTCAGAGTTGGGAGAACCAGTGCTAAGAAATTGCAGGTGTCAAAGTCGCCATTGCAGAGAAACTCTTTCAGACATAGGTAAAGTGTTTCACACATTTCTCAGTATATACTCAATCTTTTTGAGAGATTTAACTTGGTAAAGTTGCGCAACCTTAAGGCGAAGTGTTGTGCAAAGTTTTATCAAAAACTTTACAGGATTGATTAGTCAATGAGTGATTAATCTACAGCAGACTTTTCTGAAGAAGCTGAATTTTTCAGAATAATCAATTTTCTGATAAATTGGTGAATGATCTCTAAGTTTGGTGGAGTCTAAGGTTAATCTTGATATAGAGGTGATCTAACTTCAAGATTAACTTGTTCTTTTGGAGATTAACACTCTCCATCATGCGATAAGTGGGTGTGTCGCGATAGCTCGGTGTGTCGCGATACTCGGGTGTGTCGCGATACTTGGGTGTGTCGCAATAGGTCGGTGTATCACGATACTTGGGTGTGTCGCGATAGGTCGGTGTATCACGATAGACTGGTGTGTCCTGATAGGTCGGTGTGTCGCGATACTTCGGTGTGTCGTGATAGACGGGTGTGTCACGATAGGTCGGTGTATCGTGATACTTGGGTGTGTCGTGATAGACGGGTGTGTCGCCATACCTTGGTGTGTCGCGATACCTCGGTGTGGCGCGATACCTCGGTGTGTCACGATACCTCGATGTGTCGCGATAGGTCGGTGTATCGCGATACCTCGGTGTGTCGCGATACCTCGGTGTGTCGCGATACATCGGTGTGTCGTGATACCTCGGTGTGTCGCGATAGACCGGGATATGGAGTATTGTTTTGATCTGGCTAGTGATTCTAGGAGCTCTCAGCCTGCATTGTGTCGTGGTGCACTCAGAATCGTGATAGAGCCAGTTTCTTGATGTGTCACGATAGCTCAAGCTCGACACCTCAGGGCTTGCGCAGAAGGATTCCGTACCTGCAGAGCTCACTGGAGATGGTCAGGATGTTGAAACTTGCAAGAAATATGCAAAAACACACAAAACAACAATGCACACTCGCTCTCTCTCAAACGCGCACAAAGCAAATGAGAAGAATGACAAGGAAGAGGGAATATGAAGTGGAGAAGGAGATGGAGATGGAGGTGAAGATGGAGATGGAGATGGAGAAAAAAAACACAAAAATTACCTACTACTTACCATTCCAACGCGTCCTCTCTACGTCTTACCATCACACGCTCATCCTCAAAGCTCCAATCCCCAGCAATGGCGCCAAAATTTGGTGTAGCTCAGTGATGAGTAGCACCTCCTTTAATGTCAATCTGGCAAGACATGAGGATGGTATGAAGACCTCGAGCAAGTGAAGGCACAAATGTGTGAGTGAGAAGCACACTAATATGCACACACATAAACACACACGCGCACACACGGCAAGAACAAAGAGAGAGATACAATGGAATCACTTCTATTGCAACAAAGTTCTCATACAAGTTCAAAACTACAAGAAGCTACCCCCGAAAATGAGCTCTCTAGCTCTATTTATAGTTTTTGACTAGCTTTGGCCCTGTCCAGACCTAGTGTCCGGCCTAGTTAAAAATTAGGTTCCAAGGCTTATTTGAGGGCTCAAACGAGGTTTAAAAAATATGAAAATTGGTAGGCAATTACTTCTAAAGCTCCTCAAGCTCAAGGACTCCTCGGCTTGCACAAAATGGAGCTACAAAAAGGTGAAACGGTAGTTACAATGGTTTTTAGTGATGAGAATCACTTTTAAAATGATGTAGGGATTGGAAAAAATTTTAATGGGTTGCCTCAGTGCTAGATCTGCGTGTATGCCCGTACCTGCTTCTTCCTGTATGATGCCAACACTGAGGATCAAGCTTTGAGGACGAGCATGTGATGGTAAGACGTAGAGTGGAGACGTTGGAGTCATAGGTATTTTCTTCACTTTTATATATTTTCTTTTTGTTTTCTTCACCATCTTCATCACCATCATCACCATCACCATCTTCCACCTCCATATCCATCATCACAAAAATTTCAGTTTTTTGGTCATATCACCTTCCCCTTTCCATTTCCCTCATTTCACTTGTGAGAGAGAGCGAGAGAGTGAATTATGTGCTCTGTTTTTGTATCTTTTTTGAGTGTTCTTGCAGGTTTTGGCTGTATCATCATCTCCAACAAGCCGCGTAGGTACGGAAAAGCTCTGTACAGTCTCGGGGGTGTTGACCTCTATCAATCGAGATTGACAGAAAAATTGCTCCTTTGGTAAAACAAAGTGCACCACCACAACACATATGATGAGCACATTCCAAATCACTAATTAAAACTAAAAGATTCCCTATTTCTCTATCAATTGCGATTGACACTATTGATCATGACCAACAGCCACGATTGCCAGCCTCTGTCAATTGCGATCGACAAACTCTCTCAATCGCGACTGACAGACCCTGTCAATCACGACTGACAAACCTGGATGGACTGCCACATAGGACTGAGTCAATCGCGATTGACACCGTTGATCGTGACCGACTGAAATTTCACAATTGACATCAAAATTCGTGTGCCCACATGTCCACCGCGATGGACACAACCCTAATTGACTGAAATTATGTCAAAATTCACAAAAAAAGTGTTGATCGTGATTGACACCATCAATCGCGACTGACAGACCCCACGACTGACTCTATCGATCACGATTGACACCGTCAATCGCGACTGACGTGTTGATCGCGACTGACAAGCGTGACGGACACCTCTGTCAATCGCAATTGACAGACTTGTTGATCGTGATTGACAGGATTTTTTGATTGAAATTTTTAGGGTTTTTTATTTAAAATTATGGGGTAATTTTGGGCACACCTATCAAGTAACTTGCACTTTGTGAGGCCCCTACACTAGTAAATTGAGAAAAATCATGTTCGTCTGATACCCTGTTTAAACCCTGTTTTAAACCCACAACCCTAAACAGTCATAACTTCCTCATACGAAATTCGTTCGGAGTAATCTTAGGCTCATTGGAAAGCTCGTTATAGATAGGGTATTTTGAAGTTGAACATACCCAGGGGAAACAAAACTAAGATATCTCTAGAATTGTTTTCCATAAGACAAAGGGCAAATTGATGTTTGAATTACATGAATGAAAGTGATTTGTTATGTCATTTGAATTTAAGTCTTGAGCTAACTTTGGGACTTTTACACATCCATTGAGAGCACTAGAGGGCATCCAAAGCAAGGACATTCTGCAAGCTTGAGAACAAGGTTCTTGAGCACCAAAGAGCAAGGGATCAGCAAGTGAGGTTGGAATATTCTCAACTCCCTCTATCAATTCCTAGCTTAGGCTAAGTGCGAGTTGTGTTAGAAGTAAATCAAGGTGACGATAGGCATCTGTCAACTTGAAGACTATTAAATACTCAAGTTCAAGCATAAAGATTATCTCTTTGTGATCTATAACTTTAAAGGAAAGAGAAATTAACATGGTATGATCAACTTAACGTACGGAAAATCACTCAAATATTCCTAACAACGTGATATCAAACAAGAGCATAAACACAAGAACCACCTAAAAAAGAACCAAGTGACTCATATAAAGTGATCTGCAGTGAGGTTGTACTGGGGAGAAATTGGAGTTTTGAAATCAGGCATATGAACCTCAGATCAAGATGACATCTAGGGAGCGATAGACAAAGCGTTAGGTCTTCAAAGGCAAGTGTCAATCACACTGCTAGGTCTTGGGCCCAACAGTTGAGCAATTAGTCACACTATCCTAGCTCTGAAACTAGCGAATCAAAGATGTCTCAAGGTGTGGAGAGACCGATAGGAAGTTCAGGTGTGGCTTACTTGCAAAAGGTTGAAGGTCTCTACAACACACAACTCGAATACCTTAGGACCAACTGATTAGGTGCTTGCATCTATGAGAATGGCCTAAGAAGAGCTGTGGTCCAAATTAAAAACCCTGACCAAACCACTGGACTCGAACACCCAGTAGTCAAATTTGAAAATGGTGCATACCTAAACAAGGAAGGAACCATGTATGTGGTCACCACCTACCCAGATAGGACAAATGAATTTGGTAATGTGATCCTAGAAATGGACATAGGAGACCTAGAGCAAGGAAACATAGGTGGAGAGCCTAAAACCCCTTGAGGCAAATCAATTCGCACTAGAATTATCACACCAGAGTGGGTTCCCCAGGACAATAAGAGAATAGATCTACTCTTAAACCGAGAGACCAATGAAGCCTTTTGGAGATATAAGCCTGATCAGCCGAATGAGGTAGGAACGATCACAATCTATGAGTTCAAAGATCGTGATAGCCCAAGCAAAGTGACCTATTCAGACAATACTTCAAAGAGGATCTTTGTGGTCACAGAGCATGGTAGGCATGTCTACACTTGGAAGGGTGAATTTATTTTTCCCCAACCAAGATCTAATGTCTCTTATGGCCACCAAGGAGCTGGAACATCCCAAGATCATGGAGCTCAAAGGAATAGAAGTAGAGACAGGCCTGAGGTAAGTTTTGCAAACCCCTTGGGAAGAGAAAGGATGAGAACAGAGATGGATAGAGCGGAAACTGAGAGACCTAGAGCCCAAGAAACCAAAGAAATGCTGATGATTTTCCTTTGCTAAGGCCCAGAGAACACACTAGGACCTTGAGGCCAACCCAGCTGGTTAAGTCCATGAAGAATTACTTTGATGGCACTAGAGACCCCTACGATCATGTGGCTGAGTTTAGGAAAGTCTTGAGAGCTGAACAAGTTGAGGACCTATTCACGCAGTACAATGCTTTTGGTCTAACCCTTAGGAACACAGCCCTTACATGGTTTCAACCACTAAATGAGAGACAGTTCAGGAGCATAGACATACTTTTAGAGGCTTTCATCACTGAATTCTCTAAGAGTGGCATAAGGCATAATACTTCCTCACTGATTCACAGCATTAAGCAGACACCTCAAGAGACTGTTAGACTTGCAGGAAGAAGATTTAGGCAATATCTAGAGAGATGTCCTGTTCCTGAGTTACCCACACCAGCCAAACAAGTGGCTTTATTCCTAGATGGACTGCTAAGTACCAAACTGAGATCATATGTGTACTTGAAGGACCCAAGAACCATAGAAGAGTGTGTACGCATGTGCATCGACATCGAGGATAACATAGGGGAGGAATTAGAGCTTTCAAAAATCTACAAAGATTCAAATAGTTCATCTAACCTCACTTCCATGCAATCCACATCTATTGAGGAGCTTGCAGAAAAGGTAGCTCAGAAATTAGGAGTATCTAGCAAACAAATACCAAGGTTCGCCCCAGTGAAAAGATGTTATAGTTGTGGAGGTGACCATATGGTGAATGTATGTCCCATTATGGCTCAACCCCAAGTGAATCCTAGTAGCCAATACTGCACCATAGAACGGAGATACACTAATCACACCATGCAAGATTGCCCATATAATATGCAAGCAATTAGGCAAATGTACCCACAACCATACCCTCAACAAGGAAGATACCATAACCAGTACCCATCACAACGGTATGCTAGGCCTCAACAGCCCTACCAACCACAATATCAGGCCCAACAAAGGCCTCAGCTTGTTTTATCTCAACAACCTCCAACCCTAGCCAATGTGATTCTAGTAAAGTATGCAGCTGCAGAAGAGAATCTGAATAGAGCCATAGCGCCAGTAACACCATTGCTTTCAGAAAGTGACCCTAGTGATCATAGTTTTGACTCTACTCATGTTGATAGCCCCCAGGCTTACTACATGTAGTCACCTGAGCATAATGAGTCATATTACTATGAAGATCTGAGTGACTCTAGTTGGGAGCCGGAGTATGCAAATGTCATGTACGCAAATTCAAACTCTAGGCCTCACCCTAGGCAGGTAAGACCCCCATTTCCTAGAGGACCATGCTATCGATGTCAGGGAGATCACTTCATTTGTGATTGCCCTATGCCTGCGCCTACACAATCCCAATCTGTGACAATTCAAGGTTTTTGTCTCGATTGTGGGAAAGAGCTTCTCTTGCGAGATTGTCCTAAGAACCCCAACAATTTACCAAAAATCACGCCTATCAACATTATTGGGTTAGTAGTGGACTCTACAGGAAGTGTATCATCCACTACACCAGTGCAAGTGGTCACTCATGCCCAAGCCTTGCAGCAAAACCAAGGTTTAGGCTAGGAAAAGAGTTATGAGGTTAGTGAAACTAAGAGCATGACAAAGAAGATGACTAGAGCTTCGAGGGATAGCCGTGAAAGAATGAAAAGTCAATGGCCAAAGAAGATGAGTGAACTTGAGGAAAGTCTAAGAGAAACAAAAGCCAAGATAATTGAACTCACATCTCAAACTCCCTCTCACACTACCCTACCACCACCATTCCTATTATCACCTAATCCACCACCTTCCGTCCCACCTCATACAATTCCACCACCCCCTAGAGTAGGATCCTTCTTAGCATATCAGGCCAGAATCCAAGAAGGGCAAAGCGTAATGGATCATGAAAAGTGTTACCCCAAAGCTGAACTAGAGCTTGAGCAAACCAAAATTTGTGCCAAGATGGTGGAATTGGCTCAAACCATGTTTGAAGCCACTCGCCTCTTTAACTTCTCTAGTTCAGCTAAGACGTAGTTGCACTTTGATGGACTGCTAGAAAGACTGGAGAGGCTAATTGCACAATCAAAAAAGGACCCCACCTCTCAAAGTAAGGACAAGGAAAGTGAAAGGATAAGCTTTCCTGCTTAGGAAGCTTATGTGCCTAACTCCACAGAACCAGACACATCTTCTTCTATGAATCGGTACTCACCAGAATTCCTACAAGAGATTCAAGAAGAGAAATGGGCTAAAGAGAGTGAAGTTCCTCCTCCCATTGAACTTGTGGATGACGCGCATGATCAATTCCCACAAGACATTCCTTCCATTTATGAGGAGCAGGAGAGTGCCCAATCTTATGAAAGATTAGACTTTGAGTCTAATTCCTTATAGGAACTACCCCATTTCACAGGCCCATGGGAAGATAATGCTACTTGTATGAGAGCTCCCACAGTCATGGTAAGAAATGAAGACTTTGTCATACCTAGGAACATAGAGGTAGTGAAAAACACTAAAGTGCAGTGCAATCTCACTTTAGAAGAGTTACTCAAGGTTAGGCCAGAATTGTGGAAAGATGTAGCCAATCAAGTTCCAGAAACCAACCTACATGGAGGATACGCCTATTAGAAACATACCGCGAGATGGTGCACACTTGGAATAATATGCCCTTATAAATCAAGTATAACCCTTGCTACTGCCCTGTCTTTCGACGAAGATCATGGCTTGAGTACACTAAAACAGTTTTGAGAGTTAAAGGATGTGACAAATGGCTAAAGTATGTATACTTGGCACCACCTCGTGGCCAAACCATGGCCGCATACATGATTTCAACCATTCGGCATTAGGGAATCAGATTCAAGAATGTACCAGACATCATGAAACAAATGTGCCTCAAAATATTTGAGCTAATGTTGGTTACATTTCGGACCTTTAAAAATGTCAAAGAACCCCACCTTTTGGCTCTCGGATTCAATGGAGGCAACCAAGAACTCATCCATGATATGAGCACCACACCATCCATCAACGTTGTATATGCATGGCATGCTCATATCAAATACCTCCCAGCCTCATTCAAACAAGCGTTTGAAGAAATGTTTGTCACAGGGTTCTGGGAATATCATTCAGAGATATTCATACCTAGACCATCTCGTCTATTACAATTATTCGTGGTGGAACAGGCTCTACACTCAGAGAAGCTACGCATGCCACATCCGGAGGTACTTGGGATGCCCTACTCATTGATTTGGCCAAAGGACTGAGGTTAGTAGAACACCACCTAGCGACAGATGTTGCGGAATACTACATCCAACGGTTCGCTCAACAAGGGTCTGTCAGAGACGACAAACACGAGAGAGGGCGGAGTGTTGGTAGTGGTCAGGGCAGTCAAGGACTTACGACACAAGGAAGCCAACCAGAAGGGCCAAGTAGGCAAAGCAGTCAATGGAGATCTGGCAAATAGGCCTATCAATTTTCATGAATTAATATTTCCCAAATAGTGATTTTAGTCACTCCACACCATTGTAAATATCATTTTTTATTATTCATACTCCATTTTGTACAAGTTGAGGAGTCCTCAAGCTTGAGGGGTACTAGTAGTATCTATGCACCAATTTTCATAATTTTCAGAGCTTGTTTGAGCCTCGAAAATAGCCTTAGAACCTAATTTTTAACTAGGCCAGACACTAGGTCTGGTAGGACCAAAGCTAGTCAAAAACTATAAATAGAGCTAGAGAGCTCATTTTTGAGATTAGCTTGTTGTAGATTTGAAGCTGTATGAGACTTTTTGAGTAATATAAAGAACTCCATTGTTTCTCTCTTTGTCTTGCCGTGTGTGCGCACGTGTGTGTGTGTGTATGTGTGTGCATGCTTGTGTGGTTCTCACTCACACATTTGTGCCATCACTTGTTTGAGGTCTTCATACCATCCTCATGTCTTCCTGGATTGACATTGAAGGAGGTGCTACTCATCACTGAGCTACACCAAGACAAGGAAGCCAACGAGAAGGGCCAAGTAGGTAAAGCAGTCAACAGAGATCTGGCAAATAGGCCTATCAATTTTCATGAAATAATATTTCCCAAATAGTGATTTTAGTCACTCCACACCATTGTAAATATCATTTTTGATTATTCCTACTCCATTTTGTACAAGCCAAGGAGTCCTTGAGCTTGAGGAGTACTAGTAGTATCTATGCACCAATTTTCATAATTTTCAAAGCTTGTTTGAGCCTCCAAAATAGCCTTAGATCCTAATTTTGAACTAGGTTAGACACTAGGTTTGGACAGGACCAAAGCTAGTCAAAAACTATAAATAGAGTTAGAGAGCTCATTTTTGAGGTTAGCTTGTTGTAGATTTGAACTTGTATGAGACTTTTTGAGTAATCTAAAGAACTCCATTGTTTCTCTCTTTGTCTTGTCGTGTGTGCCTACGTGTGTGTGTATGTGTGTGCATGTTTGTGTGCTTTTCACTCACACATTTGTGCCATCACTTGTTCGAGGTCTTCATACCATCCTCACATCTTTCCGGATTGACATTGAAGGAGGTGCTACTCATCACTGAGCTACAAACACGCTCAAAGAGGAGTAGGAGTCTCCATGAGTACCAGGCAGTTGGGTTACAAAAGAGGGACATGACACATATGAAGCACACATGCTACTTTGGTTAAAATAGGTTGAAGACATTAGGAGAAACCAAGAAGTCCACATAGCCATAGAAATCCAAGGCATGGAAAACATGGAAAAAGAACTACTAAAGTCTAAGTATTTTCAACACGTA